>OV651816.1:30270601-30625601 GCA_927349885.1 Psylliodes chrysocephalus
ACGAGCTAGACGGTAACTTTCTTCTTAGGAGGATGCACAAATGACCTAGTAAACCCTTAGTGTCGTGGGTTAACTCACCCTCTACACGTTGCATATACATATACTGATCTATAAAAGAGAATGGATACAAATCCTTCGGACGACTTGTCAAAGCAGATATATAATCAAAACTAAATATATTTTTCTTTAAAAAATTAACAATATATCCCCGCTATATAGGCAATAAAAAATTTGGAAAATTCTGACAGACGGTCTGGCAAATAATTCGTAACTTTCCTTAGAAAATCTTAAATTAAAACATTATTTGTGCTTTGTTAGTTAAAATATTTAACAGTGTCATATACGGTTTCTTGGCATATTTCTGTTATATGGACAAAATTAAACACTTGTACAGTATAAAAATGAAATATCTAAACGATTATAAAATAATAGAAAACCATAAGTATATGATATAATTACCGTAAAATGTGTTAACCCAGAAACTATTTAAATAAGCAAAATACAAAAATAAAAAATTTTTCAAATACTACCCCTGTTTAATTGTTATCATTTTATATACTAACCCATGAAATTTTATTACTGTTGATTTATTTTTATTAATTGTATTCCTGCTATTGCAGTTACGAAGAGGATATGAAACAATTATTTTATTTTACTATTATTATTATTATTTAAATATCACACAAGCAAATAAAAGCACGAAAACTTGATCATACAAATCACATTAATGAAATCACAATAATGCGACAGCTATTTGACGTAAGTGTCGCATCAATGTGGCGGACTGATGCCGTTTTTGACCACGTGATCGCGACTCCCTATAATACTACCTCAATGGTTTGGTGCCAGATATCGTCTTTTGTTTTTATATGGGATTTGAAAAAAGTTGAAACATCTCTAATATTTGTTGTTCACCGTGATTGAGAGCAAGGTTACCTAAGCTATTATTTATCCACAGGTATTTTAAAAAATTTTAATCTCTTTTAATCCTATTTACGAAACACATTTTTCTTTTGAGTGTTTAACCAATAAGGTATCTTATTTAGTTAACATATTTGACAGACATGTCGATTTGTCCATATCGATCTCTTAGTCTTGATTTACCCCGTTTTGGTGCTAATTTTAACTGATTTTAATCTGAAAGCAGAATAAGCAGGGATCATCAGCATAGTTACCGGACAGCAGAATAGGCAGATATTAGATACGAGACAGGCCAGGAAATAACAGGAGGATATGCTAAGTTAGCAACAGTTAAAGGAAACAGAAAAAGAGGAGAGAAGCTGTATGCCTAAGAAAATTGAGAAGTAAAAAAAAGAATACACATAAAATTTTAGACAACGAACCACCTGTGGTAAAATTATTTTCATTGATTGGAGATTTCACAAACTTTGATCATAAATTTCCATATCAATATATTTAAAAACACTCCTTTTTTAATCGTATATAAAGTAAAGATCGCAAAAAAAGTTAAAATTCCGCAAGAAAATAGCTAGTAGAGTTCCTGTTGACAAAGTAATTTCGTATTGTTCAGCATGAATTTGAGCCGGAATGGTTGTATACTCATAATGTGTGGCCAGAGAACAATTTTACTGTCGCTTTGCGTGTTTTAATAAGGCGGACCCTCACAGTATTTTGTAAATTATGATGGATGGACGTAATTCCTCTTAGTAAATGTGATATTGGTTAATCAACTATAGTATGTAGGTCAGTGTGGTGAAAATGGAGGAAATCGATGTAGTCAGGTCTGGGTCGTTCTAATGAAATATCGAAGTAAATACAAAATAGACAACTTATCTGTAAATTTTTATAATTCGCTCAATATATAAAAACAATTTCAAAACTTCCATATGTAGACACACTTTTAATAAAAAATACCATAAATATAGTGCCAGGTCACAATGCTGCTATTTTTTTACAATCGAATTATTCACCCCTGTTTTTTTCAGTGTAATTATTATTCCACCCCCGACATCATCCTCTGAATTTAAGGGGGTGCCGAACACATGGCCGGGGTGCTAATGACATTATATTTCATAATATTAATTATCCCATAGGGCAGACGTCATCACCACTTTGATATTTGTTACTATTTACCCTTGCGCGGGGTAGATAATGAATGGAAATGGTCTGGCTTTACGTCTGGAGGGGAAGGTTCGAATGCGAGTTTCATAGAGCGAGGAGCGATAAACCAGGGGACATTAATTATACTTAAAAATAGGTCTGGAATGTATCAATGACATGTAAGTTCAATAGTGGCGGAAACGATTTACATCAATTCTCAAGCCTTTTCGTCAACTATGAATGTAAATATTAATAAACTTAAAAATTTGGTTTTCATGAGTCAATTTAGTTTCTTGGTTATGATGATATTTGGATCTTTAGAAAAAAATATATATGTGGTATCAGAATGCACATATTTTTTACAAGATATTTATCAGCATTTCTGTAATAACCTAATTTGTTATCAATTTTGGTTTGACTATTTTAAGTCTAACGCACTAGGTCCAGATTTTCTAAAAATTGAAGTATTTACTTTAATGTTAGTGTGTTTGTGAAACAACTCCTCATGTCTCTTAGCATTTTTGAAAGAATTCAACTTTGAGTTCTAAGTACAGGTATTTGTTTCAAATGTATAGCATTTTTTACTGTTCCTAAGTATTTCGATTTTATACTAATTTTAGCAATTCTAATTGCTTTTTCTGATGCGCCTCATAATTTGATGTCATATATCCATAATGGCGTTAGAACCTGTTCTTGAACAAATATTTTTTTTTGAGTGAAAAGTAAAGAGTGCCTTTTTATTAACCAATACATGTTTCTATATTCAATCTTTATCTGTTGAGTTATTATTGTTACATTTGCCTTTTATTTTAGTTTAGCATCCAGATTTAGACACAGGTATAGTATTTTTAATACAAATCTTCATGCACGTCAGATATCATTTATGACATCACGGCCTTGCAGTGTTGTCGAATCGTCAGAATACTTGAGGAATTTAGATAGTTTTGAAATTTAAAGGTTATCTTTTCTTTTTGTTATGTTACTAGTAAAAAATTATTAGTTTTAAATGTACGTAACTAATGGAAAATATTGATTTCCCTTAATGCATAATAAACATCTGAACAAAAATTATGTAAATATATTGCAAATAATCATGGAAAATAAAACTGTAAATAATATACTACATATTGCAGATGAACTAAAATTGATCCAGAATTAGCCCAGAAATATTTCAAACTATTTTCATTTCACCAAGAAATGTATTTAAGAGAACTACGTTTAAGTTATAAACCACAAGATCCCATGAAATTTTAAAAAATTTACTCTACAGACGAATGTGGAGAAGTCATAATATTAGTAGATATCTGTACTTAAAGAATTTAAGATTAAAATTATAAAAAACATTATATATAAAAATTAAATTAAAATATTTAAGTAGGTACTTTAGTAAATTTTACTTTCAGTAACGGTTTTGTGTCTCAAGTATTTAAGATAGAAGTGCTTTAACTATAGACTAGTTATCGCTACTTCCCTTCATCTCTAAACATGTATGAATAATAGGATCATCACTCAAACATCAAGATTCTCCACCTTTACCAGTCCTATTAGACATTTGAAAACTGTTTTGCTCATGGAATTCTTTATCACTGCGAAACTGTGAAACATTTAACTTTTTGCTATATCACTCAATATTTTATAAAAAAAAATCCTAATTTTATTTGTTTATTGGTATAAAGAAATATATCAAACTATTTATTGTTATTAAAAAAAGACAATGTTTTATTTAAAAATTATATTTTTTTCTCATCTACTAATCTTCGTAATTCCTACAAAAATCCAGAGTTATTGTGTTAGTGATCCTTTGTTTATATGAACTTTTTTTAAGTGGCAATTTTATTCATTCTAGTTCTTGACTGCTTGCCAAATACTACTGACAGTAGAAAATATTTAGGGTTGCTGCAATACGCTAAAACCGATAATAAATTAATTTCATATTTATATAGCCCAATCGGATTAGTATTTTAGATTCTGAAAAATTCGAAGCATCAGCAATTTTCCTTCGGAATTCGTTGGAGGGGGTCTCTGGTAGTCTAAATTCAAAAAGTTGGGATTCCAAAGTTGTCGTTACCTCCGCCATCTTGATTTAAAGGGTTATTTTTTGTATCTTGAATAACTCATTTATTTTCAATTTTACACGGAAAATAGTTTTTACAAAAGTTATTTAAAATTAAATTTCCTACAATTCTGCTTTTTTTTTGTACGATCGATTTTTTTGTATTTATCCCTGAGAAGAGTGGGGTGAACCTAAGTATTGTATTGTCACGTTTATTATTGATGTTGTACCATTATTTTTTCTGTTTGTTTTTTTTTGCTGATTTTCAAAAATGTTATTTGGTACAATTATGATTCCGATTTTTTCTAAAGTTTATATTGTTGGGTCGCACGTTCACGGTAAAGGAAAAGAGGGGTGTAAATAATCAGTTTATCGAACAGTATAATTTTTACAATTAAAAAAATGAAATTTATTTTCTTTTCAGTACACTTTTAAAAGTCTATCGAAACGTCAATGACGTCTGTTTGTAACGTTTAGCCGATGGCTCGGCCAAGTTTTCGTCGTTCGATTCTTTACCCCCACTCTTCTCAGGGATAAATACAAAAAAAATCGAGCGTACAAAAAAAAAAACAGAATTGTAGGAAATTTAATTTTAAACAACTTTGTTTATAACAATTTTTCTCGTAAAATTGAAAATAAACGAGTTATTCTATAACCAAAAATTCACCCCCCTCTTTTCGGGTATAAATCGAAAAAAATCGATCGTACAAAAAAAAAGCAGAATTGTAGGAAATTTAATTTTAAATAACTTTTGTAAAAACTATTTTCCGTGTAAAATTGAAAATAAATGAGTTATTCAAGATACAAAAAATAACCCTTTAAATCAAGCTGGCGGAGGTAACGACAACTTTGGAATCCCAACTTTTTGAATTTAGACTACCACAGACCCCCTCCAACGAATTCCGAAGGAAAATTGCTGCTTCGAATTTTTCAGAATCTCAAGCCTGTTCTTCACCTAATCCGATTGGGCTAATATACATTTCTATAATTTTTAACTTACTTCTCATACAACACTTTTACAGCAATTGAAAGTAATAGTGATCATTATATCAGACTCATTCAAAATACTATATAACGAAGCTACATGCTCCTTACAACAACTATTTAGTTTTTTGGCATTTTGTATATAGAAATAAAAGAAAAATAATCAGCATTAATTGGTAAACGTAACCTAAAACCTAAACAGTGAATTAGGCATTCCAACGACCTGTCAAACAATAGGTGCCAGTGGGAAATTCTTGTATATCTAAGGGGGTAGCCACATAATCTTGCAACTTGGACGCTATTTGTATTCGAAGTAGTAGTCGCCAAGCCTACCAATTTATAAAGAAATGTATAGGTGGGTTTTTTAAATATTATTTTTATTGTGTTTGACATAAAATATTTAAATGTTATCCATTATTCATGATTTTACGTAAAGTAGATAGAATACACCGTATGTCGCACCCTTAGATATACCAAACCTTCCCACTGGCAATTCATTTGTTTGGAATGCCTAATTGTTTTAAAAAGCTAATGGCAACACAGCAACAAGGTATACCAACTGCCGTAATGACATTTCGTCTATATAAATACGAGTTTCATTAGCGTACAGAACGTCAAAATTATTTAATATAAAGTATGGTTTTTGGGATACTAATCATGTAATAAAATTAATATAAATTTGATATTATCAAGAATAGGACGTGTATGAGCTAATTAATTGAAATAATTCTAAAATTATCAAAAAAATCACCATTAATTTCTCGGTTTTTTAGTAATATGACATGAATGCTCATAAATATTCGTGACATTTTCGGATTATTAGCTTAGTTAGGGACATTTTAATTAGTTGGTAGTACTATGACGAATGACCGACGTCATTGCTGACGTGCATCGAGATTTGCATTAAAAATACTATATTTTGCTTTTTTCTAATTAGATTACTATTGTTAAGTTGAGTAGTATATAAACTATTTATCTATTGGTAAAGATAATGTGTTGGAATTTTTTATTATTGTTTTTTTTTACGCTAATGAATTTATTAATTTTTAAAAAATGACTATGAATACTGAAGATCTGATATTATTTTTCAGTGATATATGTTTTTCAAAACGCTCTTATATTTCATAAATTTTTAAACTATATTGTTAGTAAAGTTTTTTCCATAATAACTTATTGTCGTTTATTTTAGATACCTTGATATGAATTAGATAGATACATTTTTTAAGCAGGTAACTACGTTTTTGGTTTTCTTGCCTTCACTTTTCCCTACTAACACATTCGATTTTTTTAAAACTGCTTTCATTGCATTATTAATATGTACAGTTTTTTAAGTGTACCGAAACTCAGGCATCCCAGGAAAGGGAGCAAAATGCTGATTGATGTTGGGTACGAAATTCAGAAAGCGTTATCTTATTTCGTTTTTAATTTTGTGTAGGTTTTGATTTATGATAGTGCAAAACGGTTTTAATGCCGAAAATTTAAATAAAACTTGCTTGAAATGGAATTCTGGCGCAAATTTTGAATAAGACTCTTTCCATAAATTATCCTGAATGCGCTCAGTTGTTTTAATGGACATTTATGGGTCATTTACAGATGGTACTTACCCGCGAGGTAGGTATTTAGAAAGAAAATTGAAACATTGTTATGGATTTCAGTAATTACTCCAGTAGATTTTGAGAACTGGATACCTAATTATTGTTACAAAGACGAAACTTTATTATTGAAAATTAACAAAAAACAAAAAACTAATAATGGAATAATTATAAAATAGTCTCTTCAAAAGGTGGGATCGTGAACAAATAAGTAGAATAAGTTAATTTTATGTACTTTCAGCATAACGAATTATATAAAGTGTGTCTACTTAAGTTGGAACCATATGGAAAAAAAATTTATTATTGATTTTAGGGAAAAATGTTATTCTTGACAAAAGGTCCGGCATGACCCAAAACTTAAAAAACAGTTATCAGATATCAAATTTTTCAAACCGTATACGAGGTTTGTCAAAAAATATGAATTTTGCTCAAGAGTAAAGTACGTTTATTTGTGACAAAATCGTAAATTTTCATTAAGAAAAGTTGATTAGAATTAAAAAGTACATTGAAATATGCAATTACACCGATTTATCTAAAAAATTAGATTTTTTTCTAGATTTTGCATTGATCCACCTAATTACGGTAATCCATAATTTTTTCTCTCTCTTCTCTACTATAAACATGATACGCTTTTCTTTTCTTGATGTTTGTGAAGAATTTAGCAATTTTCTTAATGAAAATTTTCGATTTTATCAAAAATAAACGTACTTTACTCTTGAAGAAAATTTTACTGGGACCTAGTTTGACAAACCATACGGCTTGAAAAATTGGATATCTGATGACTGTATTTTAAGTTTTGGGTCATGCAGGACTTTTTAACAAGAACATTTTTTTTTCCTAAAATCAGTAATAACACTTTTTTCCTAATGGTTCCAACTTAAGTACATACACAGTGAGTTTTAAGTATGGAACGCCTCAATTATCTCGGAAACGGCTTGCACAATTTTTATATACTTTGGTACGTTAAGGTTTTGTAATACGGTTGATGTGATTGTTGTATTTATATTGTTGTCAGAGCTTTTGGTTTTCTGGAAATATAATGAACATTTCAAATGGATCATCCTGTGTATTTTTTGTTTTTCTAAAATTTTTAAGAAATACTGATTATTTTTCATGTTATGTTCCTATACCAAAAAATATACGGGGTGATCCAGTTTAAATAACAAAGTTCATTATATTTCTAGAAAACCGAAAGATCTGATAGTGAGATACATATTGTAAAACGGTATCACACTTAATTCTCCATTTGATCCTTTCCATGTGTATTATATACGGTATTTATTTTTTAAGATAGGGTCCAAATTGAAAATTCATATAAAAGTAGTTAAAAAGAAATATGTGACATCATAAAAATCTTAAATGGACAATATTTGGACTTAACGCAGTCTGTCTCTGACACACATATATATATATATATATATATATATATATATATATATATATATACATGCACAGCTATCTTATTCGCCTCCATACGTAATACAGGCACCCAAGCCTCCATGTTAAATACTAAAACCAAATGAGTGTATTTGATTCCAATAGAATTAAAAACTATATTTTTATAGATGGAGCCCTTGAGGGGTAAAAAACAAAGTACTTAAAAATATACAAATTTTGAGCATATTTATAAATGTAACACGCTTTCACAAATTATTTAAGTGATCCGCCTCTTTTGTATAAAATTTTGCAAGAGAAGTTGCCCTTTACGCCTCCAGCACCGTTGCCATATTTCAGGTAACGTGCAGTTGGTAGTGGGGGTCGATTCGTTTCCTGATTATATATACCTATGGTAATCACTAAGAGGTATCATTGTATTGGGCTCCGGATCTATGAGTTGTGTGTTGTACATGTAAAGTGTATCAGAGCAATGGATAGGTTGGTAAAAAAATTATTTAGAATTTTACAATCCACTTATAATCTATTATTTTTAGGTCTCGCAGACTCGTTGAGTTAGCCCGTGTAAATTTCGCTGACGAAGGTAAGTTAGTTAATGTTATTCGAGTAAAAAAGTTTTGCGCTCTTTAGATAAAAAAGTATTAATTTATAATCATTTATTTTGCACTAAATCGCTAAACGGTACCAATATTAATGAAATTAGAGTAATATAATTATTATTACATGTTTAAAAAAATATAAAAATAAGACGTAGTTAAAAAATCTAAATAATGATTTTCCTGAATAGATGGATTTTAATAAAATACATTTTTGGGTGTGTGGTTTCTACGGCACTACTAAAGAATTCTGAAAATGTGATTCTCATTTTGAATCGCTGAAATATCTAAAATATATTAGTTTGTACATGTAGAAAATATACAGGGTGTCCTAGAGTATGTAGGCGTTTACCCTAATTCAGATAGAATACATAAAATTAACATATTTTTTCCTACAGCGATACGAAGAAATATAAAAGGAAAGTACTTTCCTTTTACTACATCACTCACACATGGCTACCACCTTTAACTTTAGTTAAAAATATAGGCTACTTATTATGTATAAAGGAACGATCACCTTCATGAGTTTTTATCCCTTGATTCATTCAAATGATCATTAAAAATAAGTGCTATTGTATTAGAGGGTGCAAATTGGAAATAGGGATGAAAATGCAACCCTTACAATTTTTAAATTATATTTCAAAACGAAGCAAATTTTTTTATAGAAAATGGGATTTTATACCGAAATAGTTCAATTTAATTTTCTTTTTTAATATTTTTTACATGAAAATGTTATTAAAATGTTTTAAATAAACTATTCCGAAAAGAAATGCATTCTCTACAAAAAAATCATAACAATACCTGAATTTTTCTTCGTTTTCGAGATATATTTAAAAACTGTATGAGTTGCATTTTAACACCTATTTCCAATTTCCACCCTTTAATTCAATAGCACTCCTCGGTTTTTTATTTTTAATGACCATTTGAATGATTCATGTAATAACTCGCAAAGGTGATGTTTCTTTATTGCCAAGTTTTTTAGGACATAATTAATAGCCTAACATACGAGTTTTTAATTATAGAATTTGTTAAAATATCTTCGGGAAGTAATGATTATTTAAACTTTATTAATATTAAACTTTAATCCTTTTCTACTTCATTTATTATAGGTTGCCCCAGGATTTATATCAAACCGCAAAGGTGTCAAAGTTATTGTTACTTATGGAAAAGGGAGTTGATATGTATAAAGGAAAGTCTTTGAATGAGATAGATATTAACCCTGCAGAAGAATATCCTGAAGTTGACTCAGACGATGACGAACAACCCATAGATAATAGACCAATTTTACTACCTGTTCAAGGTAACTTTCTGGACTTTTCTATACAAACTATACATAAATCTAGTAAGCGAGTTATCCTGAATCAATTGGACGTGAAATATGGCAATTAAGATTTACGGAATTTAAACTTTTCTAACGGGATAGTTTTTATTTTTCTCCAACAGTGACAAAATAATATTATAATACAACACAAAATAACAATAAAAAACAAGTTAGAGATATGAGTAGAAAGGGAATAAAGGAAATTTTTGTGTAAAATATAGTCACTAAATAATTCACCTTTATCTTAAAATTTTCACATTTCCATCAGTATCGTAATGTTCTAGTTTTATGTTCCGCACCTTGTATGTTCAAACTATGAATTATCTACCTGTTAAAGGAGCCGTTATTAAAAGTAATTTTAATTGCAGATAACACCGAGAGTATTAAAACGAAGATAAATATTCAGGGAAGGACTCGTTGGACATCCGAAGAAGCGCAACTGGTGAAAACCCATTTCAAAAATAATATTACATTAAAAAAGGCCCCTAAAAAGGATGAATGTCTAAATTTAATCAAAAACCATCCAGATATTCTTGAAAACAAAGATTGGGTTAGAGTAAAAACATTTGTTTACAATATTTACAGAAATAAATAAATAATTTATTAGTTTATATCAATACTGTGCTTTTATAAGAATTTTTGAATTTCGTTTCATTTTAATTATTATTGTTTTAATTCTTTTTAAATGATGTGCCTCATAAAGGTGCAGAGGATGGGGATTTCGTAAATGGTTTGATATACAAATTCGGTCAGATGTGATAAATGTTACCTATTAAGGGGAATAATATCCCTCAATCAGAAACCTTTTTATGTTGTTAAGGAACAATTAAATTTTTTATTTTCGTTATTCAGCTTTTGCGATTTTATTTATTCACATACCGAAAAATGTTTTAAATACTATTTTTCGTTTCGCCATCGATTATTTCAAATACGATCCTCAAATATTCTATTTTGTATATAGAAATAAAGCACTTTACCTGTGTTTTAAAAAATTACATAATCAGTACATAAAAAACTAATTACTGACCTGAAATTACTAATTACTTAAATTTCAACTTTTAATTAATTAAAATCATTATTACCAGCCCAATGCTATGGACTCCCGATATACATTATACTTAAAACCTTAGAAAATCTTGGTTTCAAATAGAGAAAATTTTGTGTAATTGATTTGAATAGCTAGTTTTAAAGTATATAATGTTTACAAGTATTAGAAATTAAAAAAAACCGACTTCAAAAACGTGCAGATGCCGTCACCATATCTTAACCAAATTTATATGGGACCACCCCTGAGGTATCCCCTTACTAACAAAAAAAGAATCATACAAATCGGACAATTTGGTAAAGCATTATCGCTAAACATACATAAAAAATGAAGAGTTTGAGGATTTTCTCACGGACCCAATTATTATATTTTGACCAAATTTATATGGGACCACCCCTGAAGTACCCCCTTTCTAACAAAAAAAGAATTATTGAAATCGGACACCGTGCTGAAGAATTATCGCTAAACATACATAAAAATAAAAAAAAAAAAAAATAAAAAATATCGCGACGAATTGATAACCTCCTCCTTTTTTTGAAGTCGGTTAAAAAAAGTACCATTTTTCGGCAAGTCAATAAATAAAACCAGAATTTTAGTTTTTAATAAATAATTTGAAAACGGGACTGGCTATGTCAGATCTTTTCACGCCATAAAATTTTCCCCCTCCATTTACCGGTTACTATAAAACCTATTATACCGTTCCAACTCAAGCAAAAATCGTAATATTAGGGTTATACCCAATATTTTCAAGCTCTGTTTCTTGGGTGGGACCAATCCATTAAATTTGTATGTACTTTTTTAATTTGAGCTTTTAATGTTTGTACCTTTTTTTAAATAAATATGTTTTGTAAACAAGTATTTTATTTTTATTGATATTCCGTCATTATTTATTAGGCCCTCTTAAAAATTTAATAATTTTCGAGAGGATTTATAACTATTTCAATTATTGTTCAAAGTGTAATTTTTAGTTTTTTTTTCAATTTTTTTAAACTATTACAGCATCTACATTTTTAAAAAGTAAAAAGAAGAATGATTCTAAATATATAAAAATCTACGGGATCTTCCATTTGAAAATACTAGGTCTACGACATTTTCGGTTTAACAAAAAGTGAGCGAAAAAAAAGACATACTCAGAAAAAAAGACGACTAGTGAAAACTGCATTTAATTATCTTAACTAGTTTAAAAGTTATATAGCTTTGAAAGGGGCCAATAAATATATATTGTGTCCAAGGATGGACTTGGATGGACTTGGATGATATTTAATAATATTTGGCTATTTGAGTTCTCCTTAAAATCTCTTAATTTGAGCGGTTCAAAAAAACTGTATTAACAAAATTTTCATTTTGGAAATCCAAAATTGTATTTTTATTGTACACCCTGTACAAAAACTCGAAGTTTCTTAACGTGTATCATATTTATTTAACAAGCAAAAGAAATTATGAAAAATCACTTTTTTTATTTTAAATAAACATTTTTATAAGTATAGTTAAGTCCATCCGTGGACACACTGTATGCAATAATTATATATGATGTCGCGAAAGGTCCAAAAATAAAAATTGCCGGTAGGAATAATAGTAAATGAAATATTAGGTATATAAAAGTGCATCGCACCAACACACCTCCTATGAAATATTATGTATATAAAAGTGCACCTCACCAACACACCTCCGTTCATTGTTGCCAAATTTAGGAGGTACATTGGCGTGAAGACTACTTAAAGGCTAATTCGTATTGCCCAAGTATGTGCCTATATATGTGTATTAGAGGGTGGCGTCGCGTAGTGGAAGATCGGCCAAGTTCATTGTGTAACTGTATATGTGTATGTCACGAAATGGCCTCCGACAAAAAATTTGGCAAACACCTCCCATTGTTGTAAAAACATAAATGAACCTGTTATACACATACATTCGATTTGGCCTCCGATTTTTCGAAGTCGCCTCCGATTTTTGAGGCGTATTCTTTGAAAACATATATATTTTGGAGGTGTATAAGGCATTTTGCATATATATATATATATATATATATATATATATATATATATATATATATATATATTTACATCTCTGTATCATTGAAGCGTCCCGATAAAGATGCGCTTTAAAGCGCCCATGTCTGTTTACCCTTGATCTACTTATTTTAGACATATATACTCGTTGCTGTTGGAAGAAGCAGCTTAAATTAGGCGGATAACATTAAATTGAAAGGAAAACACAAATCGTTACTTTTACTTTATCGACACCTGGGCGTCATTTCAATTGATACACATTGCAGCGTCACCAATATTCAAATTTACGTATATTTGACCGCTTTTGTGGCGTCAATTAGCGTTTTGCGGTGTTGTCATATATTTAAATGATAGGCAGTTTAAGTTTTTGTTTAACTGTGTTAAAGATATATTTTGATACATAACGATAGACCTGCAGAGCGTTAATTTATCATTTCGGTAGCGCAGAGAGTGCGGCAGAAAGTGAATAATTTAGTTATGCAATATTGATTGTAATTTAATTCTGATTGTTTTTAATTATTATTATTATTATTATTGTTTTTTTCTAAGAATAATATTTCATTAAAAGTTATTGACGTTTCAAAATTTTGCCAGCCTTTTCATGCAGAATTCTGTGGTGTAGAATTGATAAATAAAAATTATGCCTTAGTAACAGTGTACAGATCCTCCTCCCATGGGGACATATCAATATTCAAAACGTATTTTCTAAATTTAATTATTTATATAAAAAATTTAAAAACCCAATTTTTATCGGTGATTTTAATGTTGATTCTAATAGTTTAAATTAGCATTCGCTTGATTTAATTATTATATTAAATATGTATGGTATGAAACATTACATCACAGTTCCAACTAGAATAACTCCCACTTCTAAATCATGTTTGGACAATATTATTTCCAATATAAATCCGGAAGTTATAATATCAAAAGTCATTGATGCCGACATAGCCGACCATTTGACTTTATTTTTGGAGATAAAAGACTTTAATATTTTAAGTGATACCAGTTATGTCAACAAAAGATTTATTAATGAACGTACAATTTTACAGTTCGCAGAAAAGTTATCTGAAATTAGTTGGCATGGACTAGCAATGGGAAATTACTGCTCCCAGGAGATTTGTAATATAATATTTACTATTCTATGTCCTATTGTAGATCTATGCTTTTCCATAAAAAAAATTCGCAGTGGTGACAAAAAGATTTTGTGGTTTAATGAGGAACTGCGGGTACAGCGAAATCAAGTATTTCAAAACAAATCTAGATTCAAAAAAACCAATTCGTTAGAAGATTAAAGACTATATTCTGAATCGCGCAAAAACTATAGGAGGTCAATTAGATTAGAGAAACGTAACGCTTACAATAAAAGAATAGCTGCATCAGAAAATAAAAATAAAACAATCTGGAATATTGTAAACGCAGAAAGAAAATCCAACAACAAATCATCCAGTACATCGAATCTAACATCTGAAGACTTCAATGTAGCAGAGAAGGTTATTCAAACAATCGAAAACGATAATAATATTTCCTCTAATGATTTTATTAAAATGACACCGAAGCCCCCGTATTCGTTTTTTATGGGTCCAGTCTCTGAATCTGACGTAAGAGAGGCTATACTTCATATTAAAAATACGCCATGCACGGATTACTATGGCCTCAGTAGTCCCATGATTAAGGCCTCTATAGAATCCCTCATTAAACCACTTAATATTTTATATAACCAATGCATAATCGAAGGAAATTGGCCTAACCAACTTAAAATTAGTAAGGTATTGCCACTTTTTAAAAAAGGTGATTCTAATGATGCTGATAATTATAGGCCAATTGCCATTACACCTGTTATCGGTAAGATATTTGAAGTAAAGCTAAAAGAGAAATTAGATAACTATTTTGAAAATAAAAATTTATTCTCGCCAGCCCAATTTGGGTTTAGAAGGCATATATCTACAATAGGAGCAGTCGCAAAAGTAATTGATTACATAGTCGGTGGCTTTGACGAGGGCTCGAGTACTACTGCGGTATTATGTGACCTCACTAAGGCCTTCGACTGTGTAAGCATTGATATTATTTTGGAAAAAATGGAGTACTATGGCATAAGGGGAAAGGAACTTGCCTTATTTTTTTCATATCTGACGAACAGATTACAGTGCGTGTTTCTCGATAATGTGGAGTCACAATTGGCTCCCATTTTAAGAGGGGTTCCACAGGGATTTGTATTGGGCCCTGTTCTATTTCTAATATATATTAATGACTTATAGCGTCAATCATACATAGCTATCTGAATTATGGTGTCATGTTCTGGGGCGGCAGTTATCACTCTCAGAAGGCTTTTATTCTCCAAAAAGCTGCCTTGAGGATCATTGACGGTGCAGAACTCGACATGCTATTTAAAAGGTACGTGATTCTTCCATTGCCTTGTCTGTATATACTGGAATCATTAAAAGAAATTTTTAAAAAACGTAATTCATTGGATTCGAATAATAATTATCATAGCTACAATACAAGGAATGCAGAGAGTCTAGTTCCTTTTAAATCAAGAATTTGCCTGACGCATAATAATAAGTTGGATTTGGCCCTTTATAATCAATTCGTTAAATGTCATAGGGATATCAATACCATTCAGTGGTAGAGTCCCTGCCTGTGGACATAATGGTTCCAGGTTCGAATTCCACCGTTGGCCGGGATTTTTTTATTTAATTAATTTATTTAAAATTAATTCTGATGCCTTGGTAGGATTTCCTACTCGACCACTAATTGTCGGGTTCTAATTAACAGTGCTGTTCCTAAAGTGGCGCTGGGAAACAATAACAAAGCCTGCACAGAAACGAGGCGATATAACCATTAGTAGTTGAAGCCGATGACATCATATAATAATAATAATAATAATTTGATTTTTTCCTAATCAATCCCTCTTACTCCTCCTATTTGCAATCAGATTTCTTTTAAATCAATAATCTTTGTCCCCTTACAGAGCAATTTCATGATGATATCATGTTTCGTTTTTGACTTATGATTTTTTTTAACTTCCCTTCAACCCCCCATTTTTTATTGGATTTTTTTATAATCGATAGGCTTTGTCCTCTTATAAATCTTGATTTTTATTAAAAATGTTAAGTTGATATTTTTTTTTCTTTTTTATTTTTTTAAGTTTCCCCCCTGAACCTCCCATTTTAAATCGGATTTTTTTTAATAAATGGTCTTTGTCCCCTTATAGAGCTTGATTTTCCTAAACATTTCATTTCGATATCATGTTTCGTTTTTGATTTATGATTTTTTTAACCCCCCCCTTAAATCTTACACTTTCTTCAATAGGCTTTGTCCACTTATAGAGTTTCATTTTTTTTTAAAACGTTCAAGGTAATATTGTTTTTCAATTTTGATATGATTTATTTTTAGGTTTCAACCCCTCCCCCTTCCTTAATTCACACATTTTTAATTGTATTTTTTTTAATTAATAGTCTTTGTCCCCTTATAGAGCTTGATTTTTCTGAAAATTTCATGTTGATATCATGCTTCGTTTTTGATTTATGATTTTTAAGTTTCAACCCCTCATTAACCACCCATTTTTTATCAAAATTTATTTCTTAATCATTAGACATCGCCAACTTATAAACTTTGATTTTTCTTAAAAATTTCAAGTTGTTATTGTTTTTTAATTTTGATTTATGATTTTTTTTTAAATTTCACCCCCCTTCCCCTTAAATCCCTAATTTTTATTCGTTTTTTTTTTAATCAATAGCCTTTGTCTTCTTATAGAGCTTGATTTTTCTTAAAAACTTCATGTTGTTATCATGTTTCTGTTTTAACTTATGATTTTTTATATTTTAACCCCCCTTAAACCCTCATTGTTTTTTAGATTTTTTCATAATCAACAGACTTTGTTTACTTATAGAGTTTGATTTTTCTTAAAAATATCAAGTTGTTTTTCGTTTCTGATTTATGATTTTTTTTGAACACTTTTAACCAGATTGTTTCAAAATCAATATGCTTTGTCCCTTTATAGAGCTTGATTTTTTCTTAAAATTGATTTTTCCTAAAAATTTCAAGTTGATATTGTTTTTCGATTTTGATTTATAATGTTTTTTTAAGTTTCCACCCCCACCCTTATATCCCCCATTTTTAATCAGATTTTTTTTCATAATCAATATTCGGTGTCCCCTCATAGAGCTTGATTTATAGACTTTGATTTTTCCTAAAAAAGTTGATATTGTTTTTCAATTTTGATTTATATTTTTTTCAAATCCACCCCCCCCTTCCTTTAAAGTTCCAATTTTTATTCGTTTTATTTTAATTAATAGCCTTTGTCTTCTTATAGAGCTTGATTTTTCTAAAAAACTTCATGTTGATATGTTTCGGTTTTAACTCCCCTTAAACCCCCCATTGTTTATTAGATTTTTTTCATAATCAACACATTTTGTCCACTTATAGAGTTTGATTTTTCTTAAAAATTTCAAGTTGATATTGTTTTTCGTTTTTGATTTACGATTTTTTGAATTTTCAATCCCCTTTAAACGCTCACAAAAAATGACGGACGGACGGACGGCTTCTTGAGAGAAATTTTATAATATACTAAGACTTCTACCAGGCCAACTTAGATTATTAAATCAACTTTAATTTATTTTACAACATTAGCTTCCAAAGCAACGATGCCAAGTCAGTGGACGCTCTAGAATCGAATGGGTATCAAGAAAATCGTATACTTTCTATATACATCAGCGCTGCAAGTGCCTCTGGTAGCAATAGTATTGAACTAAAGTATACGCGAGCCGTATTATTTTCATGCATTTTTTCATCATTTTGGCGTCTCTCAAAAATTTGGCCATCACGTTTCTGACGTCATTATAGACCTCTGGAAAAATTTTTAATGGGCACCGTCTTAGAGCGTCTATATACGGACGCTCTAAATACCTGGACGCTCCAATGAATGCGATTTAAGAATGTACGGACGCTCTATCTATAGTAAGATATATATATATATATATATATATATATATATATATATATATATATATATATTGTAATGATAACAAAACAATACCAATTTTACTTTGTCTTTTTTTTTTTATTGTCTTATTTATTTATTTACCCTGGCTTGCTACTTTTTTTTTTTTTAATTTAAACCAAATAATTTTTTTTTCTTTTCTCAGGGGTGTTTCTAATTATAATAGTAACACTTCTTTATGTATTCTCTTTTATTTTTATTTTAATTTTAGTTTGATTTTATTTTTATTTTATTTTAATTTTATTTGTCAATAATCAAAAAAATTTTTAAAAAAATATTATTTAACTTGCTTTACACTCTATATTTAATAATGAATAAACAAATTTTCAAAAACCAGAAATACAACATTTATTTTAGAAAACATTATTAAATCAGAAATTGTGAAAACACCCCGCTATTTACATTGACGGGGATTAATAATAAACTATATCACTAAATCTATACTACATTCACTCAATCTTCATTCATACAAAATATACTAATATTAAAATTACAAAAAAAATTAACAGCTATCAATGTCTTTTCTCACACAAATTAATTATTTCTTGAGATAATCATAATTAGTTTATAAAAAAAATTACTCACTGTTCATGTTTATCTTGTAATTGTCTATTTTCATAAATATTCTGCTATCTTCGGTTTATCTGTCCTTTCTTGGGTTTATTTTATACATATCTTTCCGGAACACAAATACGAATGTTTTCCGTATCCATTTTGTATAATATACCTTATTATTTTACTTATGTGCTTGGTTGGATAAATTTGTTTATTCAATATCATATATTATTAGTTTTGCGATACTTTCTCCATATTTTTAAAAATAAAGTATTTCTACCAAAATTTTTGACATCTCCCTCTTTTCAAATTGACATTCAACAAACCCCAAACCTAGATACCATCCTTTCTACTCACTTTCACTTAAGACTTTTCTATATCAGTTTTTAGTATACAGGGTTAGTTATTATTATTGATATGGTTATTATTATTAGTTTTTAGTATTATTTGGATATAAGATGTTTTCATTACAACTTCCCCTAAATTTATGTTTATTTAATTGTTTGTCTTTAATGAACAATTAATAAACATCAATTTATTTAATTATTCCAATATCATTAATATTTGTTTATAATTATCTTTTAAATATTTATTATTAATTTTTTTATATTTTCAATATGATAATTCATCTCTTTTGTCTTGTCATTTATCAAAGGTATTTATCCTTATTTTGTCATTTGTTAGGTATTTTAAATGTTTCTTATGATTCCAAAATCTGTATATTTAGCCTAAGTACCTGAAATATTCCCCTGATTTAAGTATTTCCAAATGATCTGTGTTGACTTTCCTATACTTCTTTATTTTTTTATTTTGTTTCTGCACATATTTTCAGCATATTTGTTTATTCTTTCATTCTCTATAGCATTTTTCATTTATTGTAGACATGATTTTTTTTTATTTTGTATTTTTTTTCTTCCAGTTCATAATTATGTTTATTTTCCATCTTAATTTCTTCTTTCCATTTACTACATTTTCTCATCTTCATTTTCTCAATATTAATTGCTTTATTACTGCTTTATACTTCATTATAATTCACTATACATTATTATACCGCATTATTTTATTATTAAACTACTATATTTCACATTATTTTATTATTATTCCACTTTATTTTTTATATCACAAACACATTTATTCTCCTGCATCTTAAATACTTAACTTTGCTAATCATATTCCACATAATATTCCTTTTTTTTAACTCTTTATATATACAAACATTTTTTTTTTTTTCTTGCTTGTTCTACGTTTTGTTGAAGTATTTCACAAATTGCTGAACATCTCTTACTCATGTCTACATTGTAAAACTTATACTGTTCTTGTATCAATTTATAATTTTTTTTTTTTTTTTGTTTAATAAATTAAGTAGTTTTATTCCTTTTTTACATCTTCTAACCTTTATTCAAAATTTTATATTGTTTTAAACCTGTATTTTATTTAAAACATCCTCATGCAATACAAACTCATAGATTGTCCCCTGAAATACCCTTTAATTTCTACTAAATTATTTTAAAATTCATTTTATTTTTTAATCTTATCTAATTGTTACATATATACAGATTTTTGTTTAGAGAATGTATGTTAAAATTCATGATTGTCATTTGTATATGTTATTTCATCAAGTGATGTTGTCCTTCTTCTGTCATTTCCTTCATCTTGTCTTTCTTCTCTTCTATCTTCTCTTCCTAAACTCCTGTGTCTCTTTTCTGTTTGTTGAAAATTAATTTTACGATTTCTTTCTTCATTTTCATTTCTTCCTTCTGTTCTACTATTACTGTTATAATTTGTATTGTTACCCATTCGACTGTTATTGTTGTTATTAAATCTGTTACTATTATAATTGTATCTGTAATTGTTGTTATAGTTATTGTTATCATTTCTATTATTATTGTAGTTGTTGTCATTATTGTTATTGTTAAATCTATTGTTTCTATTTGTATTATATCTGTAATTATAATGGTTCTGTTGACTATTATTTTGGTAATTGTTTCTGTTGTTTTGAAGTCTATTATCGTTATTAAAGTTATTGTTATTAGTACTGTTGTTTTGTCTATAATTGTAGTTATTATATTGTGAATTAATATTTCTGTTCAATGTCAAACCTCTTTCAACTCTTAAAAGATAATTAGAAAATTGTTCGAATCTATTTATGTTTTGCAGAGCTATTGTTTCTGCTATCTCTGTTTTAAAATGCCTAGCAATTGACATTATTATTTCATCTTCCCTCATGGGAGGATCAAGAAATTTTGCAACCGTAAACAATTTCAAAGCATAATAATTTAAATTTGAATTTCTAGTATAGTCAAATATCCCAAAGTATAATTTCTCTCTCACTAGAGATTGCGCATTCTCCCCCCAAAAATAATTAAGAAACTTGGTTTTAAATTGCTCATAATTTTGTATTTCAAAAACATTACTGTTATACCATAATAAAGCCTGCCCAGTTAAATTTATACGAACAAATTCTCTAAGTTCTTCCATATCATTTATTAATTTAATTTTGTTGTCTAACATTTGTAAAAATATTTTTGGGTGTAATTTATTAATGTCCCCATCAAATTTTAATAACAATTCACCACTATAACTTGTTATTGTCCTTGTGTTACTTTGATTTGCCAATTCTTGTATCCATATTTGTCTATCCTTTTCTACTTCACTTTCTACTTTCTTAATCTTTGTATTTAGTGCATTTGTTTCTATATTTATAATCTCTTCTTGCAATCTGAAACCTTCTTTAATATGTTCATCCATATTTTTGAACTTGCTGTCATTTCTTCTCTTTATATCTTCTTCCAATATTTTAATGTCCTTTTGCAATTCTCTTTTCGTCTTTAAATTTTCCTCCTCAGCTATTTTTAAATTTTCTTGTTCACTTTCCTCTATTCTTTTTTCTATTACTTTAATGTTTTTATTGTTAGTTATTACATTCCTTTCAATTCTCTTGATTTCTTTCTCAGTTTGTTCTACCTTTGTTTCTTGTACACTTAATTTTTGGTCCATTATTATTTGTCTATTATCTAGCTCTTGAAATTTGTTCTCCAATTCTTTTTTTATTTCTTGTTTACTATCGTCTATTTTCTTCTCCAATTCCTCCTGATTTTGTTTCATTTTAATTTCCAATTTCTCTTGATTATGTTTAATTTCATTTTCCAATTTCTCTTGATTGTGTTTCATTTCCTCTTTATTATCATCTATCTTTTGTTGTATTAATAACAACATTTTCATTACTGGGTCTTCAATATTTTTCTTTTGTTTTGATTCTGCCTCGGTATTGGTTCTTTTTTCTTCGTTTTCTTCACTACTTTCATTACTTCTTGCATCCATCATTGTTTCTACATTTTGTTCTTCTACTATTGATGTCTCACTTTGTACTTTTTCATCTTCCTCAGTTTGTCCAACCTTCTTTCCATCTCTTAATTCCATTTTACCTGCCATGTTTAAAATATTTACCAACACTAATTTCTAAATTATTTATCACAGCACTACTATATACACTTCTCACTTTATTTTAAGAAGGCCCCAAGTTGGTTAGCGCCAATTGTAATGAAAACAAAACAATACCAATTTTACTTTGTCTTTTTTTTTTATTGTCTTATTTATTTATTTACCCTGGCTTGCTACTTTTTTTTTTTTTAATTTAAACCAAATAATTTTTTTTTCTTTTCTCAGGGGTGTTTCTAATTATAATAGTAACACTTCTTTATGTATTCTCTTTTATTTTTATTTTAATTTTAGTTTGATTTTATTTTTATTTTATTTTAATTTTATTTGTCAATAATCAAAAAAATTTTTAAAAAAATATTATTTAACTTGCTTTACACTCTATATTTAATAATGAATAAACAAATTTTCAAAAACCAGAAATACAACATTTATTTTAGAAAACATTATTAAATCAGAAATTGTGAAAACACCCCGCTATTTACATTGACGGGGATTAATAATAAACTATATCACTAAATCTATACTACATTCACTCAATCTTCATTCATACAAAATATACTAATATTAAAATTACAAAAAAAATTAACAGCTATCAATGTCTTTTCTCACACAAATTAATTATTTCTTGAGATAATCATAATTAGTTTATAAAAAAAATTACTCACTGTTCATGTTTATCTTGTAATTGTCTATTTTCATAAATATTCTGCTATCTTCGGTTTATCTGTCCTTTCTTGGGTTTATTTTATACATATCTTTCCGGAACACAAATACGAATGTTTTCCGTATCCATTTTGTATAATATACCTTATTATTTTACTTATGTGCTTGGTTGGATAAATTTGTTTATTCAATATCATATATTATTAGTTTTGCGATACTTTCTCCATATTTTTAAAAATAAAGTATTTCTACCAAAATTTTTGACATCTCCCTCTTTTCAAATTGACATTCAACAAACCCCAAACCTAGATACCATCCTCTCTACTCACTTTCACTTAAGACTTTTCTATATCAGTTTTTAGTATACAGGGTTAGTTATTATTATTGATATGGTTATTATTATTAGTTTTTAGTATTATTTGGATATAAGATGTTTTCATTACAATATATATATATATATATATATATATATATATATATATATATATATATATATATATATATATATATATATGAAAAGGTTTAGTGCGGTGAAGAATTAACAGAAAAAAGGGGTTATTGGGAAATACCGCAAAAAAAGAGAGAAAAAAGCACGAAGGGCAAACCGTAGACACGTGTTTCTGACTATTGGTCTTCATCAATACGGTGCAGCCAAGTTCAAGACAGAATGGAACTAGCGATGGAATAAAAAACATACAGGAGATCACTCAAGTGGCCAACCACACATTTGTGGCTTCGGCCAACAATGCCTGTGATTACAGGGAAGTTATTAGCGTCGCCACGGCGGCAGTTATGTGTGGTTGGCCACTTGAGTGATCTCCTGTATGTTTTTTATTCCATCGCTAGTTCCATTCTGTCTTGAACTTGGCTGCACCGTACTGATGAAGACCAATAGTCAGAAACACGTGTCTACGGTTTGCCCTTCAGGCTTTTTTCTCTCTTTTTGCGGTATTTCCCAATAACCCCTTTTTTCTGTTAATTCTTCACCGCACTAAACCTTTTCATGTTTAGTTTCCTTGGGCTAGGATGCATCACCATGATGGCTATAACTGCCGCCGTGGCGACGCTAATAACTTCCATGTAATCACAGGGATTGTTGGCCGAAGCCACAAATGTGTGGTTGGCCACTTGAGTGATCTCCTGTATGTTTTTTATTCCATCGCTAGTTCCATTCTGTCTTGAACTTGGCTGCACCGTACTGATGAAGACCAATAGTCAGAAACACGTGTCTACGGTTTGCCCTTCAGGCTTTTTTCTCTCTTTTTTTTTGCGGTATTTCCCAATAACCCCTTTTTTCTGTTAATTCTTCACCGCACTAAACCTTTTCATGTTTAGTTTCCTTGGGCTAGGATGCATCACCATGATGGCTATAACTGCCGCCGTGGCGACGCTAATAACTTCCCTGTAATCACAGGGATTGTTGGCCGAAGCCACAAATGTGTGGTTGGCCACTTGAGTGATCTCCTGTATGTTTTTTATTCCATCGCTAGTTCCATTCTGTCTTGAACTTGGCTGCACCGTACTGATGAAGACCAATAGTCAGAAACACGTGTCTACGGTTTGTCCTTCAGGTTTTTTTCTCTCTTTTTTTGCGGTATTTCCCAATAACCCCTGTTTTATATATATATATATATATATATATATATATATATATATATATATATATATATATATATATATATATATATATATATTCTACATAATATAAATATACTTTTATAAATTTACCCAGCGTTTCAAAATAAATTTATTATTACCAATTACTTATCTATAAAAAAATACCAATTTGGAACAAAATTTAGACTACACAACACGACCCTTTTCAGTAAACAGCTCGAGCTTCAAAATACGTCAAAACCTTTTAATGTTACCGCTTCCGAGCGGGACTCAAAGAAAAAACTTCAACTGTCGCAAAACACGCAAGTCTTCAAAAAGTTTGAGAAAAGTTGCAGTTCTGCTTTTCGCGACACGAGTTTGTGTTTTGTTTTTGTTTTGTCCGATTAGTGGAAAATCGCCATAACGCTTTGTTTGTGTGCGATTCACAAAATAATTTAAAAACTTTACTGAATTACCTAACCTGTACGGCCTAGAGACAACGCGCGTTACTTTGAAAAAAAAAAAAATAAGTAACTAATTCACCTAATCTGTGATGCTAAGAGCCATCACAGGTTGCTTCGCAAAAGAAATATACATAAGATGAGAATAATTAACCAAACCTAACCTGTGCCATCGATAAGACCTGGAACCATGGCGTGAACTTTTTTCTATCATACTTTGGCTTCACTCTGATTACTTCCGCTACGCTGTACGGTCTGGAGCCATTACCAAACAGCCAACTTTTATTGACTGACCTATGTCCTGTCATATATACGTATTTTACTTGATAATTGCGTATATTAGCCGGACCTGAATGTTTTTTTTTTATTGGAAATGGTTTCTAATTAGATTTTGGTGGTTTTCATGCAATTTTGAGATATTTAACATTTTCTGTAATTTTTTTTGTAAAATAGCCTTATAAATTCATTCGTGAGATGGAAGCATATCGTCATTAATAATTAATGAAACAATTATTGTAAATCAGTTGTAATGATGTTATTACCTTTTCTTATGGATTAATTTAATCTCTAGCATAGTATACAATTCTTCATATCGCATATTTAGACAGCCATTTTTTTCATTAAACAAATAGTTCTGTTCCTGTAATAGCAGTAATAAGGTCGAAAAGCGCGTTGTGAAAGGCTTTGCGTGACCGTCGGCAGTAACACTCGCAAATGCGAGTAGATTTATGTTAAAGCCGATGCATAACTCTTCTATTATCACTGTCCGAGGGAAATACTACAAAAAACCGGCACCCTGCATTTATAACTACGCGACTCAGACATATTTTCAGTTGACAGCCCTCTTGACGGTACTCACCTGATAAGTCATTGCTCATAAATTTGTCATTTTGCTGTATGCATGTTGACAACTTCAGCGTTGCGTTAACTAGATGGAATTCTAAAAAAACGCTTTAACACATAATGTGCAACATTCTATAGAACTTTTAAATTTTCTTTTCTTTATTAATTTTATAAAAATATTTAAATTTGAATCCAAATTGGTTTTTTACGTCAAATTTATGTTTTTTTTTTGTTACTTACATTATATATTTGATGAACCTATTTCCCAACCATTTGGTCTATGTATGCTTCTGCTTCTGCTTCTCCTTTTTTGTCCTGTTTACTGAAAATCGTACCAAACGCGTTTTATTAACGAAACGTAGTTTACAGTACGATTATTGTCAACAGATTCTAAACAATTAAAGGAAGTTTCCTATTTCCGAGGTAATCCCAATTATACCTTGGTAAGTCAAAAAATCAATTTAAATTATAAATTTCATGTAGACGATATACATATAGAATTAAAGACACCTAATTAAACGCCACGCGAATCAGCTTTTCTAAACTAAAAGAGCACTTAGTTTTTTGTTCTGAATCAAACCAGTTAATTTTAATGCTAGATGGACAGTTTTATATCGGTGCTTCCATTAAAAAAATAGAAAATATTGTTAAGCAGGTTTTTGAGATCTCAATTTATTTCAACTCAACTTTTACTTGTACTTTTACTCGTACTGCGTATCATTGCTCCCTCCTCTCTAGTTATTTACCCTGAATAACTTGATTACTGGAGCTAACAGGTAGAATCTGGACCACGATTTTCAATGTAAACTACCTTGGATTTACTTCCCGCTGAGAGCTGAATGCGGTAGATTAGGTCGTTGATTTTCCTTAAGGATGGCGTAGGGGCCTTCCCAGTTCCGTTGCGATTTCTGACAAAATCCTCCTCGGTGCTTGGGATTGCACAGCCGAACTGGGTCGCCTCTCTTAAAATGTGTATCTGAGGTTCGCTTGTCAATTCTAGCTTCTGATTTATCGCTGTTGGCTTTTAGTCGTTTCCGAGCGAATCCGTAGACCTTTGTCCTACCATTGCATACATCACATTTTTTACACCAATCCGCTACATCCCTTCAATAACTGATACAATAAAATCTTTCTCGAACTCATGGCAGTGTCCTTTTAGTACCAAAATGTCGTCCCGTACGGCTACAATGAAGCTCCTCCAACACACTTCTGACATGTGATTTCGGCTATAACACTTGGCAGGGTACATGTACTTTATCAGGGCTCTCCCACTTCCGGTGCAATATACTATCGTGAAGATACAGGGAATCTTACTGAGTCCAGAACCTGTTAGTAGCTCCACTTTATTTGTCTTTATCTTAGCAAGTAGGTGTAACTTTATTTTTAAGCCATTCTCGGACTACCCAAGTCATTGTCTTTCTTTTTCCCTTTCTCAGGCTTTCAAGGGTGATTTCTTCTCCATCGCCCTCTTGTTTGATAGTTGTTGCCCAAAGAATAACTTTATCAACCGGTTTCTCTTGTTCTCCGAGCCCCTTACTGTGCCGGCATTCTTGTTTTATACAGAGTCGCCTGGAAAGAGTGTCCGCGAAATTATGGAGACGGTCTCTACGATGCTTCACTTCCTGAGTATTGCTAGAAAGCCGGCTCAGTGTGGGTGATTGGCTTCTTTGAGATGCATAGCTGCTGTGACTATTTCTTGTTGGGTAGCGGGTAGATTTTAGACAGTCAGAGACAGAGTTCTTTAAAAATAAAACTTTATTCTAACAATTTATATACACAATAATATTTACAATATGTAGATGAAAAGGTTCTGGTAAAATTTTAAATCGTCGGGTGTTCAAATGTTGTTCCCCAAAGTATATTTCGTGCGTCGGTTCGGCGTGACTTAGTGATCCAGGATGGTGTGGCGAAAATGAGACAAGAGCTAAGTCCCTTGAAGTTAGTACCTTCGTGGAAGACATTCGCGGGGAAGGAAAACCTACAAAGTCAATACCTTTCCAGGTAATGTTCGGGATGTCGAGAAGCCTACAGAGTCAATACCCCTGCAGGAACAGGAAAGGAGAGTCATGCTAAGTCAATACCTTAGTTCCTCAGAGTAACGAGGGCGAAGAGCAGCCCTCTCAGCGGTGTCCCCGCTTGACTGATGAAGCCAGTAATTTATTGTCCAAGACCCCATTTGAAGACAGTTTTCCCAACCCTGGTGAGAACGCGGTACGCGGTACAATATTTATTACTCGATGAGGGCATGGAGCCAAGAAACAGAACATTAAGGTCATAACTTTTTATTTATTTTTATTTTTACAGTTTACCCATTTATCGAATTAATTTTATACATAAATTTAAATTCACTGAATTTAAATAATGACAATTTGTTTCTAACCTCGAACGTAACTACAAATTTTAGGACACTACATAATTTTGTTAATTTGTAACTTTCTGAACATATGTTCAACTTATACGTTAATCATTGTTTGGCTTAACATTGCAGTGAGGAATCCATTCTCATTTTGTTTACTTATTATAATTATTTCATATATTTTGACACGGCCTAGAGTGTAGACTTTCGTCAATTGCCTAAAGGGAAAATTTTATATTATATGTATCTGCTTATATACCTATGTAAGTGCTATTTAATTTTTGTGGTAAAATTGTAAGTGAAATAATTTGTTTTTCTATTTTGTGTCAAAAGCAAAAATTAATTTGTTCCTAAAAGGACATTATCTTTGATAAAAATGTTTTATCTTTTACAAAAAAAGTTTTATTTCTGTTAGGAAAATAAAGTTGTCACCATGGAGTTCCGAGTCTGTTTTCTTGGTATTTGTGTTTGTTTGTACTCTTATTTAACCAGCAGAAAGCAACTGACTGAGAAAGCAGAGTAATCACAGCGAGCAAATCAAATCTGTTAGACGTTATAAAATAGACTGGGTCTTGAGGTGAACTAAGAACTCTTTTTTTTTAATTTACCTCTTTTACGTACTCTCCGGTAAGTGGCTTACATAAGAAAGAAAAAATAAAACTATCGTAACTAACATTTTTTTAAATAAAAAGTAAACTAATTTAATTTTCTTCTTTAACTATCCATATACATTTCTTAATTACATATTAAATACTTTGGAATATCAAAAAAAATGTTACGCCAAAAAATAAAACTACTTAATTTATATTCTTTTTTTAATGAAATCTTTTATCGAATTATTCATTTTTGGGCGCTTTCTGTGTGAAAAAAAAAATTCTAAACACGCCATCTGAAACACAATAACTACCTATTAAACTTATAAACAAATATTTACCTTCAGTTTAGTTTTTTGTCACATTTTTTTTTGTTAGGGAAAACCCACTAATATGTATTCATAGAGAAGGCAGACATGCATCGTAATGAAAATGAAAATATAAATAAAATTAGGTTTTCTTATCAACTTGTCAGATAATGATTTGGCTCACGAAAGGATAAATTAAATTCTTCCATTATATTCCCAAAAATAAAAATATTATTTTTATACACACGATACGTTGACACGTGATATATAGATATCAATGAAAAATTTAGAGAGATAAGTCGCCGTCATTATTTGATTGAATTGATGACAACGAAATAGAAAATAAATTGAAGAGCTTTTAACAGATAATACTTTATCAGGAAATTTTGACAGGCATTTAGTTTTTTCCCATTTGGGTTGGCATCAAACTAAGGTATATGTGCAAATGATTTTGTATTGAATTTATTTGTCAATATTATTATATTATTTTACCAATTCAAAAGACCCTAAAACGGTGGTTCCCACCTTATCGAGACTGAGGTCCACAAGGGTAAACTCGTAGCGTAACAAAAACTAGAAATGATTTAACTTGGAATGAAAGACCGAAAGCCAATAGTAGTATTAGGACGTTGAATTTTTTGGTTTGTGAAGCATTGGCATTAATTAGTTTAAACCACGTGATGATTTTCATTTTTATATTATATTTATTGAGGAAATGTATGACTAGGAGTTTACTAATTATTATTTACAATTGGCCGATATTCAAAATCCAAAATCATATAATAAAAAGTTTCTTCAAAAAACCAGCATTATATCCTACCTCTCTTTTATATAATAAAAAAATACGTGTGGAACTCGGGGACTGCCGCGGTAAAGCTATTGCATAGCACTTTTTATCAACTTAAGCAATTATAATTATTTATTTATTTTATTTATGGAGTAATTTTTTTCTTTGATATTAATTCAAGTTTTTTCTTTGATATTAATTCAAGTTACACTTTTTAAGCGTGGTGACCGATAAGAAAACAATTTTTTTCTTTTATTGAATAAATGAGAAGTTAATATTGTTTAAAATATCTGAAAAATACCGCGTCAATGGTGGTCTCATATTTTGTTGTGAATTCTTGTGGATCATTATTCATTTTCAAATTCATTTTTTCCGAAATTGTGTCTAAAAGAGATAGAATCAGTTATCAGCTAGTCTACATGCATAAGTCTAGTCGCACGCATACCAACACCGTGCCGAAGTCTGCCGAACTGAATCGACGTTAGACGATGCACGGCTTTCAACGCCGCACCGCTGTGCCGGTCGGAGTGGGGAGTGTTAGGTTTATTTTGTTACAAAATTTCTTTTTCGATTTTTGATTTTTCGATTTTTCAATTTTTCGATTTTTCGATTTTTCGATTTGTCGATTTTTCGATTTTTCTATTTTTCGATTTTTCGATTTTTCGATTTTTCGATTTTTCGATTTTTCGATTTTTCGATTTTTCGATTTTTCGATTTTTCGATTTTTCGATTTTTCGATTTTTCGATTTTTCGATTTTTCGATTTTTCGATTTTTCGATTTTTCGATTTTTCGATTTTTTTGATTTTTCGATTTTTTGATTTTTCGATTTTTCGATTTTTCGATTTTTCGATTTTTCGATTTTTCGATGTTTCGATGTTTCGATTTTTCGATTTTTCGATTTTTCGATTTTTCGATTTTTCGATTTTTCGATTTTTCGATTTTTCGATTTTTCGATTTTTCGATTTTTCGATTTTTCGATTTTTCGATTTTTCGATTTTTCGATTTTTCGATTTTTCGATTTTTCGATTTTTCGATTTTTCGATTTTTCGATTTTTCGATTTTTCGATTTTTCGATTTTTCGATTTTTTGATTTTTCGATTTTTCGATTTTTCGATTTTTCGATTTTTCGATTTTTCGATTTTTCGATTTTTCGATTTTTCGATTTTTCGATTTTTCGATTTTTCGATTTTTCGATTTTTCGATTTTTCGATTTTTCGATTTTTCGATTTTTCGATTTTTCGATTTTTCGATTTTTCGATTTTTCGATTTTTCGATTTTTCGATTTTTCGATTTTTCGATTTTTCGATTTTTCGATTTTTCGATTTTTCGATTTTTCGATTTTTCGATTTTTCGATTTTTCGATTTTTCGATTTTTCGATTTTTCGATTTTTCGATTTTTCGATTTTTCGATTTTTCGATTTTTCGATTTTTCGATTTTTCGATTTTTCGATTTTTCGATTTTTCGATTTTTCGATTTTTCGATTTTTCGATTTTTCGATTTTTCGATTTTTCGATTTTTCGATTTTTCGATTTTTCAATTTTTCGATGGATTATTCTTGTGTAGAATCAATAAATAATAGCATTTCTGTTTCATTTCGTCTATAAATAATTATAAATGATTTGTTAATTTAAATAAATCTATATGAAGTCAATTTAATTACGAGTATTAAAGCAACAAAAAAAAAGAGTAGGTGGTCTTGTGGTTAGTGTTCTTGCCTTCCACGCAGAGGAGTGGAGTTCGATTCTCGGATGGGGAAAAATTAAATTAATTTTTCTTTTTTTTTCGTTTATTTTATTTTAAAAATTATTAAAAGTCATAAATTATTTTAAAATTAATTATTTTGTCTTAATAATATGTATTTTTTTTTTGTAAAGTTTCGTTAGCGAGTCCTAGAAAAAATATACTGTGCAACTCGAGTGGATTGTTGTACAAACTACTATTTTTATTCAATTTCGTTAATTTTGGTGGGCACTTAAATAAAAGCCGTAAAAATACAGTCTGCAATAGGTGATGGATAATATATATCCTTTAATTCTCGAGCTCCGCAACCAAACTCAATAATGTTCCTGTTAGTAAAGTAAAAAAAAACTGGAGGGCGGTATTGGTGTGTCACACATTGTGAGTTAGTGCGGTCAATCGCGCCATCCAGAGACACGCATCACCAACCAACGCCAGAACGAAAAAAAAGTTCATTACAAACAATTAAATTAATTTTTCACTTACTTCTGATGGTATCGCTCTCCGGCCGGGCCACCAATTTCGAATTCGAATTCGAACGCGAACGCAAAAAAAAGTTGTTGACTAAAGATGTCTACGTGCCGGTATGGGGCAATACAAGAGTCATTTTTGGTTACACAGTACAAAAACGATGATTATAATACTAATAATGGAAACCATTTTTTTCTCAATAAAAATTGTAAATAAAATTATAACAAAATAGTTTATTATTAATTAAAAAAGGAAAGAAAGTGAAATATAATCAAACCCAGATCATTCGAGAATCAAAAATACATTTCATGCAATCATCATTTTTCCCTTGTGGACCATTTCTTCGTCAGTAACATGTCATTTGAGAGTTAAAACCAATTCTCTTAATTTATTCCTATTTGTTCAGATCCTTCACTTTTTCCTGCTTTTAGTTGTTAGTCTTGCTTGTCTTTTATTGTACTTACAGAGGTAAAAGGTACTTTAAAGATAGAAATCATGTGTTATTTTTAAGATTGTAATCATTCAGAAGCACGCTACTAGAAAAGCAATAAAAAATTGTAACCTACCTTTTTTACGACCTTCAAAAATTATGTATTAAAAAATATAAAACGTTTTATATTAAAATCACACTAATCACACTAATTTAGTGCATAATTGGGCTTGAAGGTATTTTCAAATGGGTAGGCTCTTCATTGTTATGAAAAAATCAAAAACATAAAAAAGCGAAGAAAAAGCGAAGAAAAAGCAAAGAAAAAGGGAAGAAAAAGCGAAGAAAAAGCGAAGAAAAATCGAAGAAAAAGCGAAGAAAAAGCGAAGAAAAAGCGAAGAAAAAGAGAAGAAAAAGCGAAGAAAAAGCGAAGAAAAAGCGAAGAAAAAGCGAAGAAAAAGCGAAGAAAAAGCGAAGAAAAAGCGAAGAAAAAGCAAAAAAAAATCGAAATAGCGAAAAAAAAAACGAATAAAAGCAAAGAAAGCGAAAAATAAAGCGTAAAAAAGCGAAAAAAAAAGCGAGAAAAAAAGCAAGAAAAAAAAAACAAGAAAAAAAAAGCAAAAAAAGCAAAAAAATCGAAAAAGAGAAAAAGCGAAAAAAGCGAAAAAAAAGCGAAAAAAAAGCGAAAAAAAAATAGATAAAAGTAAAAAAAAACGTAAAAAAAGCAACGAAAAAAAAAAAAAGAGAAAACAAAAGCGAAAAAAAAAAAAGCGAAAAAAACGCGAATAATTTAACAACAGCGCAAAAAAGCATGGGAAAAAGAATTAAATAAAAAAGTAAGAAATTTGAACTCAACATATTCAGCAATTATGTCACTTCAATAAAGCAACTATTAGAGCCATATTAAACCGATTGGTTTAAGGGCAATTTCAAGCAGCGGAAACTATAGAAATAGTGCTTAATGATTACAGAACATAGTTAACTGCAAAAATAGACGAAAACTTCAAACAAGTTAGAAGTAAGAGTAATATTTTCTTCATTGCGATATCTGAAAGAAAATACGGCGGAACGGGTAATACGCTAGCTAGGTAGGTAAGGACTTATTGTACAATCATAAAAAGTGAGCAAATGAAGTATCGAATTTTGCAGATTTGCCTAATTCTATACGTCACGAATACACCGGTTATAGGCCAAAAGAGTTGAATCTGGGACACGACAAAAATGGAATATTGATAATTTATTTATCAAGGTCTCCAAACAAGGATCTCTTTAAGATCATTCCGGTTGCGAATCATTTTGAGAACCGAAATATTAACAGGGAACGGGGAACATTTCATGTCTCATTTCTAAAACCTTTCTTGAATAATCAATCTATTAATTTGAACATCTTTTCAATAAATAGTAGTTTTTATAACGAAAAATTAGTTTAGAAATCGCATGTAGCAAACCATATAACAACCAACTAGTTTAATACCCAGTTGGTTTAGTTGATAGGTCTTAAGTTACTGTTATCAATATACTATTAAGCAATGAACGCAATACTGTCACCAGCCAAAGGGCCATAGAGTCCAGAAGAAACATCCATTCACCATTGACAAATAAAAAAATAAAAATAAAAGAATACAAAATTATCCGCTATAGACTCATTCTAGTCCTGTTTTAATTTTTTAATTACAAAATGACTAATAGTCTAAACCCCAAAATTTTTGTGAGTTTTTCTTTTCAGAATATTAACGTACTACCTTGGATAATTCTTCAGAGTAATAATCTAATTGATTGTTTTATATGTTTGTTTTCTTTTGAATATTATGTTATAACATTACAAATTACGTTTTAGAATTTTTGTAAATTGCTTTATACTTTTAAATAATAATACCAATTATTGCATTGTTCCCCGACAAAAAAAATGAAACTTTTAATGAAAATAATTTGCAAAAACTTTCAAAATTATCTACAACAATAATATGGTAACCGTGAGCTCGCTTCACTGCACAAGTTGTGTCTTCTTTGCTTGGTTGACCGTAACTACCCTTTGCTCTCTGGCTGTCATCTCTCATCATCTCCTGATCTTTGACCTTGCTGAAATGGTCCCTTCCCGATCTGATGTGGTCCTTGGGCTGCTGTACCAACCCTTTTGACTGAGGTTACGGGTTCTTTCTGCAGCGATAGTCTATCAATTTTCTAATGGACTCTGGCTTAAAACCTAGTTGACTACTGCTTTGGACTGCTTCTCTAGCTTGCTACTGCGAGACTGCTACTGTACATGGCTGCTGTACTTGGCTACTACTGGTAGGTCCCTATTGAATGACTACTGGGAATAACCTCTTTCACTGAACATTCTACATAGATTATCTCCGATTCTTTGTTTCTGCATTTGGATTCATCTTTTCCACGCTGTAGACAGAGACTGAGTGGGCCGGACGTTACACTGTTCGACTACTTAACGGCGTTACCATAAAGCGACTTCGGAAATTTTAAAGTAATTTCTGAAAATAGTCATCAAATAATAAATATCAGCCAACCGATTTTAAAGTTAGTAAATTTGAAACTACATTCCGAGGAAGGTAAGTCTACCCATTTTACTATATTAAAATTGTGAGTTTTCTTTTTCTTTGCCAAATTATTTAGTTACCTCCCTTTGTATATTTTATAGAAAGTAATATGAGATTTTATTTTATGTACTTATAGCTACAAGATCCAACGATATTTCTAAAATGTTGTGCCATGTATTAAAGTTATCGGTATTTTATTATCGCCTGCTGATTTAGCGAATCTGGAGAGAACTTTAAGGTGGATCTTGCACCTCTAAAAATAGGGCATTGTTTATTTTTTTTTATTTAACTTGTTACATGTTTAAATATATTGAGTTGTTGAACATTCGCCTCTGTTATTATCTTATGTGTGTAACGAGTTGTTGGATTCAGCTTGTATACTATAAAAAGTAACAATCCCGAATCCACCTACCTAATCAAATCCAGAGTGTGATTATTGAATAATTATTCAGATGTCCCCTCTTTATTCCATAACCAGTACCTATATAATTCTCTAAGGGATATATATCCTATAGTCATCAGGTCTATCTTCCCCTTTTTCAAAAACACTAAAGGCACTTCTGTGAAGCACCAGCGAATGTACCCCCAAGTAAGGACTATAGGTGCCTTTTATCAGTTTGTCAAACCATTTCTTTAACTCGTTTGCACTATACATTGCAGGGGAAATGCTTTTATTTTAAAATCTTTTATTTTATTATTCTTTTTCTTTTGCTGTTACGGTGTATGTGGATAAGATTTATGGACCTTTTCCCCAGACTGTGACTGGTGACAGACTATCAGTCCCCCCCCTCTCCAATCGTTATTGACTGGGGTCATTTTGGATGTTGCATTGTTATTTAGTGACAGTAGTTACTTGCTAGGTGACGGTGGTGATAAAATTCCATAGTTACTGAGATACCTAAAATTGGTCAGATACATGCCAACAAAGAAACAAAATTTATCTGAAACCATAGGGTAATTTTAATACTTTTACTTATTGCAATGACTTATTGTCTCTGGTTTAGATATGTATTTTAAATTGTTGTGAAACCTGTTCTATCTTAATCTTATGTAATTCAATCATTTAATCAAAATATCAACCTTTATTCCACGTACTCTTGTACTGCTGGTCCAAGAATCCATTAGTCTAATAAGGTATAGAAGTTTCTTAAACGCAACGCAAAGAAAAGTTTTATGAGTGATACTCGTAATGAGTTTACCACAAAGATACAAGTGTCAAAGCCGAAGAAGGAACACCTACGTTTGATTTCATAAAAAACATTGATGACTGCTGATAAGAATAGGTAACAAAGGATTCTCAAAGTTGCACCAGTAGAAAAAGTTAGAGAAATGTTAACATACTGGAATTGAAGAAATTCAATGGAGGCATCAAACAGTGACTAGGTTTCTGGGAACATAACATAAAACCATGAAAATCCCGATTTTGAGGTAGAAGACAAGTTTTTTTACCTGATACAAATTTCTGAAGAAAATTATTGTGCAAGAACTGTGGTAGAAAATGTTTCACCTCTTGCGTTAAGTTTTGATAAGGTTATTGAATAGCTTAAAGCCAAATTTAATAGATTTACCATGCTTATTGAGGTATATGTCAAACAAATTAGTTACGATAAAACTAGTAACAATAATTAATTTATAATATTATTTCACATAGTGTACAACTTCATCCTGGCGCAGAGTGTTATATTCAAATAAACCGTGTATGTATTTACTTTTATTTTTGTTTGTTTAGTTTGGCATTTCGTAGAAATTAAAATATGGCGGGGTTGGATTTGATAAACAATGGGCGGACGACTGCAAAAATTACTGTACGGGATATATTTTAGTTTCACGGGTGCGTTATTTCAGCAAATGCCTCGAAGGGTTTTATTATGTGACTACTAATAATACACGGGGCCGTTTTGATACAAAATAAATACCAATTGCTGCCACAATTATTTATGTCATCAACTTTGTTTTTCTTGCTATGGACGATGTGGATGGATGTAAAATATACGAGAGAATGGTAAACAGAAATGCAGAAACTCAATAAAAATCTCTAAATATATAACCAACAAACAGTTCAACCAGACAAAATATTAGAACAGAGACTGCGAAAATAATGTTTGAATAAAAAGACGCTGACGTCAGGATCATCAACTTAGCGTTCTTGAACCTTCTCTAAACTTCACGAACCGTCCAGGTGTTTCTTGACACGGAATGACGTTTCTGGGCATGTCTCTTCTTCTTTTACTAGTACTTTTACTTATGACGACCGCAGCACAATGTAGGATATTGCATTTCTTCTTTCATTCGTACGTTTCCTGTAACAGCCTTAGGCCACTGCAGGGTGCATGGTAACAATATATTTTATTGCCCAATAAAAGCCAAAATCTAAATCACAATTCATTATATTGGATGACAATGGGACCAGGACCATGTTAATACCTCTTTTATTTATCATGCCATTTGAATCATAATTAAAACTAACCTACCAAACATAATTTCGAAATAACAAATAATAATAATAATATAATAATAGAATTTATTTTCAAAAATATAAATACATGTTAATAATAGTAATATAATAAAATAGAATAAATTATTATGCTCGATAAGTGATTTAACACTTGTTTCGAGAATAATTTAGAAAAAATATAATAAATCTAAATGAACAAATACATACCTACTATATAATAATTAAAATAAAATTTCTTAATATATTTTTTCACATAATATGATTTAAAATACATCGCAATTTTTGTTTATTTTTTAAATACAACATAATAGTAATGGAAAAGCATTTTCTGAAAAAAAAAAACAATAAAAAAATATAGGTACAATAACTGGCATCACTAACATACAAATTTAAAAATTATTTAAAAATAAGTAAATAAGATATGTTTTTATGTCAGCCTTAACTAACCGATGCCCATTTTATAGAACTCACACTTTATTAAAAAAAAAAACTCAGCAAACATAAAAAATTACATCCTTAACCAATTTTTTCACAAATCTTTTCATGTGCGTTTTAAATGAGTATTTTGTGACTTTATATGTGTATTCAATTAGCAACGTATAAATAAGGGTACTTTACTCTTGAGTACATTTTTGATTTCCTTCTTATAAAGGCATTTATTTTAAATTTTATTTTATTTGGAATTTGATTTTAAACAAAGCACCAAATATTATTAAATATTCATCTTATTAAGACAACGGTAAAAAAATGAGTCTCCCTGTATATATAATTTATATTTATGTAAATTGTAAATATACATGATAATAACGGCAATACGGCGTCGAAACTGTCGCTACTTTTGCTCCATCGGACACCTATAACTTAGGACCTGAACTAGAATTCAATATGGACGCAGCAAAATTTTACATGAAATCTTAATTTGAGCACAGTTTAAAAAGAGTACTCAACATTGATTATTAAAATTTGGCAAGAATATGTAGAAAAATATGTAGAATGCTGTAAAGGTTTTTGAACTGCATCTGTGACCAGCGGCGTAGCCCCGGGGGGACTGACCCCCCCCCCCCCATAGAGGGTCCTCGCGTTACAATTTCCACTATAGTATTGATGCTGATCGTTATTGACTGTTTGTTTTTATTGACTTTCTTGATGGAATCCCCCCCATGGTTCTCAAAAACACCTCCAATGAAAAATGGCTGGCTACGCCACTGTCTGTGACTATCACTTTTTTATTATTTTTAATAGTATTTAATAATTAGCAGGACATATGAAAATGTCTCATTGCAATTACTAAACATTTTACTATAAGCTGCCGAAGTTTCACTAAAAATCCATTCAGTGAAAGATAAGTTGTGTAAATATTTGTAAACCTCTGTTTTGACCACGTAAAATACACTGAAATGATGGCCTTAAGTGTTTTTAGTGTTCGCAATTTATATTCAAGGACTATTTATGGAAATTAACTCTGAAACATTAATTCAAATCACCAAAAATTACATAAAAACAAATTAATTTGACATACAGCAACCAGGGTAATGTTTCTTCGCTAATTAACAAAATTTTAACTGCTAAAAATACTTCAACATAGCAAAATTGCCTTAACGTTACAAAACTTTTCCAAACTTTCGCAGCAACATCGTATGTTACACTTTGTTAGTGCAAGAGTTTAAATTTATTAATTCGAAACTACGCGGAAAGTGATTAAAACCCTCTCATATTACTACATGATGTTTCATTTACCTAAACTGACATAATTATTACCCTCCGGCGTTAGCGACAAGAGCGAGATTACCCCGAAAATCTGCAACGTTCTGATAGTGGTGCTAAACTTAAAGACAAAAGTGTTACTTTTGAGGACGATGTTAAATTAAGTTGAATGACTTAACGACTGCGTTAACTCCGTCATTACCATAAGAGTAAAGTATCTAGCTATTTTCATACCGATATGAAAGAGTTTATTTTAGAATTTATAACTTAAAGGCTAAGTTACTTTTCTGAAATAAAATTGACTAAATATAAACGAAATATTTACTGATCAACATTTATTATTTAGTGCAGGGCATAGTGGCGCATTCGTTTGCAAAATTGTTTTAATTCGTATTTTTTTTAAATTTCCGGAAGGCTTGCCTAATTATAAAAGTGTAAGATGACATTCGATATTTGTTGATGTTGTTGTTTAAACAACGAAAAATTAATTAAGGCAAAAAAATGCATTTTTGCAATGAATTAATTTTTTTATATTCTTCAGGTTATTTCGAATAAAAAAAGTCCTTACGTCCATTATTGTATCTTCAACACTTTAATTGTTATGAATTTTTTAAAATCCAAAATTGACGAAAATTCTAATTTTCTTAAATTAAATAATATACCTTAAAATTTAAAATGCTATAATTTTAAATTTTTTACCGAATATTCCAACTATAATAAACAAAATAACCTAAATAAATTTTCAACATTTTGTTTGTTGTTGTTTTTTTTACGTTATAAGAATATGCTTCCTACGCGCGTGTACTTTTAGAGAGAAGTACTTCTATCTCACTTCCAACTCAATGTATAAGATGGGTAAGAGAAAGCCCGATAACGCGCTGAATCAATTTCTTGCTGTTTTTCAGAGGTAATAAGTTTAAAAAAATTACTATTAACATTTTTCACAACACTTTGTTACATTTGCCGATTAATAGTTTTGTATCATGTGATTTTTTTTTACTTTTTTAGATACTTTTGATAACTTTTTTATTTAATAAAGTTAACAGAAACATTTATTTTTAACATTTATTTTTATTCATGAAAAAATTATTGTCAGATACTGCCCGAGAAGTAAAATCTTCTTCAACCTTTTTTTCAATACGATAAAAAGGCCAAATGCACTTGTGATCCGTAAAAATTTTCTACCTGTTACAATGAACATAGTAGGCTATGATTTCAAAAATATACAAGCCTTTCTCCATTTAACAAAAATAAGGAAAATATTTTTTTTTCTAATATTGAGAGTAAGTATTATAAATATGAAATATTTTTATGATTTTCAATTTTTTGCACTATGAATACAAATAGGTAAAGGGACTTATTTCGTATTTTGAAAAAATTGTACGTTTAACTCTTCTATTTTTTTTTCCTGTCATAAACAATTTTTACAACCTTCCAAATAGAAAATTCAACCCTACCTCAGAATTTTTGGCTCGTTTTGAAAATTATTTTTCAGTTGTTAATCAGTCTTGCTCGTTTCTACATCTATTGATTTACTTTGCAGTCGTGTAATTTTCTGAATAATAATGTCGTTCTCATTAATTTAAAAAAAAATTATATTATCTAACGACAAAAAGTGTTTGTTTTGTGATCATGGCGAGGCGTTAGTGAAGTATCCGAAACCTGTTAGGTACATATTTAAAATTAAAAAATGCAACTCTTCATCGAAACGATAACGTGACTGTGCGATTTAATTTGTTTAATGAAAATACTAGTGAACAATCTTTTTCGTGGCATCGTGGCGCGTAGGAAGCATATTGTTATAACGTAAAAAAACATAACAACAAACAAAATTTTCAAAATTTATTTAGATAATTTTGTTTAATATAGTTTGAATATTCGGTAAAAAATTTTAAATTATAGCATTTTAAATTTTAAGGTATATTATTTAATTCAAGAAAATTAGAATTTTCGTCAATTTTGTATTTTAAAAAATTCATAACAATTAAAGGGTTGAAGATACGATGATGGGCGTACGGACTTTTTTTATTTGAAATATCCTAAAGAATATAAAAAAATTAATTTATTGCAAAAAATGCATTTTTTCTGGCTTAATTATTTTTTCGTTGTTTAAACAATAACATCAACAAATATCGAGTGTCATCTTACACTTTTATAATTAGGCAAGCCTTCCGAATATTAAAAAAAAAATTACGAATTAAAACAATTTTGCAAACGAATGCGCCAGTATGCTCTGGTCTAATTGTTAGAACAGCATAGAATATTAGATGTTTTTTTTTTTTATTTGTGTCATCAGCCTCGTGTTCTGGGTAGGCTTTGTTACTGTTTTTCAGCGCCATTTTAGTAACATCACTGTTATTTAGAATCCAAAAGTAAATGGTCGCGTGGGGAATCTTGTTTTTGCATTAGGACTAATTTTTAAATAATTAAATTAAAAATCTCGCTACCGTCGTGGCGGGATGAGAAAACAAGGACCCTTGTATCCGAAAGGTTTAAAAGTAAAATAACCAGCATTATCACCAAGATCTAATTAATTTTTATTATTTACAACTGTTTTTATAAGACTATTATCAAAGACAAGCCAGCGAGGCTTGTAACTCAATGTATTTTTTTTTGTTTGGTAAAAGTTGTTTGGGCGATTGTAACCACAACCAGTCTATGATGGCGCCACTATTCAATTTTCTTCTTTTCTTATTGCTATGCGAATGCAGTCATAAATAGCAGGAAAATTTAAAAATGCTTTAGGGCGGGAAATTTAAACATGGATTCAGAAATAGTTTTGCTATACAAATTTACAGCAGAAACAAAAACTATTGTTTCATTGTATATTAAAAAATGTAAAAGCTTCTAATAATATCAAATTTTAATGAACGAAGTTTCAATCAGTTTAATATAAGCAATGAACATAGTTTTTACTACTCTTGTAAATTTCGCTAAAAAAAAACTTGAAAATTCCATTTATTATTAAATATTTAAAGTTGGAAAAATAATAAACCAAACTCTTTTTCTATAAATTATATTTTTGTAAGGTACAGAAAAACAAATTGCTACGTTTAGAAAGTATCTCGTATCATTTTGTGACAAATTACAAAGAAATTCGCAGTTGTTATATATTCATAATATTTAAAAAATAATGTAACAAATATTTTATAAATTATAAAGTATATCTTAGATAAAAGAAAATAGATGATGCATTTCATTCATAAAGTATGTTTTGTTTGGTCCCAATTATCGGAAAAGAGAAAGAAGATATTTTATGCGGATCGAAAGAAGACAGACTGTAATCGAAAATCTCGTCTGGCAACGCTGCTGTTGTACGCAACTAAAAGTCTGTCGATACCAGTGGCGTATCTTATTATATATGGTATGCAATAAACTTTATAATGGTTTAAACTTTAAAACCGATTGGATTTGGAATAAGGGTATAAAGTTCACTGGAATATAGGTTAAAAACTTAAAAACACTATTTTTTTTTCAAGAATAATAAAATATTTATTACATATAAAGATGTTAAATAAATAAAATAAAAAGATAAATAAATCAATATTTATTTTAAACAAATTTACGAATCCAATTTTGGGGTTAAAATTTGAACAGTTCTACAAATTGGTAAATGAGAGATTTTTGAATCAAACTTCAGATTTTTAACACTAATAAATTTATAAAAGTTATAAAATCAATAAATTTATCATTCTTATATACAAGGTGCGGATTTTAAATGGAACGCTTCTTATAGCGGAACTAATGATAAAAATTTTGTAAAATCCGAAAACACGTAGAACTGTACAACAATAAACCTATCCATTAATAATTTTTAAATTGTAAAAAAATTAAACTAACTTACTTATTGTCATCCATAAATAGTTTTTTTATAAATGTGTGCGGCATAGATAAACTATCTGCTGGTTTCTTACTAGGGCTGTCAAAAATACAGATTATTTAGAACTTTTAATTTAGAGGTAAGTATACATTTTGATTAATAATAAGATAGTCCATGAAAATAATCAAACAAAGAGGCATGTAATATGAGTATATAAAAAAGTTTGTCCTTGTTAAGCACCTACAAAATTTAAAGAACTTAAAATATAAAAATTTATGGGTAAGATAAACTACCAACTTTCATCTTAAAGGATAAACACATAAATGAACATTTCCCAAACATAATTAAGAAAGTTTTTAGTACTTAAATGAGCTTTCTCGAAACAATGAATGATTTGGCAGTGCCCTAGGATTGATATATTTCTCGCCATTTGCTTTTTGGAGAATATCATTAGGGTCAAAATGCTTCGAGCATAACACTCTTTTTTGAATACCTTTATTTTTTTCAAGTCCTACAAGTGATAGCCAAATATTTCTTGTATACCTTTTAGTTGGAAATCTAAAAATCAAGCATAAGCATATTTATTTTACTACTATGGTACAGATTAAAGTGTTTCTATTAATTACAATTTTTTGCGAAATAAATAACGTTGAAAGATCAAAGAAAATAATTAATAGTAAAGCAAAACTAGATAACACATGTGATCTACACCACTAAACTATGCAATATATCACATTACCTAAACTTACTTACTTATGAAAAGGTACTTCAGCACACACATTTTCAAGTTTTTTACACAAAATGTACTCGCGAACCAAATTTTTCCAAAAAAGTCTAAAGATTAATAAAAACACCCAATATGCAACAATTTACTGGATCACAACATCGTCAAACTATCGATGGATAAAATACTATACGTGGCATCCGTGACGAATAGAAGGAATGAAACAAGGTTATTTTAAATAACGGTGGTGTCACTTTTAACGCTTTTAAAAGCCTTGCATTTATTTGCAGGAATAATAATGGTGTTTGCCATAATTTATCTTAGTATTTGCAAAATTGTTATTTAGCAAACGTATGTATGTAAAAACGATAGGTACAACATGCCCTGCATAATGGTGCAAAAATAGGTGCTTTTAAAATATCAAGTCTGCTGAAAGCAGTTAAAATAGCTTAATCTACTTTGTACACATTTTATACGTTTTCTGTTTTGTTACAAGTAATTTTATTTAGAGACTTACTAGTAGAAGTGTTTTGGGAAATATTTCAAAATCTCTGCCCACAATGCGTCGGAGTTGGAAACACAGCACATTACGAAAATGAATTGGTGGGGACGCTTGATGCGTCGCAATATATCTCGAAACTATTCTAATTAATAAAACCTGTTGCTATTAGTGAGTTATAGGTAAAAACTATTTTTAAATTTGAAATGGATAAAGTACACAGCCTGGCAACAACGCACTAGGCAACGCATGTCAGTTCATTCACGAAATAGCTACGCGCTACGCTTCTTTGCAATGTATGACCGGGTTTTAAAGGTAAATAGAGAAGCTTTGGAGTATATCGATACCTTTTTGTCAGATTATCGTAAGTGCCAATTGAACAAATGTCGCTAACGTTACTCTGGAAAAAATGTATCGATATGTTGACTGTTTGTTTTAATAAAAACCATGGAAACAAAACAAACACACACACATACACTCACACAAATGTATAAGGCCCGAGTCGAGTAAGTTCCGATCCTGTAAACTGGATCCAAACCTGCTAGACTCATTCCGTCCATCCCCCTGCCAGCACCTCTTAGGGTTATTAAGATCAATAAATTTATATGCCGTGCCTTCTAAAAGGGAATGAAAGATGACAAACTATCATCATTTAAACAGGACGTTGCTAAAGGCTTACCCCTGTTATGTCATCTTTTTGTGTATCTTGTGTATGTGTGTGCATTCCTGTTGTGTTCCCACTTAAGTAAAAGTTTTCCTAGTTTCTTATTTTGGTGATTAGGTGGACCTTCTCCAACTAGTCGTCTAATTTATTTGATCTGCTCTGCAGCAGGAGGTACTTTTCAAACATAGCAAATAAAAATAATATTAATAATAAACACTATTTAAAGATGAATACATTTTTGTAATTTTTCTGTCGGTGTCCCTTTCTGTTTTTACACCACCAGGGTATACCTATTTTCCATACACCCTGAATTATAGAGTAACTTACGATGTTTGAATGAATATAACATTGCACCTAATTTCAAATTTAACTCTTTTTCAATTTCATTTGAAACAATTGGTATAATACAATTTATTATTAAGGAATCTTCTAATAAAGTTACAGCAGATCCTACTCAAACTACTGGTTGTTCTACAGGATAAATTAACTTTTCTTGAGATTGATCTCTCTCTAAAATCCAAACCGATCTGTCCCCAAATTTATTTACCAATGCATCCTGATTTAAAATTCTGCCCTTTAGTGATTCATTTTTTTTTTAACAATGGATCTCTTTTCCAATTCACCTAAAATACTTATAGCCATTTTGTAATATATAGGGTGTCCAAATTTGACCTTTGGTTTTAATTCAATTATAAAGCACAGAAATCCCTTGAAATATTATGATGTTATTGTATTATTTTAAAGTTTAAATGTTATGGTTAATAATGAAAAATTAAATCTGGCATGTGACCCCTCTGCTTCTTTAGCAAGCTATCATTCTTTGTTTTTAATAACATTTTCGTAAACATCCTGTTCAATTTCTTCAATTTTTTGAATATTGTTAACTCAAAGCTGTTCAAGTGTTTCAGGATTATTAGCACAAACCAATGAAGTGGAGCGGGGTAGAATGATAACTGTCAATGAAAAAGTCTAGACACTATGCACAATTTCGTTTTGCACATTTTGTAAACAAAATTCAGGGACGGTTTAACAACATTTTGTGCAACAATTATAAAATAGTGCATCGAAAAATAATTAACAAGTATAATTTAATACTAAATTGAAATAAAAGCATAAAAAATCACAAATATACGCAAGACAACAAAGAATTGACGCCAAAAAGCTTACAACAGCCACAAAACAAACAAACAACAGAGCTGAACATAAACATAATCGCTGAACAGAGCCAATCCTGGAATTTGTTTACAGTGCTTTAGGGCAACCTCTCCTTGTTATTTACATGTATAAGAGTGGAAGGTTGAATCACGCATAATTTCTACACTCGTGATGGATGCGCAGACGGTACTTTATCGTTCTACCCTCTCTACTTCTTTGGCACAAACTTTTCCCTTCAAAAAGCCCCATAAGTAATAATCGAATGGTGTAAGGTCGCACGACCTAGGCAAACAATTAACCTCAGCTCCTCCAGAAATTATTAAATTGTCAAATCTCTCCTAAAACATTTAGTGTTTTATACACATACTTTGATTTACTATACGGAGAATGGTCACACTGCGCAGCTTTCTGAGTGCCTTTTAAAAGGAGATAGAATACTCCGCAATTTTGAACCCTTATTACGTGTTGCCTACATCTTGGCGCAATATTTTTAATAGGTGCGTTTTAATCATCCGCTTCTGCTTCGGAATTGTCGGTTTTCTTGTTTTAATCTGACAGGTTAAAACGACTAAACCGACAATTCCGGAAACAGAAGCGGATGATTAAAACGCATCTGATATTTTGCTTGCTGCTGTCAGTGTCAGTGAATATTATTTTTGAAGTCACAGTTTATTGCTAAAGAATCAGTTAGCTCACTCGGACCAGTTGAAAGTTCCAAAATAACATCCACTCCAGGGATACAAATTCAGGATACGCAGAAGACTGCTGTTTTATTATAGGCGGTTGTCATATATTGTATTATCCGAGTTGCACAGTGTATAAACTGAAACATTGCGATCAAAAGTGCCGACGCAGAGTGAGCGATCTGATTCTTTAGCTGTAAACTGTGTCACAGGGTTCAAAATGGCCGCGCCCTATGTTGGGCGTGTCGGATCTCTCTCTTTCCTCGTATAGTAATCAAAGTATGTGGTTTTATACGATGTGTGACAAGTGACAGTCTTGACATGTTTTGGATATCCATACCTTTTATATCACAATTAATATCTAATCATTGTCCTGTTGATACAGTTATTTTATAACGACTTTTAAAATTTTTGTTAATAGTTATTTTGTAACTCCTTTTGTAAGTGCTTCCTAACTCTAGTAAATATTTTATATTATTATTCCGCGGGTTTTTAAAATTTTAAAAATTAGAAGTTTTGATTGGTTCATAACAACATTCATAACATTTGGAGTGAGGGTAGCCATATGTGAGTAGTAGGGATTAAGTTTAAAGGTTAAAGAAAAAGTCCTTTATTTCTCACAAGTCAATTTATTGGCGACCGGTTTCGAAGGTGTCACTTCATCATCAGGCACACCTAAATGGAATATCAAGGAGTCAGTTGTAATATGAATTTTCATATTTTCTTGTTTAGTAATCTAATTTTCTTGTTAGTATAAAAAATTTTTTGTTTTCTCATTCTCAGTTTAATATATTTTACTTTCAATAAATTTGTCATCGCCACCTATACTCACTTTCAGTAAATAACACCTCCGTTAGTACACTATTTATCCGCTAATTTAAAATTTACAGTTTACTGCATTGATTCGTTAAAAATCTAGATAGATGTCTTTACAGTCTGATAATTTTTACGTTTTTACTTTTTACTTTCAGTAATTAACATTATTTCCTTAAAATTTTTTAAACTGTTTGTGCTTGTAAAACTATTTTGTGTTGTTTAGTTAATAATTGTCTTAAATGTGTTTTAATTAATTATTTTATTCAAAAAGACATCTGGTGGTTTAACCTAACCTTTATTTAAAACATTTTTTAAAAAATACTTATTACACATGACTTTTTTAACTCGTTCTGTTAAACTTTTTGTAGCGCTTCCTTTATGGAATTAATCAAGGTGAGTCAAGGTTATTGTTTAACTTTCTTTTGTGTTTTTTCTGTTATTTTGTATATGTTAAAGTCCGTTCATGCTTTTATAATTGTTTTTATTACAACTGACTCCTTGATATTCCATTTAGGTGTGCCTGATGATGAAGTGACAACTTCGAAACCGGTCGCCAATAAATTGACTTGTGAGAAATAAAGGACTTTTTCTTTAACCTTTACACTTATTCATAACATTGTCAGTTGTTAGTTCTAATCTATACTTCACACGTCGACGTCAAAAAACCAGCAACATGAGCGACCTCTAGAGCTGGTGTTAGTTTTATTGATAATATATAAATATATATGTAAAGTTCAATGTAAAGGAGAAAGAAAGTCATATATTTAATTCAAATAGACCACCAAACAAACTTTCCTATTAAGTTACACGTCTCTGTTGTCACTGCTATTATATATACATCGTGTTATCTACACAAATTGTCTGGCTAGCTTTATCATTCCATGCAAATTCGATAATCAACATTCTCATGGAGCGTATCTATTATTCTTCGTTTTCCGCTTTTTACCTTTTCGTCCTCCTGATTTCTGAAAAGAAAAACGAAACAGATCGTCAAAATTATAACGCCGTCTCACGAGTGTCTAAAGCCCGTAAATCAAGGACAAAGTAGAAAATAATGTGCAAGGAACATGCAACCGACCCGACTGGTTCACCGCATGCACCGCCAAGAGATTCTCCAGAGAAATAAACTCCGTTCGACAGGTTCACCGGTTTACTCTGTTCAATCCAGTTCCAGTTTTACACCGCATCGGTCGTATATTTTAGCTTGATATAGATAATAATATTATGAACCCGTTGAAATTTAATTATTATTATTATTTTTTAATTCCATATCTCTGTTCAGTCAGAAAATTTAATTTAATATTTCTAGTAAATTATAATGAAAAATAAATAATACATGGATTAAGTGTGGACACCACACGTCAAATTTAAAACTAAATTTTAAAATAAAATTAGAATATAAAGGAAGTCATGTATTTGCAGTAATGGATAGAAGTGTTTTGGTAAATTGATCGCCATGTATTAAATTTATATTTTTATATTCTGCCTGTTCATTTTTCGCCACACCTCTCGCCTCAAATGTTAAAAAAAAGTTATAAGATTATGACTAAAATTAATTTTTTTCTAATAGTTGAAGTCCTTATTTATCTAATACTGAACTTTTAACTATACCTTACCTTGCAAATTTTTGAGAATTTTTTTTTTTTAATGTGAGTATTTGTACAGTGCCTCACGAGAAAGTAAGTCCTCAACAACAATTCTCGAATTATACTATTATTTATTGATTAGATGGAGTAGAAAAAAACTAAAAATAAGGTTTTTGAAATATTTAGATTTTGTTTTATACAATAAAATATATATAGTAAACCGTGGAACTTATTGAGAAATTAATATTAAAAAATTTTTAAGTAACCTAGTTGAAAATTTTTTGTGATTTTTTAATAATAATTTCTCAATAAATTCCACGGTAACCGATATACTTTATTGTAAAAAACAAAACCTAAATATTTCAAAAACCTTATTTTTATTTTTTTTCTACTCCATCTAATTAATAAATAATAGTAATATTAACTATAATTCGAAAATTGTTGTTGAAGTCTTACTTTCTCATAAGACACTGTACAAACACACACATTTAAAAAAAAAATTCTCAAAAATTTGCACGGTAAGGTATAGTTAAAAGTTCACTATTAGATCAATAAGGACATCTACTATTAGAAAACAATTAATTTTAGTCATATTCTAATATTTTTTTTTTTAACATTGGTGGCGAAAGGACCTCCTTAAGATTAACTACCTATAATACTTATGGTTATAATGATAATTAATTTTATTGGCAAACAAACTTGAGCTAGAATTCCCTAACAAACACCTACTACTTTTACTACTGTTTAAATTGTTTACTAGAAAAATAACTTTTGTTCTAAACCCACATGGATATTAGCTTACCTACGCACAGACAGCAAAACGAAAAAGTATGCTATTGCGTTCAATTGAACAAATATATTTATATCCATTCTAGGTAGAGAGAACACTGCAAAAAAATGAAATCCACCATTCACAGTTCAAATTTTGGACAATGAACTAATATTATTTATAAATTCTAAATAAATGACAATTTTTTCAAACTAATTGACAGTAATTTTTTTTAGTTATTGACATTGAATATATGTTAATATAAGTTATTTTTGTGTAGAATCGATAAATAATAGTTTTTTTTTATTTCTAGTTAGCAAAAAACATGCTCCATAAAGGGACAAAGTCTATTAATTTTTAAAAAAATCCAATTAAAAATGGAGAGTTAAGGAAGTAGAGATAAAAAAAAGTAAATTAAAAACGAAAAGCGATATCAACATGAAATTTTTAGTAAAACTCAAGGTCTATAAGAAGATAAAGCCTATTGAATTTGAAAAAACCTAAATTAAAATGGGGAGTTCAGGAGGGGTTGAAATATTAAAAAAGTAAAAATACCCTTTCCTTTTTTTTTTTTTGTAATTTAGTTAATTGGTATTTTCTTGTTGCTTTCCAGAGCGAGTATTCAGTAAGTATTTTTATCATATTAGCTCTCCCTCTCTCCAGCTGTTGGGTCAATTTATAAAATATGGTTTTATTATTAGGGTTCCTTGATGACAGCTATTTTTGTTCTAGCTTTTCCTTTTTACTTTCCTGTCTGTATACAAATATAAGGAAAGTATAGGAATCATGATTTTTTTCGACCTCGAGTTTTCGACGGATTTTTACGTTTTGATGTGTGTGTGTGTGTGTGTGTGTGTGTGTGTGTGTGTGTGTGTGTGTGCGTGGGTGCGTGCGTGCGTGCGTGGGTGCGTGCGTGCGTGCGTGCGTGCGTGCGTGCGTGCATGCGTGCGTGTTTGTGTATGTGTAGGTCGCATAACTCATAAACCGATACACAGAAAAACACCAAATTTTAAACTTAAGCTTCATTCCAGCGTCTTATGAACTGATTGGATTTTGGGCAGAGTCGGAACATCTGGGGGGTACTTTATAGGTGGTCATTTTTATATTTTATGGAATATACCTGTTATTTACGTTTAGAGAAGAAAATTCTTTAAACAAAACTTACTTCTAATATAATTATCTATAATTTTTGTTTTATACAAAATTTTCCTAAAATGGTCCGTATTCGAGAAATTTGACAAAATGTAAAAAAAATATTTTTTTTATAAAAATTATTTAAATAAAAGTTGTTTGTAATATAATTCTCTATAATTTTAATTCTATACATATTTTTTTTAAAATGGACCGTATTCGAGATATTTGAGAAAATGTGCAAATTTCGAATTTTAAAATTAATGTTTATTTCGGCCTGACGTGAAATGATTAGATTTTAGACAAAGTCGGAACATCTGGGGGGGTACTTTATGGGAGGCCGTTTTTATATTTTATAGAATATATCTGTTATTTATGTTTGGAGAAGAAAATTGTTCAAATAAAAGTTACTTCTATTATTATTATCTACAATTTTTGCTTTTTGTCAAAATTTCCTGAAATGGTCCGTATTCGAGAAATTTGACAAAATGTGCAAAATTCTGATTTTTTTAATAGCTTCTTCTTTTTCTTAATTATTTACAGATTTCTCTTAATTATTTCTATATTTTTTCGATTAGTCTACATTATGTGATTTCAAGATAATTGCTGTATATCCAACACAAATTTTTCTGATTTTTGTTCCATTTTTTGTATTGACATTAATAGAACAAAAGGTTATATTTTGTTATGCTAGATTAGGTTAAAAATTAATAAGGTGATCTTATCGACTTTCACTGTGTCTTGGATGTATTGTTTACGGTACAAGTCACACCTTTTGATGAAGGCCATGGTGAAATTGGATGAGACTTGATTTTAAAATTGGTGAGCTCTAATCGGGTGAATATTTGAAACTAGTTCTTTTCAACGTGGAGCGGGTATGTATATAGAATGTGTTCAGAAGATTAATTTTCCATGCTGCAGAATATTCGAATATATTATGTAGTTTGTCTTTAAAGTGTTTTCAGTTTGTTGTTTTGTTTATTAATAATTCCTTCATTAAATTATTTTAACTTATTGTCATTATGATGGGAAATGATCAGACGTAAGATCTAAAGCTTCCTTATTTTAATGTTGTTACAATGGGCCATGTTCACATGTGAGATATGCTGTTTTATAAATTATATTCTAATAGTTAGTCACTGTACAAGTTATTCTAAATAAACAGTTGCTTAAAAAATTCAATCGTTTTTAAAGAATAACCATTTATAATTTAAAATTTGAAATGTGTACGTCATCGGAAATAAACCAATAAGATTGTGTCGAAGTTTCGTTTGTTATACGGAACCAAGTCAACGAACAAACCGCCACATAGAATGTCGAAATTAACGCACATGTTAATAACGCTAAGCACTATTGACATTTGACACAACCTAACCTAAAGATGCGTCATTGTTGTTTGTTAGTTTCAGTTGGTTTGTTATCATTGTTATTTGAATTAATTTTATCAAATATGAGTTTGTCAACTGAATATATTAAAGCCGATTGAAGTATTTTACCCACTGTAAACTAAGATATGGTTACTGGTTTTTTTTAACAATACTCAATGTATAAGTGCCGAAGTTAAAAATGTTAAGACAGAAAGGTATGTAACACGTCATTTATAATTTGTTTTTGTAGTAGGTACAGTTTATATGGGGTAATACACCTTATAGTAAAAAAATATTTATCTCAGGTCATTAGGATTATCGAACACTATCAGTTTTTTTTTAAATATACCTTGTACCACCCTGTTATATTTTTAAATACCCTCATTTATATGTATAAGAAAAAAAAATTTCCCATAATATATCAGCGTACAGTGATATCCAAAAATATAACACTAGAAACTGTAACAATATATCTATACCTTAAAGCAACAAGAGCCAGTCTCCAAGTGGAGTGAGAGAGCGATGTTTAAAGTTTTGCTGCCAGTAGACAGTAAATTATTTATACATTTTGGGCCTTGGTTGTTTTTGCCTAAATTTAGATTATCAAAAACAGACTATTAAACCTTACCCTTTATCATGTTTACCACAAAAATTAAAACCAAATAACATCTTAAAATGTATATAGAAGGGTAGAGAGCAAGTATTTACTGCAATACCGTTTTAATTTGGTTGAAAATTACCTACTTGCTACAATATCGTTGAAAATAATATTGTAATTTAAGTACATTTTTGTATATGCATAACTACTTTTTGTAATTGAACATACACTCTTTTACATATATTGTACACATGTATAATGTTTACATGGATAATACTATGATAATATTTTTAAATTGAGATAATAAGAACACAAATATGTTTATGTTTTATGAAATAATTTGGAACACAGGAAAATAATAAAAATTGGTTAAAATATCTGATAATTAGGCCAAATTTTTAGAGTAGGGGTCTTGAAAATACTAAAAAAATAATCACTTCATTAAATAATTGTTTAATTTTTAGATCTGCCAAGCAAGAGTATGGAGATAATGCTAGTTTTCATGTAGAACTTAAGAGAGAAGGAGATACACACTAACGGGACAAATTACACCTGAACATAAAGTACGGCGAAAACCTTATGATGTGGTTGTTGTAATTAACAAAAATGAAATTTTTAGTGCTCAATGCTTAAGATGTGCTGCATCTCAAGGTTTATAATATTTGTTACGCTTTTTTGTTTTTATATCACATATAATAAACAATGTATAAGACCCTTTATTCCTATAAATATTTTTTTCTAATTTTGACATATAAAGTGACATTTTTTGTAATCGCAGCAAGTGTTAAAATGATCTAGAAATAGATCTGTTAGTGAACCTAGTAATAAATATGATGCCAAAGAATGCTGCAGAGCACCTATGGAATTTTGAGTTAAAACCTATGTCATATTTTTAGGCTTTTTCCGAAACAAATTGATATTTTTAAAAAATACATGGTACTTGCTAACCTTCGAAAGAGGCCCGCAGAGCAATTCGGTTTTTTAAATTTTTTTTCTAAAAACCACACCCCATTTTTAGGATATATTTTTAGACTCTTTAAATATTACTTAACAAAGTTGCTATCTTTAAATAATACAGGGTGCTTTGTTGGAACAAAATCAGCAGGGTACTTCAGTTTTTTAATTTTTTTTTTATATATATAAAAACAACTACTTATGACACATGTTTGGCTATTTTAAAATCCAAAAAATATTTAAGTGTAAAGGTTAAAGAAAAGGTCCTTTATTTCTCACAAGTCAATTTATTGGCGACCGGTTTCGAAGTTGTCACTTCATCATCAGGCACACCTAAATGGAATGTCAAGGAGTCAGTTGTAATAAAAACAATTATAAAAGCATGAATGGACTTTAACTGCATTGATTCGTTAAAAATCTAGATAGATGTCTTGACAGTCTGATAATTTTTACTTTTTTACTTTTTACTTTCAGTAATTAACATTATTTCCTTAAAAATTTTTAAACTGTTTGTGCTTGTAAAACTATTTTGTGTTGTTTAGTTAATAATTGTCTTAAATGTGTTTTAATTAATTATTTTATTCAAAAAGACATCTGGTGGTTTAACCTAACCTACATTAAAAATTTTTTAAAAAAATACTTATTACACATGACTTTTTTAACTGGTTCTGTTAAACTTTTTGTAGCGCTTCCTTTATGGAATTAGTCAAGGTGAGTCAAGGTTATTGTTTAACTTTCTTTTGTGTTTTTTCTGTTATTTTGTATATGTTAAAGTCCGTTCATGCTTTTATAATTGTTTTTATTACAACTGACTCCTTGACATTCCATTTAGGTGTGCCTGATGATGAAGTGACAACTTCGAAACCGGTCGCCAATAAATTGACTTGTGAGAAATAAAGGACCTTTTCTTTAACCTTTACACTTAATCCCTACTACTCACATATGGCTACCCTCACTCCAAAAAATATTTGTTTTCGGAAAGAAAACTTTGAAGTCAGCAAAGAATTGCGAATTTTTTTAAAAATGCCAAATTTTTCGGAATATATATATTTTATAATATTATAAGAGATTAAAAACGTGTGGTTAAAAAAAAAAACCAAAATGCTCTGCTGGATTCGCTTTAAGCTAACAAAGCATCCCGTAATTTTTTTGAAACTATTAATTTTTTATTTTATAATACTTAAGATCCCAAGAATAGCCTAAAAAAAACTTTAAAACCTTGGTGCTCTATTTGCCTGGTTCGAAGCTAGCAAAGCACTTTGTTTTTTTAAAAATAGCAGTTTTTTCGAAAAGCTCTATAATATTTCAAAAATCTGAAAATGTGGTGCGATTGCTTTTTTAAAAAGTTTAAAAATGCCGAGGTATATATATAAATAGTTATTTTGTAAGTAAATGTAAATGTACTTGCTTAAAATTCACACACGAATGTGGTTTTAACATGTGAAATTCCCTAGCCCTTCTTTTAACTATTTCCGCATGTATTCGTAGAGATGTTTTTCTTTACTTAATAGTACATCTTCTGGAGAACTTTTTTCATTCTGTGATACACTAGATGGCCTTACTAAAGTGCATCCCATATTTTCAAGTAATGGCTGAATATTCTTAAACCCCCTATCTGCCATTATATGTGATCCAGGAACCAGTTTGTTTAAATACCCACATTTTTCTATTATTTCTTTATCATTAATTCTTCCAGGAAATGATGAAGATATAAAATTAATTAACCCAGTTGGAGTAGAAGATAAGAGAAATTTTGCAGTGTTACACTATTTGTAGTTGGACCATTTACTAGCCTGTATAATAGGATCAGATGGCTTTTCGATTTCTATTTCAAAACAATCGATAATACTGCATATTTTCTCATACCATGCTCTAAATTAAATTGGCAAATACATTTGTACTTGTTGAAGTGTTGACCAAAATATAAAATTGTTAAAATAATTGGCTATTTTATCTATAGAGCCTGAAAAATCTCTTTGAATATAAGATACACTTGTTTCGAAATAAGTGGAAATCACTACATAAGATTCACCTAATTATATTTTCACAAATATCATTAAGGGTTTTAAAAACTTTCGAATGTTTTTCAATTATTTTGAGAGTTAATTGTTTTTGAAAATCCTGCTCATTACTATTAAGTTCCTCTGAATCGGAGATTAAAGAAGATTTTTCTTCTGATTCAGGAATAAATTCGTTATCTTCAACACTTTCAGGAGATTCTGGATTTTTAGGTTATACATCTCCGAATTTATAGTAGCCTCATTTTGAATTTCCTGAAGGAGACAATTGGCAGAAATTGCTGCTACATCTTGAATATCCGGTGTATTTTTATTAAAAAGTTGACGAGAAACACCGCTAGTAGTTCGATTTTCTTTGCCAGTGGACTTTTTAGAATTTTTTTTTATGTTTTCAATTTTTCTGTTTTTGTCAGAATCAGTGAGCTGGCTCTTGTGTGGTCAATGACAGGGACTCTGTAAATATTTGTACTACCCACTTCTTAATACGTTAAGGCATATCCATCAATTTAAAATAGGACCAATTTTCAAAATCATCTGATATCTAATAAAAACATAGTGCAATGGTAGATTAAAAATAGGTAGTAGAAACAAACCTAAAAATGGTCCTCACAACAAAATAATTAAGCATTTCCGTGTGTCCTACTGTGGTCCACCATATTCTTCTTCTTTCCAAATTTCTAGGAACACTAATGAATATTTTTGAAAATGAGTGTGAATCGTTATCGCATTCTGGAACAAAACACTTTTTCGTAGTCATAATATTTCTAGAAAGTACAAAATTAAACACTCAAATTCAAAATAAATTCTTGATTGGCGAACAACACAAATACAAAACAAATTCTTGATTGACACTATGACAGATGACACATACAGTGCTGCCGTTTTGCCATTTTCTTAATTATTAAGTGACTTTTAAGACAATGAAACTTTAAATATGGTAAAAGTTTAAACAGAAATAATACTTTCAAAAAACATTTAATATTATGTATTTAAAAGATATTTGTTTAACGATGTTTCAGAAGTCTAAAAGTAAGAAGGAGTACACAAAAGAACGTATATCACTTCTCGTAAACCTTCTAACCGGCAACGTTGTGGCGCTAGCTCCTATTGGTCTATTCCCGTTGACGTCATAAATTTTAAAAAATTAATAACTCTGTCAAATGAATCGATAAAAAAAATGTAGCTATATTTTCAACTGTATTATTCATAAAAAAAAAAATTCAAAATTTTTGAACATGCCCCATTGATTTCGACGTGTTACTGTCGTATTTTTCAATTCTACAGATTACCAAGCGATTTCTGTAGAAGAGTGTCCTATATTGTACATGTGTAAACGGTAATAGGTGTTTCACGCGGAACAGATTCAAACAAACGACCTGTATATCGAACGAATTTATCACCAAATTAATATTCTCTGTACATACTTTTCGTTTCCAATCCAATAAAATGTTACTTTAAAGTCGAAACCTGGTTGGGTTCTTGCAGGGCTTCTATCATATCGGAACACGCCAACCAACTCGAGATGACATCTCGAATAATGGGATAAGAATTAATTAAAGAACCCACAACGGATCACGAATGAATATTTTTCATCACGCACGCCAACTACAATATCATCGATACTCGCTCGTAAAGATAATTTTATGTATATTTTTCGGGATACAGGGTTGCTTATTTTCAATTTTAATAAAGTTTTACAAATCTTTGAGAGTATTACCAAATATCGAAAAAATCTTGTCCTTGAAATTTATGTTTTTAACTGTATTACGCTCTAGAAGGGGCAACGGAAAGTAGGTGAAGGATTAAAACTATAGAAGAAAAAATGTATAAATTATCTATCTATCTTAATTTGGATGATGTGAGAGGATTTAGAGATCTTAAAACAATATCAGATATTTTTTTTACCTTCTCAGGCATCCCTTGTTTCTTTGAGGTATTTCGACAGGTTCCCCCATTCAGACTTATATCAAGTAACTGGCTTCTCCAATCAGACTTTATTTCAGACACTGGCTCTCCTCATTCAGGCTTGGGTTGCAGCCTACCTTTACCTCATCTAAGATTCGAATAGCAGCACTGCAGCCTTAATGGCTTATTTTAGTTCTTGCATAGTACTCCTTCCTATTCATTATACCCATACATTTCACCGTCTAAGTAGGACTCGAGCAGTGCAAGCTGAATATATAGTTAACAAATATTTAATTCATAGTTTGTTTTTCACTTACTGTCTCTTTGTCATGCGTATTTTGTACTAGTTTACATGTTACTAAGCTTATATCTACGCTCGTTTTTATTCGTATTTTTATAACTTTACTCAAATACTTAAATTTTCATACTTCTTTGACTGTTTGCGTTAATTGCTTTTGTCAGTATCTACCAGGTCCATAATATTCAGAACAAAATAGAGCCGATATGTATTTCTGGAAACGTTTAAGATGTGATCAGAGATGATTGGATGTGTCATATAGATGAGCTAAGCTTGCAAGCGATGATTGGAAAGAAATTGAATTTGCAAAATGCTTAAGGAACATTGAACGGTATCAGTAATGATCTGTTAAATATAATATAGAGACGAGTAATACAAACAGGTGGGTAAACCAAAACTTAAAAAAGTTTAAGTTCACTGAAACAAATTGAGTATCCTAAAATAAAACAAACACTAGAAGATCCTATTGAGACACCTATCAGCGACAGTATCAACTGATTTATCCCACTAGACTGGTTGAAGAGCTAATAAATAACAAGTTACTATTCCTACAAGCCTCAAAACAGTGGAGGCCGACCGATAAAACAACATTTTAGATTTAGATCTACTCAATTTGGGTATGAGTATATCAAATTCGTAGACCACCTTGTATGACGACCTTTGTTATTTATTCCACGATTTTCTGCATGAAGAGAGGCTTTTAAATCGTTAATATTAATAAATATACCAATAAAATGATCTTATTATACCGTTATTTATCTGAAAGAGATATCTGCGTGATCCAGCCGGGTTATTAGTCTTAAGTTATAGGTTCTGCATTTAAATAGAGATTTTACTCGATATTTTAGTTGTTATTGCTTCCTCGCTTCCTTCGGTTAAGAGGTCGTGTTGCTGAAACATTGTAATTGCGAGACGAGAATGAGAAAAGCACTGTATTCGTAAATATTGTTTCCGCGGCTTCGAACGCGAATATTACAGGCAAGTATTATCGGTTAACTCAATTAATATTCTTGGAGTTTATCATGACAATCGTGGCTTATTCTCAGCTACTTACTGTTGAATATTTTATTATTACTTTTATTGTAAGATTTTATGAGATTCCGTTTCTTCTTCTTATACAGGGTGGCCACTTTTTTAATGGGATTGTATTAGTAATTCCCAAACCATACTAGTTAGAAAGTCGGTATAATGGAAAAAAAGTTGCGTATCTCAAAGCCTACTCTAGCGGTGAAAATTAATCAAAAACAGCAGGCCCGGTTCTTGAGATATTTCGATAAAAATAAATTCGATCTTTTTGTTTTTTTGGTTATCGTTAATTTATTTTCAGAACTACTAAAAAATCTTCTGAAGGTTTTTTATTTGATAGTAAATTTTCTTTGAATTGACGTTTTCATATTTTGCATCAAACGTTTCGTATTCTCCGAATCACCCTCAACTTATTTTTTTTAAATATGGACCTGGATATTTTATAACATTATTTGAAATATCTTTTCATCCTGCATCCAACGGTGGCATTCAATGACGGTTTTTGGGTAAAATGGACCGTTATCCAAATTTTATTGGTACGGATCTTTATTGATTTTATAATCAGTGTATAATACTTCAAACATAAAGTGATTGAGGGTGGTCCGGAGAATACAAAACGTTGAATGCAAAATATGAAAACTTCAAATTAAAGAAAATTTACTATCAAATAAAAAACCTATAAAATATTTTTTGTAGTTCTAAAAATAAATGAACGATAACCAAAAAACCGAAAAGATCGAATTTTCTTTTATCGAAATATCTCAAGAACCGGGCCTGCTATTTTCGTTTAATTTCCACCGCTAGATTATACTTCGAGATAGGCAACTTTTTCCCCATTTAACCAACTTTCTAACTAGTATGGTTTAGAAATTACTAATACAGTCCCACTAAAAAAGTAGCATTAAATTTTTTTTTTAATATTCTCATAGTAATTATTTTCAGAAAATTGCCCTTTTCTTCCAAAAAAAAAGCGTTCTACCGTTGTAGAAATTTTCAGCATGATCAAAGATCTGATCAATATTGAACCTAAATCAATTTGCTGTGATTTTAAAACTGCACCATTTAAAAGTTTGACCTTTAATTTTTCTGGCGTTTGGTACACAAGTAAATATTTTGAAAATACATTTTATGGTTTGTTTGGTGTATAAGGAAGTTTTAAATATCTCACAGGTTGGCAGGGGGTAGCAACTCAAATGGAAAAACATAAAAACGGTCATTTAGTACCATTCCAATTAACGGGATGTCGCTCGTATTGAAATGACAGGTGTCAGAGGCAGTTGTCAGCTCGTGTACGACTACAAACTTAAAGAATTTAAAATGGCTGTTGTAGTTGAAGTTACATTAGATTTTGATTTTTCTAGATATATTTTTCAATATCTTTTAAATTTAAGCATCTTTTCACAAGATTAGTAGATGGGTTTTACCAACAAACAATAAATCACTTACAGATATTGGTAGTGATGCAATTTACACATTATATTAAATATGCGGTCGTCAAATAAATGTACAAAGGAGGCTGCTTTATGTGTTAAATCTGATCTTAAAATGCTACTTAAAGTGTAAACTTCGAAAAACTTTGGAAGCAGAATAATAATAATAATAAACCTTTATTTACATATTAAAATAGAATTACATAAAAAATTTCAAACACAAATAATATTGTGCAAGAATGTAGGTATTATGTAAATTCTGCATTATAGACAAATAAATGTACAAAAGAGGCTACTTTATCTGGCAACTCTGGTCTTATGCTTATAAAATGCAAGAACGCAATAAAGCTACGCAAAGCTCATTGATTATGTTACTGTATGGGTAAATCCTGCAACTTTAAAAAAAATGTCCCTTCATGTGCACACGAATTAGCCATTGATTAAATATAGATTTAAGTTGATTCAGAATCAGAATCAGACATTCACTAAAACATAGACGTTCGAGTAGCAAGGATCAAACTCAGTATCAGGATATTCTTGGAGCGGAACCAAATAGCAACATATCTTTCGGAAAACCAATCAGCGAAGAAATGGTAAAAAGTTGGGAAAATATTTGCAAGACGGTTTGGAGAATGGCAAAATATCAAAGTTTCTTTGCGAAATCAAAATCTGGAATACTTTCACTTGGGTCCCCTTCCTTAAACCCCGAACCAAAAAGTTTAGTGACTAGTCGTCATCAAACAGAACCGACAGCTATTTATATATGCTTCAAGATTAACTTAAAAGGTGATGGGAAGTTTAGCTGAACCTCTGTAATCTAGGCTTGGAGGGAATACAAAATGGACGCAACAAAACAAATGTAAATGTAACAAAAATATTACTAAATATCTACCATAGAATATATGCATCGTAGGAACCTTACATATCCGTCTTTAAACACAAATGTAAAAAATATCATAGAAAAAGCAGATATCGATGGTTTTTCATTTTGGAAAGAATCTTGCAGAGATATGGAAGTCAGACAAATCATTTGAAAAATCTGGCATACATTTAATTTAAAGGCACCAACTAAAAGCAAACAATAATTTTAATCAGTCTTTAAACTTCAGGTGCCTACTTTTAAATAGCGACTGAAGAAAACCAGGCTAGAGAAAGAGCAAAGGAAATACAAAACATGAAGGACGAACAAACAAGGATTCAGAAAAACAAAGAGGGGAGAAGAAGTTATTAGGAAAGGAAATAAAGGTAAGAAAGATTGCTGGTAGACTGAATAAATTTGTAAAACAAGTGGGCTAATTTTAACTAATGATAAGAAGGTTCTAAGATATATTAAACGTTTTAAATTAATCTTTAAAACACAAAAGAGCATTCACCAAAGGATGTTTTCTCCTAGATAAAAAACTAACCGACATGCTTCAATTAAAAAAAAAAAAAAAACTTGTACTAAAGAATGCAACAAGTGTTTGCTTGCTAAAGAAAATTAGTTTGGTTCTCATATTTTTTAAGACCCAAATGAAATGATTCATCTAGATTCATCTTTAACAGATATATAGATCCTCGCATTTCAAACTGGAAGATCTCAGGTCTGGCCAGAATATTTTATTGCACGACAATTTTATGTCAAAAATTGAATTGAAGGATGTCTTTTATTTCATCCCAATACATAAAAAATCAATACTTAAAAAAAATAATAACTAATGAATTTGAGGTCTTACATTTGGTTTGACCATTTCTCCATATGTTTTTGCAAATACTTTAAAACCAGTAGTGCATCAACTAAGGCTTTTGGAAATAACCTTGATGATTTCCTAATTACATCCAGTGATGAATGTCTCAAACATTGTAATACAACGTTTAATTCTGTACAATCATTATGACTCATCATAAAAAAGTATTTTTATCTAAAATGTGCGAGAATTCGTTTGTTACGTAGCTGATGCATTTCTTGCAAAAGTACTAAAATTAGGAAGACCAATCAGAAGGCATAGTGATTGTACCAAAATGGGAAACTCAACCATCCCATGTTTTTACGGTACACGTCAACATTTAACTTAGTTATTCACTGCAGCAAACCTATATTTACAACTCCTTATAACCAGAGTTTTGCCCTAGCTCTCATTATAAATAGTCTAAAAAAAAAGAAAAATATGGGAATTTCTTTCTTTATAGAAATTCTGAATAATAAAAGAAAATGTATATTAGGCAATTTCCAAAAGGTAAAATGTATTCAAACTTGAGACCAAAACACAGTTTTAAAATACTTCAGTAGTTTCTTTCACTTGAAAAACTTAAAACTGATAAGAGCCAAACTTGTTATGCTTGCAGTCCAACGGGTATAGACTTTTTCAAAAATTAAAGTTGAAAATGTCAAGGTGGAAGCAAATTTTCATTGACGAAACGCTAAAACTTCGACTCTACAACGAGCTCAACCTTTTTTAGTATTTTTATTCTCCCACGAATTACCTCAATTTATGCTCAGCAAAAACAATTTTTATTTTATGGGGATAATGAAAAAATAGTCTTACACTTATTCAGGACCTTTTATTCTAACCAACAACGCTCCAGTCCATCCAGTATCTCCCCAAACTATTGGGTGGGTAGCTCAAGCAGTTAGTACACATACGTATGTATGTACCTCGACCGTCCTCATAATCTGCGTCGATATCAAAACCATTAGAAAAACTGTAGGACAAAGATATTAGTATTGTTTAACAAGTTTTACAATTAAGACGTAACCAATGTTCGCAAAAGTATTAAAAAATTATAAAACTGGATTGTTAAAATTCAATATTATTTTTTGTTAATGATTAATTCATTAGTATTATTAATTATTATCGTTAATTTTGTGGGAAATTTATAGTAATATATTTTTGCATATTCTATTGTATACATTTACGTAGAAAGCAAAAATCTAGTTTTATTTTGAATAGAACATCTAAACAACTAAATGGTTGTCTTTATTTTCACTAACAAGGATGTGAAGCATAATTAATGGATCAAACGACTTACCTGAAGGAAGTTTGATCCTAATTATGCGAGCATCCTTGTTAGTGGAAATAAAGTCCCACCATATCACTTTATATTATTTTTAACCTCAAACTTCTAGACTCCACAACAGGTAATGAGTAATTTAGGCAGGCAGCGATAGAGAATAACATAAAATTTTAAATCTGAACATGTGGGTCAGCGGCGTAACATAGGTATACTACATGGTTATCTTTATTTTCACTAACAAGGATGCTCGCATAATTAGGATCGAACTTCCTTCAGGTAAGTCGTTTCATACATTAATTGTTTTTGTATCAGTGTTAAAATAATTGGTTCGTTATTTTAATTTCTTTTTGTTTTAAATTTTTTGATTATTTTTATTGTATTGACATTAAACAAGAAAAACGTACCTCAAAAATTTTAAGGGTCCAAACGTGGTAAGTTTAATTGAACCTCAAAAGCTAGATTCATTTATCACAATGCCCAGAGGATGAAAGGATTTGAAAAACTACAAGTAGTGTACAAATAAATCAAGACTTAAATTATCTGATGTAGAAATGCTCTTTAACGTTACTAGTGGACTCGATAAGCATACAGAAAATTTTAATCCATACTTAAATTCGCATTGATAGTAAGACACCAAAAGGACATCGCCTCAATTCTTTCAAATTTGTTTGAGTTCCAAAACTCTTATGAGCCACTATACAAGAACCATTTTTGATAGTTTTACTATAATAAAATTTTTTATAAATAAAATAAATCGCTAAACATACATAAAAAAAAATTTTAACAGACCTCCTCCTTTTTTAAAGTCAGTTGAAAAAAAAAACAAACATTAAGGTTATTACTCTAGTCAGTGGCTCACATTGAACTAGATAATTATCCAAGGTAGTTCGTTGATATTCTAAAAAGTAAAACTGTCACGTAAATTTTGGGTTTAAATAGAGAAAGTAGTATGCAGTAAAAAAAAACTCAAGTGAGGATTGCGGCCCAAAACTCTTGCCGAAAGGCGAGACTCTCGTTTCGGAGCCCTAAGTCCCGAAACACCGTAATGTGTAAAGAAAAGTTTTGTGCAGCGATTTGTTTACTAGAATTAAATTTTTATAAATTATTTTAAAAGTGTTGTTAGGTTTTGTTTTGGGATAATAAACTGATTTCTATATAAATGTCAATTTTTACATTTTCGTATCAAATTTGTTATTCTTACGTTTATCTTATATTTATTAATATTCATTTATTTCAATATTTATTTTATAAATATAGATTAATTATTTATTTTTAAGACTTTTCAATTATTTTAAATATACATAGATATGTAACTGTTTTAATACTTATTAATATTCTCTCCTTCCCTTTCCAAAATCAGTTATGAAATATTTCGAGCATTTGTGAAGCCTCGGCGTTTCTATCCCATAAAGACTAGAATGAGTCTAGAACCCGTTGCCAAGGCCGCTCAACCATGCTATTTTTTTAATTTAATTTTTTTTAGTTTCATTTTTTTTTTGTTTTTTTTTTGTTTTTTTTTGTTTTTTTTTGTTTTTTTTTTTTATTTGTCACTGGTGAATGTTCCTTCTAGACTCTCCAGAACCATTCACCTGGCAACAGTGCTGCCTTAATACCTTACTATATTGTCAACAGTAGCTAAAGACCTATCAGTGAACCAAATTGGTCTTTGGGCTTTTTGGTTACAATAGATCGCTTAAATCGTAGAACTTTTGGAAAATCCACAAAAATGTCGAGTCACTTGTTCTCGACGAAAGTTCTCACAAGTTAAACAAAATAACAGATTTTTTTTTAGAATACCCTCGAAATTATTAATTAGTTTGTTAGTAGGTGTACTTTATGAGTTCCAATTAATGATAGGAGAGTTTATATTTAATCTAGTTTATAGACACGGAAGAAAATGTTTGACTAAAGACTCCAGTACATTTCATGGAACTGATACATGAATCAATGATTACTTAGTTCATTCGTTTAAATTGACATTCAATAAAATTTTATAATTTTGTTACATTTCTGTATGATTTTAGTTGTTTTAAAATATAAGAAATAGAAAAGTTGTTTGTTCATAAGATACGTATGTCCTCTTTCTTTCTTTGTTTCTAGGTTAAATCTATTTGGATCCTCAAGTTCGAAACAGTAAAGAAGTTTTAATGGAGGTAACGAAATAATAAAATTTACTGGATATTATTATATTGTATCATTTAGTTTGGGATTTAGGTCTACAGTATAAATTTCAAATTATTCAAGCAAGACGAAAATGTCGCAAATTTTTACTTACTAGTAAGGATGATCATCGCACTTGCTCATCGTTTCAATAGAAGACTGCAAATGCTTTTCAACAACTGTCTAATGTAATGTCGTTTTGATTTTGGTGTCATAGGCATCAACTACTAAGGTTATTAGCTGCGTGTTATGTACAGGCTTTATTGCTGTTTCACTGCGCCACTTTAGGAACAGCACTGTTAATTAGAACCCAACAGTGAATGGTTGAATGGGAAATATTACCTATGAATTAGACTATTCCAATATTTAATTGGATTGATTATAATTATAGTGGGTCACTATTCTTTCCTCATAGCATGTGGAATTTATACTATCAAGTTTTAAATAAAGAAAATGAAGCAAACAACCACGCAAAAGAAGTACATTTTCGTGTATAACAAGAAATGTCGACAAATCATCCATCCATTGGAAAATTTAGAGGTTTGAAAAAAGTTCAGTTTTATAAGGATGTATATTATGAAAAACCTGCAGCTAGACATAATCCTACAATTAAAATAAAATATATTAGTCAGAGAAAATGCTAACCGAGGTTTAGTGAAATACCTTAGAGGAATTTCACACATTTTCGAAATACCTGACCCTTTTTAGGACCACAAATAAATAAAATTTGATATGTACTTAAAATTTGATTTAACATATTTAAATAAGAATTAATTCTGCTGGCACATGTTACCATTTTTTTTTTAGAATCCAAGAATGATCGTTGGTATACTGAAATAAGGTCGTAGATTTTTAAAAACAAGGATGTTTATTTTTACGAGATTTATATGATAGTAAATGGTTTATGGGTTTTATGCTCCCGTCGGGTTGTTTTCGCGTCAAGTTGGCCGCGTCGAGTTGTCCGCAACCCAGTTTTTGTTTGTTGCTGATTACTCATTTTTTTAATTAAAAAGGATTCGTTCACAAGCTACGTCAATATGAATTAATGAGAACCTGTTTGATTACTAACATGTTGTTACGGGTTTTATTCCCCCTAAATCTATCCTAGTATAAACTTTCCTATTTTACACTAAAATATTTTATTTACTATCTGACCCTACTCTTAATTATTCTAACTTATTCTATACACTAGCCTACCCTATTCTACACCAACTTAGATTATTCTGTTCTACACTAATCAAATTCTAACTTATTCTCTGTTATCCTAATCTATTATATCTTACTCTGATCTAACATAATTACTATTCCATTGGTGTGTGGTATGCTCAAAATATTGTTTGTACCGTCATGTAGCTCTTTGCAAAACCTACATTTCCTCTGGTATATACAATTTTTATTTACAAAAAATAAATAAACGCCAAAGAATAACATATACAAATAAAAAATCTTTTAATTAAAAGTTTTCCAAAATACCTAAAAAGTTCTAAAATATAGTCGTTATCATTAATTATCACGTCATTGTATGTTTTAAATTAGAATAAGTTGACTATACTCTACTGTAAAGCAGAACACTACGAAGCATTATTATTAGTAAATGACAAATTTAAGTATATTGTCACCAGAGCTTTTTCAATTATACAGAGTGCCCTATTAGTAAATAACTGTTCAATATTTCAATTTGTGTTATAGACACGCAAAAAAGTTTCAAATAAAAGTTATACTATAGAATTAAAAATACATATTTTATAGTTATTTATTATACAAGCTAAAATCTAATATTTTTTCCGTGTATAATAAGCTATTTTTTTTTCTGTGACGGGAAAATCGACTATTTAATACTAAAAAAAATATTCTAAAATATGTGTATGTGTATTCAGGAAAAAAGTACTCATTTTTTTCCTAAGGAAAAACTTTTTTCCCGGAAAACGAGGAAAACAGTATTTTTATAAAAGTGACATTTTTTTAACTGATAAGAGAAATAAAATGTCAAACTTTTTTCCCGTCACAGAAAAAAAATATTTGGATATACAGGGTGTTGCGTTTTTGCCTGGCAAATAAAAATTATTTTATTTTTCGGTAATATTGTATTCAACTCTGGAATGTTTTAAAAAAAAATTAAAATATTACTATGCAATTAATTTTTTTTTAAATTAGGGAATGATGCAGACACCAAATTAAATTATCCTAATTTAGGTAGGTTTACATTGATTTCAAAATTGTTTAACATACGGACTTATAAGATACTGAGCTAAGGTAATAAAACTGGTTGATTTTAAACAAGTCATAAATATGGCTAATTTTTACCAACATGTTAGCCAATAACACATATACAATATGTCTCATCAGTGCCTAATTGATGGATAGCTGTTTTCGATAATGGTGAGTGAGGTTTTCCGGGTTTTTCTCACCTGTATATTAAATGGCGCCATCAATCATATTTAAGTCGCCCTGGAGCACCACGGCAAATAATAATAATGGCCGTCCCTTCTTCAACACAAGTCGCTCAGTCGGCTTCAGAGGTTAAAATTCACTCGTAACAGGGTGAATTAGATAGAGTATTATAATTATTATTATTAGAAATATAAATAAATTTTTAAAATAAAAGTTGTATGACCATATTTAACCATATTTATTCCTAAATGAACAGGGTGGTCCATAAATGAGGTGCTGACCAATTCTATACGTTTTTAAAGCAAAACACCCTTCAGGTAGTTATACATGTTTGATTATTTTAACATTGTCAAACAATTTTAATTGACTTCATTCATTTACTATGTTGTAATATAGGGTGTGTCATAACGTGGGGTTACGATTTATTAAATAGAATACCCTGAATTAATTAATTGGTGGTATAATATATAGGGTATTCCATTTAAAAAACATTGAGAGAACGGTTCCCTTAATTTTGACACACTCTATTTATAGCAAATAAATAAAATATATTAAAATTGTTTGATGATGTGAAAACAATCAAATATGTATACCTGCTTTAAAAATGTATACGATTGGTCAGTCCTCCGTTTATGGACCACCCTGTGTATTTAGGAATATTTATTAAACATGGTCATAAAATTTTTATATTAATTTTTTTTTCGCATTGTTAATAATAAAACAGCTATCGATCAATTACGTACTGTTGGGACGCCCTGTGTATCGGTTATTGGCTAACATGTTGGTATCGTTGGATAGATAAATGTATAAGCAATTTTATGCTAAAATAATATACGAGGTTGAAAAAATTGAGTAAATTGAACTAAAAATATTTAAGACATGCTTCAGGACACTCTGTATATAATAAATCAGTTATTTCAGCACTATCTGTTAGCATACTATTTTATGAGTTTGTATTTTATAAAATTTTGTAAACCTACCTAAATTATGATAATTTAAGTTGGGGGTTTGCATCATTTTGTATTTTCATAAAAAAATTAATTACTTGACAAACCTGTAACTTAAAAAAAAAAATAGTGTTAAATACAGTATAATCAAACCATTCTAAAACTAAAATAAAATACAGGGTGTTCTTTTTAAAATATATACATTTTTATTTGTCAGACAAAAACGCAACACCTTGTATATCCAAAAAGATTACAATACATAAAATTAAACAGTTAGAAGTGGTAAAAATTATAAAGATTCTATATTTTTCTTAATAAATAAAATTGAATAATTCTGTAATAAAACCTCTGTACAAAAGTAGCAGTAAACCAGATATTGGTAATTATAGATTAGTATTTATTTCATCAATTTTATAAAGATTCTGAAAACAAATAATTAAAAAGAGAATATGCAGTATTCTAAATAAGTTTAAAATTCTATCGAATAATTAATATGGCTTTAGAGAGGGAAATCTACTGATAAAGCTATCTATAAATTAATCCCAACCGTATATGATGCATTAGGTAAAAAAACACCTATACTAAGTATATTTCTTAAAATAGTTCGAAAAATTGGCCAAATATGGAATTCGTGGGAAATAATTCGGTATCTTCGAAAGTTATCTATCAAATATAGAACACTTGCTGCAAATCGACAATTTTTAACAGTGGTGGCAAGTGTTAATTTAAAATGGGTGTTCACTTTTTCCAATAATTTTATTTGTAAGTTCGGCTCAAAACTTTGTACAAGTGCCAATTAGGCAAGTTTTTTTTTATTTGATTTTAGTGTAGTTATTGTTATCAATATCATACTGTTTTCAAGCACTACAACTTTTAATGAATGAATATTTGCTAATTTAATATGCAACGAATAACAAGAAATTAGTTGCAAACGTAAACTTAGTATTAGTGATGAACAATTTGAATCTGATCAAAAAGAAAAGTAGTTTTCAAACTCAAAGAAGAATGGGCAGTTTTGCCCCACCTCCCAATAGGAGTAAGATATATGTCAAATGAAAGATATCGATAAGGAGAACAATTATTTATATTATGACTTCTCTCAATTGTATGTCCGTTCCGAGTTATACAGTGTGTCTACATAAGTTAAAACTATATGGAAAACTTATTGATTATTATTTTTCTGAAAAAAATTGTTGTTGATAAGAAATTCTGCATGGTCCAAAACTTAAAATGCAATCATCAGATATCAATTTTTTTAAGCCGTATAGAAGGTTTGTCAAAAAATATGAATTTTACTTAAGAGTACCTTATTTTTTAAAATGCAGAATAATGTTATTAAGTAGAGTTATTTAGAATTAAAAGTTATGTACAAATATGGAATTACAGTCATTTAGTATAAAAATTTAGGTTAGATGATTATTTACGTTTTACAATATAAATTATTTGTAGTCAATAATAAATAATCACCAAACCTGAATTTTAATGCTAAATGGTTATAATTTTATATTTTTAATTGATAATACCTTTATTTTATAACATACTCCTGTATTGTAAAAAATAAAGGTATACGGCTTAAAAAAATTGATATCTGATGTTTTGGAACATGTAGAACTTTTTATCATATATAATAAAAAAAAGTTTCCCATATGGCTTCAACTTAAGTAGAAACACTGTAAGATGGTGCACGTGACAAAACACTGTTTTTTTTTTGTTAAAAACCTCCTTTATTTATTCTGAAAGTTCTTTTGTTAGTGGGTGCTGACATAAATTCTCCCCCCCCCCCCCCATTCTCTCGAGGGCTTTGCAAATCTCGTGCTGAGGAAATGCGAAGTTGTCAAGTTTATAGATGATTTAATTTTTATTTTAGTTAAAATCAGTTATGGAGAAACGTTGCCATGGAAACGTTCGTGACGGTAATGACTAAACAAAAATCCAAATAACGTGGTGAGAAAATGCGTAGTTAGCAAGTTATATGATTTAATTAAACTTTAGCTTAGCTGTAATCAGATATGGGGAAACTGTTGTCATAGGGAAGCTTTTTATGGTAACGACTAAACAAAAACCCAAATCATGTGGTAAGGAAACGCGTAGTTGCCAAGTTATAGATGATTTAATTTAGCTGTTGCCATAGGGATACTTATCATGGTAACAAGTAAACAAAACCCCAAACACTGTGATGAGGAAATGAGTAGTTGCTAAGTTATAGATGCTTTAATTTAACTATAGTTTAGCTGAAATCAGTAACGGAGAAACTGTTGCCATAGGGACACTTGTCATTGTAACAACTAAACAAAAACTCAAATCTCGATTTGAAAAAATGCATAGTAGCCAAATTATAAATGATATAATCTAATCTTAGTTTAGCTGAGAGTAATTTTTTTATGCAAGCCATGTACTAGCTAGCATGAGAATTACGTTTCTACCTATTACTTCCATTTTGTATTGATATTATATTGCACTAATGCGCAACCACATGGTCATAAATGGGCAGCAAATACTTTTAATGTATAAGGTACCTGTCAATTACTCTATTAATTTAAAATTATTTAAATGTACCTACAACTACGATGTTAGTAATTAAAACGGTTGTGATGTTTAAAATTTTTCAATGCTAATACTTTTTAAATGGAAACTTTTTGAAATTCCAAAATATTTTTTTATTATAGCTTCAATATATATTCATCTTCCTGTATAAAAGTAATTTGAAAAAATCCCATGTCATAGTCTGGACCGACTCATATAGGATGCCCCACCCTGTATGTGTTACAAATGGCTTTATATTCCGTCTATTGTAAATGGGGTAATAATATTTATGATAGTATTATTATGTTAGTCCATTACTTTGGCCTTCAAATATTTCTTCTATTCCTTTGGAGAGCATATTCAGGGCTGTGTAACCAACATGTAGAGGCCATTTGGTAAGGGATACACGTAATGTATAAAATCTCGACAGCATCTTATGATATACCCGGATATTATAATTGTTTACATATTACTAAGAAGTAATAATTACTATTATTATCCTGTAATAAGCACTACAATAACAGAATATAGGCACTGGTATATCGTGCAAATAATTACATTTAGGATGGTATAACTTAAAAGGCACAAGTAATTGAGATAAGTCGTAATGAAAAGAAATGTTCTCTTAAAAAAGATCTTTTAATTGATATATAACTTATCCTTATTGGAGGTGGGGCAATTTCCCATACATTTCTACCCATTGTCCAATTTTTTACCTAGATCAACTAGTTAAAATATAATTCAACTGTCAAGTTAATCAGCTAGTTGTGTAGCGGCCGATGGTGGCGACAAATAGTATAGCCGGAACTAAACGCTTGTTACCAGTGCCGTGCATTTAAATGGTTTATCTTTTAATAATAATTTATCTATGTCTAGGACCGAACACAGGCAGATAGGCTTGCATGCCTATAATTCGGTCGGATTAGTGTATATTTTGCTTCTAAATGTTATATCTTTCTGTAGAGTCATATTCAAGGTTTATGAACAACTTTTTCAACCACAACTTTGTTCTCTGGGTTTGAATCAAACAGGTAATGGGACAGCACAAGTAAATTCACTCCTTTTCATGAATTAATTTGGTTGGCTCCCTCTGCTTTAAGCAATAATTTGCTGCAGATAACAAATCCAGGAAAACTAAAAATTACATTGTAAATATTAAATGTACATAAAAAAATCGCTTTACTTACGATTTGATGTAAACCATACTATATAGGTATCTCTAAATGCAAATAATATTAACATTTTTAATTCTTCTAAAAATTACATTTTAATTTTGAACATAACCAAAAATTAATCTTCTTATTCTAAAATTAGGCAAAGGAAATAGATTACATTGGACTAAGAAAATCTTTACTCTTTTATAGTATAAACTTAGTTGGCCACTTGCAATGGCCTTGTGTTTAGGCATAAATCGGAATTTTCATTTTATATTAAATTGTATTATTTTTACTATCACCTTCTAATAAACGTGCATTACGTCTGTTCAATCAGATAATTATTGTTTTATAGACCCCCGTTATTACGATTTATGCGCATCTCGGGCGTCGCAACTCGCGCGGAATACTTAATTTTTCGCATTTCGGGCGTAAGGCTACAGGTAGATTAAATACCCTTCGCAACTCGGGCGTTCAGGGATCAGTACCAATATTATAGTAATATAATGAATGTCACCTCTTTAGTTTAACCTGAGAAGGTGCTTTCGGCTTAAACTTAAAATTATATACGGAGTGCCGTACAAGAGGAGCTTGCCAGTTTTCAAATATTATGTAACTTTCATAAAACAAGATTTTTTATTTATCTTTCTCTGCGAAAATAGTCTTTACATTACATTGTTATGACATTTGAAATTGTCGTTTTTATTGAACAAAGTATAATTTAATTTTTATATAATAATTAGATTGATAACTAATAGTGTACCTACCTCGGCTAGCTATTTAATTTTTATTTTAATACATTTTTTATGTGTAAATTGGCTACATATAGAAAACTTTTTTTTATTAGTTTTATCAAAAAAAATTAATCGAACCTTACAACATGTCTTAATATTTTGAGTGTACTTCGCAAGTCAGTTTTTCCGTTTTGTGACGAAAGTCTAAGTTATTTTTAGTTTATTTATTTAAAACACACTACTTTCAATTTATTTCAGACGTACTATTTAATTTATATAATAATAACTAACAATTCTAATTTATTTCTTACACTTTAACTTTCCAATACAATGTTCTATATTAAAACTGTCTATATTCAACTGACCGCCGTCTTCACACACGCGATATTTATATCAAGCCAACTCTGTAACCAGAATAATCCCGATGGTCGGGAAAATTCCAATTCTGACTCAACGGCACACTCCGTCCGTTCTACCCGTTTCTTGAGCCTCAGCGACATTCCCAGAATATTCTATCGCATGAATCGGCTGCACAGACGTAAAGGCCGCGTGCTTAGACAGAGTTGGACTTAATAATTTCATAACAGTTTGTTAAGTCTTCCACGATGGCATTTATTTGTCGGTCGAGATTACTGTATTTTGTGGCTCTTTTATTTAACTATATTTTAATATTATATTTAAACGTTGTTATGTAACTAAAAGTTAATCATTTTGTTAAATATATATAATATGTAAAAGATTATTGTATTTCAACCTTTTTAACGTTTAGTTAATAATGTAAACCAAATATCTACGTTATTTTAATATTAATTATTCTAGTTTATTTTAATATTCTTTTTTAATGTTATTATGTAATTGTGGTTCAACTGAAAGTTAGATATTAAGATACATACACGTTTAATATTAACGTTTCTTTAAATTACATAAAACTCGTAATTAAAACGTATCGAAACACTTTGAACGTTTTGTTTATATTTTACCTAAAAATATTAATTATTCTACTTTATTGCAATCATATTTTTTAACTTTTTCATTGATTATACTGTCACGTTAAGTGGTTTGTTAGGCAAACCGATTAATCGTGGGGTACGCCACTGCGTATTTCGGATCGCCCAAACGATCTTCCAGTTGAGGAAGATCTTTGCGCCACCCGAAAATACTCACTGGAGAACCTTTCTTATGATTTATTACCCTTGGCTTGGCTTTACGCTACTTGGGAAGGAATAAAAGTCACTGCATAAAAAACTACAAATCTTTAATAAATACAAACTAAAATCCCCTGAACTGTCCAGAAATCCCCAATATAATAATACACCCCAAATATATAATATATACACACTATAAAGACTTTAAAGAACCAACTAGTTACTTTTCTCAGAAATACCTTTTTTATTTTATTTTATTTTATTTTATTAGATTTATAAAAAACCTTACCACATATTTTAACAGCAAGCTGGCATGTCACGACTTTATTTTTTATTTTTATTGCTGTAATACAGCAGAGTATTACCTACTGCCGATTTTCGTCACAGCCGAAGAACTTATAGCCTCGGTTGTGCCAAAAATGTTGTTATTTTTTGTTTTGTCAATTTGGCTAGCTGACCCTAACATTGTTTTGAAATTGTAGAATCAGCATAACCGAATTGAGTGCATTGTTTATTTTCAACATAAAATAAAGTTTTTAATTACTAGACGAAAAGATTGTTATTGTTTTAAATAACTTTAAATGTAATATTAAACACAAATTGGAATTGAATGGAAATTAAAAAGATTGAAATAAAATTAAATTTTTGGAAATGGCTTTATTAAAATTTAAGTTGAAATATATTTTTGGAAAGTACTTTATTTTATCTTTAATAAAAATCTAATTATTTTTAAATGCAATTCGTGACATGCCCCCCACCTGTTAAAGCCGGACCCCGGCTTTTAAGCTGAGAATCCGTTTTTATTTTATTAAAAATTGAAAAATGTTACTTATAGATATCCTTAATGACTACATAAAATACAAATTACATAGAACAATTGAAAACAAAAAAAAAATTTGAAGTTAGAGTCTGTCTACACACGCACATTTTTTCTTCACTACTTGATCTCGGAGAAGTCCATATTTGGGCGCGGTGGCGCCTTGGCTGCGTACGGCTCTGTCTTTCGTACTTTGCTTGTGTGGCGAGTACGGAACGTTCGGTTGAAACCCTGGCTTCGGAGATTGGCAAATTACTTTTACCTCGGCTCGTCTTCTTGCTCTGGCGGTGATCGGAATATGCCTAACTTCAGCATTGACCGACATCTCAGTGGCTGGAGTCCGGAGTGGCTCTGTTGCTTTTGCCACAGAATTATAGGTTCTAATTCTGTGGTGTTTCCCTTTGGACTGAAGCGCTCGTCTGTTTAGGCCTCTAGGGAAATATTCTCGTGGCTGTCATCTTGGTTGGTAGTACTGTGTGTGGTACTGTGCCTTTATGTCAATGGTCTTTCCATCTGGTTTTTAGGTTATTGTATTTTTGTGTACGGTTCGATGCAGGATTTTTATACGTGGGGTAGGTTTTGGAAGGTTTACTTAGGGAATTTTTTGAAATAGAAGGTTAAATGCCTATGGGCACAAGTGTGAACGTTTGTTCGGGAAATACATGTACTATGTCGAGCTATGACATAGTCTTTCGCTCCTTCGCACGTGTGGACCCATTTGTGCTGGTAGTGGAGTACAGTTGGATTCCATAGGACTTTCCAGAAATAAGGAATCGTTATTTAGGTGAGTTGCATCTCTTTTATTTTCTGGATCTCCTTGCCACTGTTTCCAGGTAATTGCAGTTTCCAGGCCGGAAATTGGATCACTGTGGAATGCTTTTGTGAACCATCTGTCCAGAGTTCAACCCTTCTTATAGCCTTCTCCAAGATCTGAGACAAGTTGGCTCCTGTTTCTTGTGCGTGTGGATCATCTGAGCAAAAAATAAGAAAAATGGTGAGGAACATAAAAAAAATATTTTTATAATAGTTTATGCTTTTAGTGTGATGGTTACAATTTTAATTTATTTGTTAGATGATTTTATTAGGAACATTCCTTTGTTCCCAATTTGTTGAGCAATTGATAAAAATAACATTTATATAATTATTAAGCTCATTCATTTTAATAAAAGTAAATAAACAAAAGTTATGACCTAGTACTTTGTTTATCAATAATGTGATTTTAACATAGGTCATGAATTCGATATTAACAATAAATATTAAAAAAATGTTTGTTTCTACATGAACAAGTAATTAGTATGCTTTGAGGTTATGATTTTATTGATTTTTACATTGGTTTTTGTTGGTTCCTCTAAAAATAATTGAGACAGCTTCCCCTAGTATATAAATATTAAATCTGTGCGTAAGCCCCGTTTCCCATAAATATATGTACATCTTTATTATTCGTTGTACTTGGAAAAAAAAATGTTTTTATCAGAAAAAATTAAAAAATTGCTTCAGCCTTCTATATTTTATGTTATTTTAATATTATTTGATAAAAATTAATGTTTCGAAACATCTTTGAATTGTCACCTAGTGTAAAAAAAGGTTTTGTTATTTTTCTCGTTAAGACGAAAAATAGTTTTTAATTTTTTATTGCCTCATTATTCAGCATGTGGGATTAGGATCTGGGTTTCAGTTTTTTAAACCTTCTTCCAACCCTTCCTACCCCTATTCAAGAATTTTTTATTTATTTTAAGAAAGAAAAAAAAATAGATTTTAGTCTCTAATTTTTGGTAACTAGGTACATCTTATTATTATATTTAGCATAGAACAGGGTGTAGGTTTCAGCTTTGAAGAAGCTTTCTTCCAACCGGTTCCTTTTCTGTTGCATGATACAATAAGTGAGGTACTTGAATATATATGTATATATCCTATGTATACTTTTTATCTCAGTACCTGATTTTTATTTATATGTGGAGTCCACACACAATATCCTATAAAAATTAAAAAAATTATATTAGCGGCTGTACGCTGAAAATAAAATATTATTAATGATTAAAAAATGTTTTTTAGATAGCCTCCCTTGCCGGTGCTACTATGAGGCAGGGTAGGCTTTCACCTGGCGACATCCGGGACAACTTCTCTCCTTCCACTTTGAGTAGTAGGTCTATTACCTCAGCAGACTTGGACCTTAATGGCGTTCCCATTGTATCCGTCAGTTGTTTTTCCTGTGGGCTTTTGGATTCAGCCGAACTCTGTTTGGAACGATGAGCGGGATTACTAGTTGAGGCTCCACAGTCCCGTTGCTGTGGTTGATGAACCGAGAGTGACCGCTGACGCTGACGCTTGGATAGCCACATCAGATATGCCCGGCATATTGATATTATATTGCACTAATGCGCAACCACATGGTCATAAATGGGCAGCAAATACTTTTAATGTATAAGGTACCTGTCAATTACTCTATTAATTTAAAATTATTTAAATGTACCTACAACTATGATGTAAGTAATTAAAACGGTTGTGATGTTTAAAATTTTTCAATGCTAATACTTTTTAAATGGAAACTTTTTGAAAATCCAAAATATTTTTTTATTAAAGCTCCAATATATATTCATCTTTCTGTATAAAAGTAATTTGAAAAAATCCCATTTCATAGTCTGGACCGACTCATATAGGATGCCCCACCCTGTATGTGTTACAAATGGCTTTATATTCCGTCTATTGTAAATGGGGTAATAATATTTATGATTGTATTATTATGTTAGTCCATTACTTTGGCCTTCAAATATTTCTTCTGGTCCTTTGGAGAGCATATTCAGGGCTGTGTAACCAACATGTAGAGGCCATTTGGTAGGGGATACACGTAACGTATAAAATCTCGACAGCATCTTATGATATACCCGGATATTATAATTGTTTACATATTACTAAGAAGTAATAATTACTATTATTATCCTGTAATAAGCACTACAATAACAGATTATAGGCACTCGTACATCGTGCAAATAATTACATTTAGGATGGTATAACTTAAAACGGACAAGTAATTGAGATAAGTCGTAATGAAAAGAAATGTTCTCTTAAAAAAGATCTTTTAATTGATATATAACTTATCCTTATTGGAGGTGGGGCAATTTCCCATACATTTCTACCCATTGTCCAATTTTTTACCTAGATCAACTAGTTAAAATATAATTCAACTGTCAAGTTAATCAGCTAGTTGTGTAGCGGCCGATGGTGGCGACAAATAGTATAGCCGGAACTAAACGCTTGTTACCAGTGCCGTGCATTTAAATGGTTTATCTTTTAATAATAATTTATCTATGTCTAGTACCGAACACAGGCAGATAGGCTTGCATGCCTATAATTCGGTCGGATTAGTGTATATTTTGCTTCTAAATGTTATATCTTTCTGTAGAGTCATATTCAAGGTTTATGAACAACTTTTTCAACCACAACTTTGTTCTCTGGGTTTGAATCAAATAGGTAATAGGACAACACAAGTAAATTCACTCCTTTTCATGTGTTAATTTGGTTGGTTCCCTCTGCTTTAAGCAATCATTTGCTGCAGATAACAAATCCAGGAAAACTAAAAATTACATTGTAAATATTAAATATACATAAAAAAATCGCTTTACTTACGATTTAATGTAAACCATACTATATAGGTATCTCTAAAGGCAAATAATATTAACATTTTTAATTCTTCTAAAAATTACATTTTAATTTTGAACATAACCAAAAATTAATCTTCTTATTCTAAAATTAGGCAAAGGAAATAGATTACATTGGACTAAGAAAATCTTTACTCTTTTATAGTATAAACTTAGTTGGCCACTTGCAATGGCCTTGTGTTTGGGCATAAATCGGAATTTTCATTTTATATTAAATTGTATTATTTTTACTATCACCTTCTAATAAAGGTGCATTACGTCTGTTTAATCAGATAATTATTGTTTTATAGACCCCCGTTATTACGATTTATGCGCATCTCGGGCGTCGCAACTCGCGCGGAATACTTAATTTTTCGCATTTCGGGCGTAAGGCTACAGGTAGATTAAATAACCTTTGCAACTCGGGCGTTCAGGGATCAGTACCAATATTATAGTAATATAATGAATGTCACCTCTTTAGTTTAACCTGAGAAGGTGCTTTCGGCTTAAACTTAAAATTATATACGGAGTGCCGTACAAGAGGAGCTTGCCAGTTTTCAAATATTATGTAACTTTCATAAAACAAGATTTTTTATTTATCTTTCTCTTCGATAATAGTCTTTATATTACATTGTTATGACATTTGAAATTGTCGTTTTTATTGAACAAAGTATAATTTAATTTTTATATAATAATTAGATTGATAACTAATAGTGTACCTACCTCGGCTAGCTATTTAATTTTTATTTTAATACATTTTTTATGTGTAAGTTGGCTACATATAAAAAACTTTTTTTTATTAGTTTTATCAAAAAAAATTAATCGAACCTTACAACATGTCTTAATATTTCGAGTGTACTTCGCAAGTCAGTTTTTCCGTTTTGTGACGAAAGTCTAATTTATTTTTGGTTTATTTATTTAAAACACACTATTTTCAATTTATTTCAGACGTACTATTTAAATTATATAATAATAACTAACAATTCTAATTTATTTTTTACACTTTAACTTTCCAATACAATGTTCTATATTAAAACTGTCTATATTCAACTGACCGCCGTCTTCACACACGCGATATTTATATCAAGCCAACTCTGTAACCAGAATAATCCCGATGGTCGGGAAAATTCCAATTCTGACTCAACGGCACACTCCGTCCGTTCTACCCGTTTCTTGAGCCTCAGCGACATTCCCAGAATATTCTATCGCCTCTAGCATAAATCGGCTGCCCAGACGTAAAGGCCGCGTGCTTAGACAGAGTTGGACTTAATAATTTCATAACAGTTTGTTAAGTCTTCCACGATGGCATTTATTTGTCGGTCGAGATTACTGTATTTTGTGGCTCTTTTATTTAACTATATTTTAATATTAAAACGTTATTGTATCGAAACACTTTGACGTTTTGTTTATATTTTACCTAAAAATATTAATTATTCTACTTTATTGCAATCATATTTTTTAACATTTTCATTGATTATACTTAGAATATTAAGTTGGTTTATGTTTATGTTGTAAATGGCCAATATTTGAAAAATGTCTCATTTGTAAGAAGATAAAGAAGATGGGTTATGTTGTAGTCATTTTATTTTAAGTAATATAATTTTATTTTAGAGATATATATTCTACATAATTGGAAGTTTGCGTCTGTTGTTGGACACATTTCTGAAATATCAGTATGTTACATTTCTGATAGGTTTCAAATTATTATTTATAAAATATATAAAATATTACATTTACAGGATATTTTTACATTTTAGGAATGTTTTAGAAATATTTTTGCGGCGTTTCGTAATATTTATATATTATTTTATCATATTCATGATTTCCTTAAAATAGTCCATATTCGAGAATTTTGACAAAAAGTGAAAAATTCGAATTTTAAAGAAAATTCTTCAAATAAAAGTTGCTTACAATGTAATTCTCTATAATTTTTGTTTTATACATTTCTCTAAAATAGACCGAATTCGAGAAATTTGAGGTAAAGTGCAAAATTCGAATTTTTCTCATTATTTTCACTTATAATACCACTAGTGACCAAATTATTTCCGGAAATATTTTAGAAATCGCGAATAATTTGAAAATTATCCCGATATCATGCTCTATATTTTTTATTCTACACATGATTTCTCTAAAATAAACCGTAATGGAAAAATCTTCAATTTTTTTGCATCAACTAACTTTTCAATGCTCGCTATCTGTTAAAATCAAAGCTTGTTCGGCGATGTCATTCATTTCTCTTAAATTTTCGATAATTCATTACTACCTGAATCAGATTGTTATCAGAATCAGGGTACATAAACTATGGTCAAATTTCATATCCCCTCGACGCCCGAGTTGCGAACTCACAGGTGCACAATTTTGGAGGGCGCCCGAGTTGCGACGAATTCAGGTAGTTTTATATTGCGCCCGAGTTGCTAACGCACGAGTTGAGAAAGTACCGTTATTACAGGCAATAGATTCCCACTAGTATTCACCTCCAGCGAGGAATCTATGTAACACCTGATTTATATGGTTCTAATGACCTAGTTTAAAATTACTTATTTATAGTAAAGATTGTTTCCAGAAAATCCCGAATTTAAATTCCTTCTCTAGTATTCATGACTGGGATCCAGGTATTTTAGGTTTCGTTATTTCAATATTTCATCCTTAACCTGAATTGTATTAAATATCCCCGTGTTCCACTCTTTATATTAGGCAAATGAGACTCTAAGCCGAATAGTGGAACAAATTGTATCAAAATTTATTCTGTTCTAGATTTATTTGGATATATTTGAGCGGCTCGTAATAGATAGACAGTCAGGTAACAGAAAAAGCATTTTAAAACCCATTACATCCATTATCCCAATGCAACACCACTCAACGAAAACACCCTATCATTAAAAATAAACTCGATTAGCGCCATAGTCAAATTGAGCCTCAATTAATCCCGATTATTTGAAAACGAATTTATATGCCCTTATACCTACTATTGAATCAAACGAAAGTCGGTGAAAAATTAAATATACATAACAGAAATGAATGAGTGAGTGAATGAATGAATCAAGTTAGTTTTATCAAGTTGTTTGGAAATCATAAACGCGCTCTGGCATAATTTAGCCGGTCGGTTGTGTAAATGGGAATAGACGATTGTTTGTTTTCTGGCTTTGCAAGCACATTTTAGGGGCAAATTTGCGTTTGGTTGAGTACCACTTTGAATATATGCGGATTTCGGATAAACGGTCAGTGGCAGCGGCGGCACAAGCAGTAAAACTGCGTTTTTGGCGCGAAATATCAATAAATACTGTTACGTACCTAGGAAAAGAATCATACCCTGGGTATAATTTTTATGGACCGTTTTAGTATACTACAATACTGATAGGACATAATTAACCTAAAAGATTTTTAAAAAATACTGCTGTTCTTGTAACACAATTACATTATACGAAAGTATGTCCCAATATTTTCTGAGTTCGCATTATGCGTTTAAATATTTTAAAGCGGAATTCTCTCGGCCAATAATAAGTTATAGCCTAAAATTTGGATAGAACACGTGTATTGCCCAACTCATTATACAGGGTGTTTCAAAATAAAGTACCGTAAATTGGGGTATTTGTAAATCTTAACTAATTATTAAGATAAGCTAAATATAATTTCCTTGTAAACGTCCCATTTTTCATTCTACAGGGTGATACAGTGAATATCATATATACATAATTTTCTAAATATCTTGACGGTAAAGACTTTGACCTACAAATATGTATATGTTAGTTATTGGTCATTATTAGTTAACACACTCTATTTTAATAAATTACGATAACCCAATGGGGTAGAATTAAGGAATAAAAAAACAATTTTGATCCAAACTTTTGGAATATTTTATATTCCATAAAAGTTGAGATTAATAATTATTCCTTACGTAATTTGCTAAACAAAAAGTGTCTCTTGGTTATAGAAATTTCTATTTTTGAGAGTTTTCAAACATACAATCTATGTACATTATGAAATTAAAAAAATGCAAATTTTTAAAGGATCGATGTCCTAATTTTAATAAAAGGTCTATTGTATGGGGTGGGTGGCTCAGTGGTAGAGTCTCTGTCTGTGGATCCAAGGGTCCCAAAGGGTAACAAAGCCTACACAGAACACGAGGCTAATGGCCTTAGTAGTCGATGCCGATGACATCAAATTAAAAAAAAGTCCATTAACTAATGGGACCATTAAATCTAAAAATCGTGGTCCCATTAGATAATGGACCTTGTAATATTCATTATGAAATCGACCCTTGATAAAATTGTATATAAATGTCGTGTTTAAATAGGACTAAAACTAAAAAATCTGGGAAATGGAATGTTCTATAGAGATCAACCAAGAGTCCCTTTTTTAGATTAGCGGGAAAATATTCTAGGTGGATGTGAAGAAAGTGCAACTTGATGCTCATGTTACATCCAAAGCTTTGAAAGTGACTCATTAGTTGTTCAACGTGTTGATAATACTTTCCCAAAAAAATTTGAACATGCCAAACAAACTCATTCCATGCGTTTTTCTCAATTTCTGTCATAATGATATTATCTGTGGCCCATCTAAAATGCCCATCTTTTCTGCACTCACTTTCGGACATTTTTTTAAAAGAAATAAAAAACATTTTCCAGTTTTATAAACCCTAATTTTATATGCAACGGAGGCAAAATTATACGATCTCTTGACACTAAAGGTGGGTTTATCACGTTTTGTTGTCATGAAACTAGATCTTTCTGAGTAGGCTAATCCTTTTTAACCCAATGTTGATTTTTAGCTCTACTATCCCACAAGCAAAGAAAACAAGGATACTTTGTGTGACAACCTTGCTGGCCTAATAGAAAGTTGACCATTTTTAAATCAACACACATGATCCAGTTATTTTCCACATATTTAATTTTGTCCAAAACCAGAGCGATAGTTGTATATTCTTCTTATACTTTTGTAGCATGTGCAATAACGACCCTAATTTATTCCCATTGTGCAAGGGAACACATTTTAGACTCCATTTTAACGAGTCAATAAATAAACGCCATTCACTAGAAACATAATTTTGTAATCCCATTGCAGCCATAAATCCAGGTACATCTTTACAAAATACAAAATTGTCTTCTTCAGCAAAATATTTAAGGAAATTCTGTTCCCTTGTGCGGTAATAAAAATGTTATCTTTCGTTACCAACGTTCTTTCTTTTAGCCTCGACGCCAAAATTTCTAAAGTTGACTTTGACAGTCCCAGATCTCTAATTAAGTCGTTTAAATCATCTTAATTAAATGGTTTTGGCGTTCCCAGGTCGCATTCAAAGTCACTATCACTACTGTCGTTTTTCGTCTCAAAATCTTCTGGCTCCTCCTGTAAAGTACCAGATTGAGGTTCACGTGTAGACTTAGGGCTGAGAACACGACTATGTGCCGACTGTATGAAAAGATATTTCCAATTTCGGTTAATACCAGTTTTGTTCACCTAACAAAAATAGCAATCGTCATGGTGGTTCATGGGTTTTGTACCTAAAGCTATGTCTTTTTTTATTTGTCCATAAACGTAGGAACTCAAAGCATGTTTTGCATACCTTTTGCGGAATGAAACAAAAATTGTTTGTATTATTCACACATACTCTTCTTGACGATGCCATATCAAATTACAAAATAAAACAATAATTCAAACAAGAATAACTAATTCACTATTGTCTTACTAAACCTTCTCCTAAAATAACAAAAGATCATTTCTTAAGAATTCTGAAATTGAGTATTACCGGTCATTAAAGAAAGGTACTTTCACCTTTGTAGGTATGTTCTAAGAAACTACAGGGGGTTTCCGTCGTCGTACAACAGAGGGGTCGTTACAGAGGATTATAAATTAATGGTATTTCCAAATAAAATTAAATATGTATAATAATTCAATAATTATTATTAAATAAACTGCAAATAAACACTATAATACAGCGAAATTTTAGTGAAAGCTATGACTCGTAAACAAGAGCTGTCAGAAAAAAAGTGGGGGTATATTTAGAATCAGCGACTTAAAATTAGTAAACATCATGTGACATAAGTTATTTATCAGTCAAAAAGTGTAATTTTGTTGGCCAGTGTAATTAAAAGTATGAACAGGTATGTTGATTTGATATGGATGGTAAAGTATGTTTTCATTAGTTACTCGATAAAATTTGATTTTTATATTAATATTATTTGTTTCGCCTATGTGGTTGGGACCTATATGTCCCAACAGTATATTTGTTGGGATATAATATACGACCCAATGATACTATCTGGTAAAGTTATTTTATAAGGTATTGTTGGGTAAAAGAACCCTGGGGTAATTGGGACCGCCGTTATTTATCCTAGTTCTTGGTACAAATTTAATTGTAATTACACTATGAAGACTAGAGATAAGGAGCTCTGTGAAGCTGGCCCCCCGAAATTCGAAAATGTTAGTTTTAAAAGCGGCATACATTTGACCACCTATTGACCATTTATGACCACCCACTAACTTTTTTCGATCACCCTCAGAAACCCAAATATTTAAAAAAATATTATTGACTGAGTGCCCGCTGGCCCCCCGAAGTTATTATTTTTTTTTAAAACTGACTGCATCATAGGATTAACCAATTCTTGACTATGTTCGACCTCCCTTTACATTTTTTTAACACACCTTAAAATAATTTAGAGGGGGTAAATTATAGAAAAACAAGAGTTCTGGGATGCATTTCAATTTTGAAAGATATATCAATGGTCATAAAGACACAATAGGATACAAAAACGTTTAAAATGATACTTTGATGACTCCCCAAAATACCTTGAAATACCCCAGAGGGGTTAAAAATTCAAAGAACATATTTCCCAATCCAATTTCTAGTTAAAAAAAAAAAAAAATAGTCAAACAACATAAGGACATAATAAATATCCATAAAGGTTTAAAATTATGTTTTGATGTTTGACCACCCCCTAAAATAATTTTAATGTTTTTAAATATTTTGAAAATTCAAAAAATAAAATTCGAAAATGGAATTTCGGCTTGGAAAAAATGATCAAACGACATAAGTTTAAAATAATGATCTATAACGATTAAAAAATGTGTTTTGACGTTTGGCCACCCCTAAAATATTTTTAATGTTTCCAAGTAGGTAAAAAAGTCGAAAAATATGTGATGGTCAAACGTCAAAACCGGTCAAAACCCAATTCTAAACCGTTATAGATCTTTATTGTAAACTTATGTTGTTTGATCAGTTTTTTTTCAAGCCGAAATTCAATTACCAAATTTTATTTTTCGAATTTTCACAATACGAAAAAACATTGAAATTATTTTAGGGGGTGGTCAAACGTCAAAACACAATTCTTAATCGTTATAGATCTTTAGTGCAAACTTATGTAGTTTGACCAATTGTCCAAGCCTAAATTCGATTTCCAAATTTAATTTTTCAAATTTTCACAATACTTAGAAACTTTAAAATTATTTTAGGGGGTGGTCAAACGTCAAAACACAATTATAAATCGTAATAGATCTTAATTTTAAACTTATGTCGTTTGACCATTTTTTCCAAGTTTAAATTCGATTTCCAAATTTAATTCTTTGAATTTTCACCCTACTTGTGAACATTAAAATTATTCAAGGGGATAGTCAAACGTCAAAACACAATTTTAAATCGTTATAGATCTTTATTGTAAACTTATGTCGTTTGACCATTTTTTTTAAGCCGAAATTCGATTGCCAAATTTTATTCTTCGAATTTTCACAATACTTAGAAATATTAAAATTATTTTAGGGGGTAATCAAAACACAATTTTTAATCGTTATGGATCTTTATTGTGAACTTATGTCTTTTCTCCATTTTTCCAAGCCGACATTCGATTTCCACATTTTATTTTTCGAATTTTTACAATACTTGGGAACATTAAAATTATTTTAGGGGGTGGTCAAACGTCAAAACATGTTTCTAACTCGGTATGGATCCTTATTGTAAACTTATGTCCTTTGACCATTTTTGCCAAGTTTTAATACGATTTCCAAATTTTATTTTTTGAATTTTCACCCTACTTGGAACATTAAAATTATTTTAGGTGGAGGTCAAACGTCAAAACATAATTTTAAACCTTTATGGATATCTATTATGTCCTTATGTCGATTGACTATATTTTTAAACCAGAAATTGGATTGGGAAATATTTTCTTTGTATTTTTAATCCCTCTCTGGTCTTTTAAGATATTTTAGGGAGTGATTAAATGGCGATACATAATTTTAGACGTTTTTGGATTCTATTGTGTCTTTCTGACCATTGATATATCTTTAAAAGTTCAAATGCATCCCAGAACTCTTGTTTTTCTATAATTTACCCCCTTTAAATTATTTTAAGAAGTGTTAAAAAAAATCTAAGGGGTGGTAAAACATGGTCAATAGGTGGTCAAACGTATGCTGCTTCTAAAACTAAAATTTTCGAATTTCAGAGCTGAGATAAGGAGGCGAATCGGCATACTCGAAATACGGTTCCACAAAAACGAATGCTAATTGAACTTTTTGAATTCACCGCAATGGCGCTGGTGCTAGTATGGGTTTTTATGGGAATTTTACATAATTTTGTCAAAATAATGAAAATAATTTTATTTATTGCCAAATAAGGCACACATGTTGTATTTATTTCTAAATAAGTCTCGCATGTTTTAATTGATGAGTTATTTAATTTTATCTCTATAAAATGCAATTTTGGTAGGCATGACCCAATTCGAAAAGATTTATGAAATGGTGAAATTTGGTAAGTACAATTTTGTGTTTAAATTTTTTTGAATTAAACCCAAATATAGTAGTTAAGAGCAAAATAAAACACAGATAACAGATTTTTTAGGTTTCATCAAGCTCTATGGGATCTATGTTATCAGAGTTAAATTCTTCCAAAAAATTTCTTATCTTGAGATCAACTTCTTCGGCATTATTAAAATCAGAATGGGCCTCTAATGCGTTAAGGGTAATTATAGATAATGGATCAGCTATATTATTTTTACGGGGATTTTCACTTTTTAAGATAGTCACGGGGGAATAATAACTTAAAGCAGATTAAAAGGTTTTTGTTGAAAATTATACAAAAAGAGTGTAGTGTAAGGCGCTTCTAAACAGAAATTATTGAAATTTAAATTTGCGACGATTTGGTTTAGAAAATTAAAGCCTAATAGTCCATCAAAATTTGGAGAAAAATGGAACAAGTAATATTTGTGTGTAACGTTAACATTAAAAAAAAGGGAAAATGGGAATTACCATTGTTTTATTATGAAAATAAGTAGCATGAGGTGTACGTTCTGAAAATTTCTCCGATCTAATAAAATCTTTATAAATTTTGTGGGCGGGTTCGAGTTTAAGGAACCTTTGGCCCGATCCTGTATCTAATAGGAAAGTAGCATTTAACTCTGGTATAATAACCTTAGGCAAAGCAGAATAAACAATATTTATATTTATCATTTTATCTCGTCTTTCGAGGCGGTTTGATAAAAATATTTCATCATAATAATTTTCATAATTATTTTCTTGTAAATTTTTATCATATTTGAATTGCGCGGAACTAGAAGGGTTTTTCGCGTACGGTAGTGGTTCTACAATTTGAATAAACAATTCTTTAGAATTAAAATTTGTTGGTTGTTGGGAATTATTTTTAAAATAATTTGATGTTCTATTAGTCACCCTGTTCATATTACTTGATAAGGTCTCAGTTGGTTCGTGTTTTGGAAAATTATTTCTTGATTTAATTGAACGATTTTAAATAAAATTTCGTGGAAATTGTGAGTTAAAATTTGAATTGAATGGCCTAGGGGAAAATCTTTGAAAATTGTTTGCACTTGGGAAGTAAGGTTTTGGATTAAAATAAGTTTGAATACCAACATGTTGAAAATTAGGTATTGGATTATTAAAATTTTGATTTTGATAATTTTGAAAATTAGGCCGTGCCGATTGCATATTAAAATTTTAAAATGCATATGCTTGAGCGTTAATTGGATATGGTCCCTGAGGTTTTTGTCTAATTTAAAAATTACTATTATTGTTTTTAAACTGCTACAATTTTTATATTCTAGAAAATGTCCTTCCACTCTGGCGAAAGCCATAGCTTGTTGAACTAAATCAGGATTTTTTAAACAAACAACAAGTTGCATATGATAATTTAGACCATATATGAAAGTTTGCAAACACAAATCATCATATTGTTGAATTTTCAATAATTTAACCTCCTTTGGTTCATTAGACATGGTAATCTTTGAAAATAAGATGGTACGTGCATCTTGAATTCGTAGGCCAAAATTTTGTATATCTTCATTTCTTTCAGGTTGCATTGAAATTATGTCCTGACTGATACAATCAATTTATCATTGATCAGAAAGAGTAACTAAAAATGCATCTTTTACCCTTGCCAAACTATCTAGTTCCATTCTAGAAGCTATTAAATCAGCAGCTCTACCCGTTAATTTCTCAATTATAGTATTAAACAAACTAGTATTAATTGCAGCATTCGGATCAGCCCGATTAAAGTAAATAAAAATACATCTTTAACCCTTGCCAAACTATCTAGTTCCGTTCTAGAAGCTATTAAATTAGCAGCTCTACCCGTTAATTTCTCAATTATAGTATTAAACAAACTAATATTAATTGCATCATTCGGATCAGCCCGATTTTGATGGTTTGCAAGAAAATTTTTACAAGCTTTAATAAATCTACTAAGTTGTTTTGGATTTCCATAATAATTTGGAATATTATTTGCTTGGTATGTAATTGCGTGAAAATTTGGTTGAGCCATTTCGTCAATATTTAAATTTACAAATCTATCTATTATATTATCCACAGTGAAAATCACAAAATAACACTCTTTCAAAAAAAAAAAAAGAAAAAAAAAAAGGATGTGTGTATTTAAAAGGAGGGGCACTTACAGTATAAATATTTTATTCATTTACTTTAAAATTCTTAAGTATGGACGATTTTTTTTGTTCCTTTATCCTCACCAACAGGGTTGCGGACGATGCGATTCCAATCCCCTGGTCACTCTTAACTATGTTTTGATTTTGTTCCTCTGCCCTCACCAATAGGGTTGCGGAAGATTTAGTTCCAGTCCCCTGGTTAACGAGTTCTTTTTTAAGTACATGAAATGCCCGTAGATTTACACCAACTAACCGTTAAAACGCAGAACTGTACGAAAATTCGACACGTTTCGTACAATCTTGGTAAAATCCTACTGCTAACTGCGCCAGTTAAAGGATTAAAAACCAAAAACGAATTTTTAAAAATTTACCTTATTCCAAAGCTACAATCTTGTAGTTCTAATCTTAGAACTAACTAAAAAGTTATGGTTTTGCACTATTTATAAACTACGGTTAATCATATCATATTTCTAAGCATCTATACTATTCTTCATTATTCTACGTATTCCTGGAACATAACTCTAGTTGATAAAATATGTAGTATATATGAAAAAATAAAAAATATTAGTGTGGCGCGTTGGTAAATAATTAGCAAAATAGTTCAATCATCCTGTATCCTGATCATAAAGAATTAAATAGTATTTAGGATAACTTCGGATTTTCTATAAGATAGGCATTTCATAATGAATCACTCTTTATATATAGCCTTAGATTATCAACTTATCACCACAAATATCTGAAGCAAAAAATATAATAATTACTGTTTTGTTTTACCGAATTTTCAAGAATTCAGTGAATCATGTTAGTGGAATATTCGAAGCTTGTTTTTATCAGATCAAACACGTTAAAAAGTGACAGTTAGCCGGAATGCTTACCTATTCTCAATTCGGTCCTGTCAATCAAAGCGGTCGCTTAAAAATTCATATCCACGTCTTAAAATGTCAGTAAAAATATTTTTTTTTATCTTCTCCTTATAGTTTGATAAGGCGTAATATTTCTAGGAACATTTACTAGATCCATGGTCGTACCGAAATAGGTTATTTTTGATACTCATCCAAGTTTATTCATTTAGATTTTAGAAATTAATTCTAGTTTGTAAGGGAATTGTTTTAAAGTTCCGAAACAAGTTTAATTATTTCGTAATATTGGAAATTGTTTTGTGAATTTCCAAGATATACCGAGTGTTCAAATTAAAGTGTTACAGTTAAATACCGCTGAAACTATGCATTTTAGAAAAAAAAGTTTCAGACAAAAGTTTTATAGTTTTTTGGGGGAAACATTTTGGCTAAATTCATTTTTTTATAGCTAATCATAATATGGCCATATCGAGGTGAACTTTGTTTTTTTAAATGGGAATCCCATTTTTTTCTTACATATTCTTAAAGTAAATAAAAAAATAAGAAACTTTTGAGAGAAATATTTTTTTTATTGTACTTTTACTTTTTGAGTAACAGCTACTTTAAAATGTTGTTGCGCGAAAAAAAAGTTGGCCATATTATGGTTAGCTACGAAAAACGATTTTAGCCAAAAGTTTTTCCCCACAAAACTATAAAACTTTCGTCTGAAACGTTTTTTTTTTTTTATAAAAAGCGGTATATAGCTGTAACGCTTTAAGTTGAACACCCGATATATCAATTCTAGTTAAAAAAATTACACGCTTTTAGCGAATGACAAACCCTTGGACAAAAAAAACGTCATATTTTAGATAAATTTATTATAATCTATTAGGTTGTAATTGTGAACTGCTATTTTCACGTCTTTTTTTTTAGGAAATTCAGACATTTTGAGTTTATATTCATCTGTTGACCACTTTTACAATTAAAATATTTTCTCAAAATTCTATGTAGCATTGTTTCTGCGTCCAATAGCCCGGCGTCCTTTCTTACTTGCACACCAGATACGTATATGTACCTTATTACCTTCGTGCATATTTAAATTATTTTACATAAATAGTAACGTCAACCACCTATAAAGAGAAAATGATGGTTATATATAGTCTTTTTAAATGAACATTACAAAAAGATGATGTAACGCCTCTGAAAATTTTAATCTGAACAAACCCAAATCCTTGTCACTCAAGAATCATCCTTTTCTACAAAAAAATCAAACCGTCCAAGCAGGTACTATTACTAAAATCCCTCCTATTTTTAAACTGAATCAGTTTTTAATAATAGGATACAACAACTTGACATCTTTGCGTCAGAAAAAATTTTGTTTTGATGAACGTTAACATTCTAATTTTTGAAAATTGTAGAAGGATTATTCACGCATTTAAGCAAACGGTTCTTATTTCTGGGTTTTTTTTTTTAATATAACATTACATTTAAATAATATTATGATATATTTTTAAATTTAATACTTTGGTCAATTTTCATTATTTTTTTAGCGAAATATATTATATTTGAAAATGATTTACGACCAAAGATTAATTAAAATTATTAACCACTGCTATTGTCTGTGCTATGCAAAATACTGCAAGCATTAACTGTAGTGGACAACGCTTGCTTATTTTGACATACACAGATTTGTAATGAGAGCTATCCAAAGATATCGGTTAAGCTATTATAATAATTATTTTACAGAGATTACTTATAATTTACTTGTACAGAGCTGGTTAAGAAAAAGTAACTAATTATGTCCCATCATTGACCCAAGAGAATTATAGAGGTAAGCTCCAAAATAAAAAAAATACGCTATATTATACAGAAAATAGAACAAGAACAGCTTGTAGGATATCAAAAATCCGAAGTTAAAATAGGACTAAACCAGGGAGATCATCTGCCTTCAGTATTATTTCAACTGGCACTTGAAAGAAAAAATAAGACCAGCTAAAATTAATAGAAGAAGTCTAATATATTATAAAAAAAATATCTAGCCTAGCTTTCTTTGACAATATAGCAATCATTTAGAGAATTAAAATAGAAATTAATAATATATTACAATTAATAGCAGAAGCAGCTTAAAAATGGAGTCACAAATAAACCAATAGAAATTAAAATACAGGTCGTGGAACTAAACTAAACTATCAGAATTGCATATACAAAAATACAGATCACTCAAAATAAAACAAACACCTTTAATTAAGTAAAGTTTCACGTAGCAAAGTATATGTTTGACAAAAAAACTATAAATGAAAGAAGAATTACTAGCTAGTCTAGCAACAAAAAATCGGTTATAGATGACATTTACATAGAAGCAGCCTAATCTTAAATAAAATAGATATATAGGGGCTCTTGAAGAGAGTGGGGTTTCTCATTTAGAAGTAACTAGGGTCCTTTAGTATGTTAAACTCTAAACAGGCATTTACTTCGCTCCAAATTCACCAAGCGCCCCACCCCATTTGGGTTATTATTAATATTATTATTATGATTCGCGATCGAGTAAACTGTATTTTAAAAATCCATACTAACTCCTAAATTTACTTTAACATACTAACTCTTTTTTTACGACGACATCAGCTAAAACAAAAGCGTAACGTTCGCAGAGATGATTAAATTCCTCCCGAACAAAGTTTTCTTGCTCGGAATCTAAAAATAAAGTATTCCGAGCAGCAAGGTTACTTGATACGTTTTTAATGTTTCTTAACTTATGTTTGAGTCTTCGGAGATTAAAAGCTGGAGCTTATTGGAAAATCGATAAAGTTTGTGACGTATAATAAGAAAAATCACATTAGGGATACTATTAGAAGGTGGAAATCTGGGAATAAATAAGTATTGATTAATAGAGAAAATATAGGAAAACAAATTTGTTAAATAATAATAGGAATTAGAGAGAAAGAGTTTTAAAATTATTTCTTATGAAAGGGAACTGTTTATATGGGTTTTTGGAAAAACTATGAAAACCGTACCCATTTTGTCAAAAAGATTAAATTACATTAGGCTTATCTGGTATATGAAAAATATCTTGAAAAAAGCTATAAATTTCACAAGACCACCCCTCTCTAATATCAGAAAAGTAGGCGGCAAATATCTGATACCTCATCCGATCAACAGGATTTATCAAACCATGATAAAACCAATAATCACTTACGGCTCATCTGGTGTTATTTTAATCAAAGAGACAGGAGTCATCAAAACAATCGAAAATCTAACCTATTTTCACATTTTGCTGAAAGACCAGTATGGTTTTCTGAAAACTCCTAAATAAGAACTGCTTGAGGTCAGTAGAGATCCTCATTTTTTTGGTACAGTCTCAAAACCTTAAGTTTTTTCAATCCAGAAAGAAAAGCAAACTAAGCAAAGGTGAATTATCTTTTTTCCTGAAGAAATGTGTATACAGTCGGCTCCAAAACTGACAAATGGTGTAGAAACAGCAGTACTTGGAAAAATGCCAATAGTTGACATATCCCTTATGTACCGTTGACACACATTTATTTATAAGTAAAATAGGGTGTAATTTAACAAAGATTTCTCCTACGTGACATGATTGTGAGTGTTTAAGAGTAAGACGATAGCACTTCAGTTAACCTAAAATTTTATTAAATTGTAAAATCACGTTTTTGTTAAAAGTATTTCAAATTTAAAATTGTTTTAAATAATGCATTTATTTTATTTCGATTAAATTTATCTAAATTAATTTATCGTTAAAATCCTACAGTGTGATTTTGAAGAAGAACACATTGGAAAGGATTAGGAGTGAGTTGTGTAGATATGCGATTTAAAGCAATTCACATTTGTGTCAGTGGGGAGGTAACAGCTTAATAATGCAAAATAAAACTAAATCGAGTTTAAAAAAAGATAGGAAACATCATAGTTCTTTTTTAGAATCGGCTCGTAAAATTGACGTAGCGGCACTTGCTGCTAATCTAGATAAACTTTGGGAACTTCTGGATGACACTGATTTGCATTTAGATATTGACTTTGGGGTCTTATTTGCCTGTACAAAATGAAGAAGATAAAGAAAATGATGAAAGCAAGAGTAAAAATAATTCTGCAGGTCGTAGTTTTACACAAAATAATAAAAATTAGCATTGTTAAAGTAGAACAAAGAAAATACTTTTACAAGTCAAAAAATACATGCTGAAGAGATTCCAGAATCAAATAAAGTCAAAACTCCATGGTTATATTTTAAAAAATATTTCTGAGACTTTTTTCAGTTGCGCGCTGAACGCACTGCTCTATATTGAAATAAAAGTTTTTCGAGATACATGCAGTAATGGGCTGTAAAAAAATTCCTCGAATATATTTTTACTGGGGTACTACTAGGTTTATATTACCTATAATTGCAGAAACAATACAGAGAGCCACATTGTGGATGTGGATGCTTGATCTGTAACAGTATAAACAAAGAAAAGTAACCGTCTTTGGCGAGTTTAACCTATGATTGATTTAGTCGAAGTCGATAATGTTTGAAACTCAAGAGATATTCTGAAAATTCCTTCTTTATTGATGAACAGATGATTTCTTTTCTTGGTTGATGCCCTCTTCATCAATACGTGAAGAATAAGCCAAGACCAGTCGGACTTATAAACTTTGTTCCAATAACATCATCAGATGGTAGTATCATTGACTATGAAATCTATCTCGAGGTACAAATACTAATTTAAAAAATAAAGAAATTGGACTCGGCCTTTCTGTCATAATAAGGCTAGTGGAAACTTTACCTGTTAATAGCTTTGTATTTTACGACAGATATTTTTTAACAGTCCCTTTGTTTCTTAAATTATTATAGTTATAAATACATGCTTCTAGAAGTATCATGTCAAACCATTTTAAAAGTGTTTGCTTTAAAAAAGACAATCACATGAACAGAGGTGAATTCAAATAGGTTGTCAGCGGTAAAAGATTTGCATAACTAAGTGTAAAGATAATAAGTCAGTTTTAATGGCATATACCGCTTTTGGCAAAGAACCCATACAAGAAGTCAAAAGATGGGACAAAGCTACCAATAGTCATATCTTATTACCATGCCCAAACGTAGTAAAAATGTAGAACAAAAAAATGGGTGGTGGTGGTGATATCTGCGATCAAATGATGGAATGTTATAGAACTTTGTTAAAAGCCGAAAGCAATCCTACATTGAGAAGAAAAAGAAGAATAAGAAGGAGAAGAAGAAGTCATATCTTATTACCATGCTCAAACGTAGTAAAAATGTACAACAAAAAAATGGGCGGTGGTGATATCTGCGATCAAATGATGGAATGTTATAGAACTTTGTTAAAAGCCGAAAGCAATCCTACATTGAGAAGAAAAAGAAGAAGGAGAAGAAGAAGAAGAAAACGAAGAAGAAGAAGAAGAAGAAGAAGAAGAAGAAGAAGAAGAAGAAGAAGAAGAAGAAGAAGAAGAAGAAGAAGAAGAAGAAGAAAAAGAAGAAGAAGAAGAAAAAGAAGAAAAAGAAGAAGAAGAAGAAGAAGAAGAAGAAGAAAAAGAAGAAGAAGAAGAAGAAGAAGAAGAAGAAGAAGAAGAAGAAGAAGAAGAAGAAGAAGAAGAAGAAGAAGAAGAAGAAGAAGAAGAAGAAGAAGAAGAAGAAGAAGAAGAAGAAGAAGAAGAAGAAGAAGAGGAAGAAGAAAAAGAAGAAGAAGAAGAAGAAGAAAAAGAAGAAGAAGAAGAAGAAAAAGAAGAAGAAGAAGGAGGAGAAGAAGAAGATGAAAAAGAAGAAGAAAAAGAAGAAGAAGAATAAGAAAAAGAAGAAGAAGAAAATAAAGAAGAAGAAAAAGAAGAAGAAAAAGAAGAAGCAGAAGAAGAAGAAGAAGAAGAAGAAGAAGAAGAAGAAAACTTTTCTAATTCTCGAAACAAAGGACTTTCGGATGTCAAACAAAACATTATTCTGTCTCCTTATAAAATTTCCCGCATTTTTTATGTTCCTATAAATTTCGTCACATGAAATAATTTTATGGGCATAAACTAATGACTTAATTTGTCCCAAAACATAAAAATCAAGGGGGTTACAGTCAGAACTTTTTGATTGCCTTTCAAATTCACTTTCTTTGCTAATTCGTCGTTAAAGAAATATGTCACTTAGATAATTTCTAACAACTAATGGGAAATAGGGTCGAGCTCCATCTACATAAACCACATTTTTCTTCTTACATCTAGTGATATATCATCCAAAATAATACGTAGTATTTAAAAAAAAAAAAAAATTGATACATTTAATTTTGAAGGAAGAACATATTGCCCAGGTAGTTGGTCGCCTTTAATGCCACACCAAATATTTAATTTAAACTAATGCTGAAAAGTCTTTCTTTCAGAGCGTGCGGATTTTGTTCTTTCCAGTTATATCTGTCTTAATAATTTAAGACTTTACTGGTTAAAATCGCTTCATCGGTGAACATATTCTTAATAAAATTTCGGTCATCATTGTTTGTTGAGAATACGTTGGCAGAACTGTAACCGTCGTAGGAGATCTCTTGGGAGCAAATTTTGAATAGGAGTAAAGTGATAAGGGTTCTTAATTCGTCGGAATATTTTTTTAAAGTATGTTTAGCGATAATTATTTACTAAATAGTCCGATTTTTATGATTATTTTTTTGTTAGAAAGAATGTACCTCAAGAGTGGTTCCCCATAAATTAGGTCAAGATATAATAATGGGGTCCATACGAAAATCATCAAACTCTTAATTTTCAGTGATAATTCTTTACTACATTCGATTTCTATGATTCAGTTTTTTAGAAAGGGGATCCCTTAGGGGTAGTTACACATACAACTAATTGGGATCTGATAATCTATTAAAAAAAAATCAGAAAATCTTAATTTTTAAGGGCATCTGCACGATTTTGAAGTCGGTTTTTTAAAATTACTTTTATAACTTGGTGGGTCAGTTATGGTTTGAGCGAAAATCACTGCACAAGCTCGTACAGAGTTGGTCTTCATAGAAAATGGCCCCCTAACCTCTCAAAGGTACATTACGAAGGTGCTAGAAGACCGTGTAATGCCTTTTATGGTGACTATGTTGGAATATGGCATTTTTATGCAAGATAATGCGAGAGCCACAATTGTCAAGGAGTATCTGGATGGGGTAGAAATTAGGTGATTTAATTGGCCAGCCCGCAGCCCAGACATAAATCCAATAGAACATGTCTGGGACGAGTTGAGAAGATGGATCCGCAGACACACACCAGCACCAAGAACTTTTCAGGAGTTGAGAAGATTGCTGTTGCAGAAATGGGATAACATCGACCAGAATATGATCTGCAAGTTAATTCAAAGTATGCCGCGCCGACTTCAAGCAGTCAACACTGCAAGAGGAGGGAATACAAGTTATTAGAGTTAAGTTTTTTCATTTTTTTCTTCCATATTTTCCCTAACAAAATGTTGAATTTCGCCCAAAATGTTAATTTGTTGCTTTTTCAGAATAAATCATGAAATCCAAGAAAAAATGCATTTCTGTTTAGTATAGAGTATCACATTCAGCTTATAAAAGCACATGTAGATGTACAGTTTGCGAATACGATCTGAAAACGTAAAATTTCAAAAAACATGAAAATTTTAAGGTGGTCTCAATTTTTTGCTCGCCAGTGTATTTTATGATTTTGTATACTTGGTAAATTAAAATCGAGTTTACAAGACACAACAGAGTGTCTTGTGAAATGAGCTTGAATCACTTCTTTTACATGAGATTTTTGGGAATCATAATTGGTGATCACTAAGTCAAGAAGAGAGCTTCTGGTTGGTGAAAAGCAAGTAGGTTCGCAAATTAGCTGAATGCAATTAACAGTTTTGAAAAGAGAGGTAAATAGTTCATATTCTGGTGACTCAATATCGAGCAGATCAAAATTAAAATCTCCCATGCAAATTACGTATTCATATTTTGCATACATATCACCTAAAATGTCTTCTAAAATAGTAAAAAATGCATTTTTGTCAATATTTGGCAGTCTGCAAAAAGTTCCTACTACTAAATTGAATTTATTAAATTTAATTTCTAATAAAATATATTCGAGAAATTCAAAACATTCCCTAAGTTTAACTTTGTAATGAAAACTATTTTTCTTTGGTTCTTACTATTGCCATGTGCAATCAAATACCTTATATTAGTAAATTTATCGTTTAATGGAAGACTTAAAAAAGTAAGTGCTATTAAAACATATCAGTTAGAGAATCTAATTCGTGCTATTAAATATTTTTTTCTTATTCTGATGCATAAAGTGACATTTTTTTGTAACCGCAGGAAGTGTTAAAATAAACTACTTTACGCAACCAGTTGCATGATGTTGAAAATTATGAAAACGGTTTCGAAAAATTTATTACTTCACCAGTTGCGAAAAGGAAACAAAATAAAAATAAACCTTTTTTGGTTTTAAAATCAATAATAAACATTTTTAATGAAAATTTATATCAAAGAAGGGCAAGTTAAAAATAGAATTTGGTGAAACTTACAACTTAGTAATAATATTGTTTTGGTCCTTTTTTTTTCGTCCAAATGACCACAAAATAATTAAAACACAATAAACGACAAAATAACCCACTTTTTTAAAAACGAAATAACTGTAATAAACAATAGAAACAGATTGCAAGTCATTAAGAATAAATAATTAATAATAATGTTCTAAGCGTGTTTCGAATTGTCAATAAAATGGCGCACATGCAACTAACAATACAAGAAAGTAATATTGGTTGCTTATGTCAGTAATGTTTAACCAAAACACAATTTTAGTCAAATTTCAGTCAAAATCAGAAAAAATATTGTACGAAACACGTTAAAAATGTCATTTTATGTAACTCGTTCATGTTGCGGGACTTTGCTTTGCTCGTCCTGCAAATATTCACTCGTTACATAAAAAAGGTATTTTACAACTGGTTTTATAAATAGCTAATAAGTAACTTAAAAACAATTTTTCTCAAACCTGGTATTAGAATTGTTCATTGAGAATAAAAAGGAGGTGCTATGACGATACTAAAAGTGTCCGCACCTTTGCATTGCACTTTTACATTATATGTCAAACTCGAGCTAGTAAATCTAGTCAGTTTTGGTGAGAATAAATACCAGTTTTTAAAAATAGCTTCATTAAATGATATAAAAACATTTTTATTTCATCAATCATCAAATATGAAAGTCGCCCATTTTAATCACACTTTTCCATCACTCGAAGTTCCGTCCATCTGTCATATTACAAAATTAGTATTTATATTGTGTCTACTTCATTCTATCTCAATGTAATAATTCGATAGAGCGTACACAATAAGTTAAGAACCAGTCTTTAACTTATTTCGTCAAAAAAAATTCTAATACGTAATGAACGATTGATTTTGGTACAAACTTACTACATTAAAAAATATTAAAATTAATAAAAGTAAAGTCTAAGCGAGCATTTAGAATTTCCTTAGATTTGTAAGCGACAAACATGCATATCTAGCCACTGCTTACGATGGTGATGGCTTAAAAATGAGATTATCAAACCCACACATGCTACATAAGAATATTATGAAGATGAATAAAAGAGACCACACAGAAAGTTCAACCCATTTTTTATTCTTTCACAAAAGTAAGGTGGAAATGTGTGCTTTTGGTAAATTAAATAGACAGCGCTTAGGACACACCTGCACGTGTAATGTAATTAATTTATGTCAAAGCTGAAGATGTGATTTTATATTATTTTTATTACATTATAAAAAGAAGGAATAACTATTATTTGTTTAAGTGATTTAACCATAAACATGAATGGATTTTGTGAATTTTAATACCAGTTATTCAAAGGAAAAGTCAGGTACCTATTATATTTTTCCTATTTTGCAGTTATTTAGTGTCGACAGCAAACAGTTCTTGAATGGATGAGTACTGGGGAAGCGTGAGGATTGTCATGTTTCGGAGTAGATATAAAATTATTGATCCTGAGTACGTAGATGCTGGGATATCTGAAAGAGAAAAGTTTTAAATAGTAGTTAAAATTATAGAAATATTGTGTGATTATTGAAAAAATAAAAACCAAAATTATTGCTGCTTATTAATAAGTAGTTGAATTCAGAAAATTAATAGAAAGCTTACGTAATTATTTATTACCAGTGCACACTAATATAAAATGTCATCAGAAAAAGCGTACATATAGAAAAAAATTTATTATTATACGCCATAAATATTATAAAATATCTATTTTAACTTATTGTTTATTAAATAATCTTTCTTTATCCTTTCAATAACTAAACATCCATTAAAATTAACGTCAGCAAATTAATAATTTTCCATAAAATTTGACATTAATACGAGGGTACTCTTAAAAGTAAAGAAATCTGCTCTGTTAAAAATAGGAAAATCCGCCTATTTTCTATATTGTTTACATCATTTTAAAGGTTAAATATTTGTCTATCTTTCTACATAATCGCTACTTCAGGCAATTTCTTTTGTATTCGCTGGGACAGTGGTTGCACTAACTTGGAAGTTCAGAAAACGCACTGCAGACAAGTAGTTCATATTAATATATAGTTTTTTTTAATTTTATTAGGCAATACACATACTTTATTGTACAAAAATAGAGTATACAGGTACATGTGAATTTTGAAAACATTATTATAGGACATTACCATCATGGCATCGTTAAGAACCCTATTTTAATACGGATCAGTACCATATTTTTTGTTTGTTCTAACGTTTCCAGACTCTGATTAGTACATTTAAAAATATAAATCAGTACATTAAAAATAGTTTTAGAAAAGCATCTTTTACTGTTTGTGATATTTTTTAGTAACGACATTTTAAAAACTTTTATTTATTCAGTTATTGTCTTTAAATTTTAAACATTACCACTTTTGCAAGTCCTTATCTGAACAGGTGTACAAAATTATAAACAATGTTTTCCATACCTAATATTTTCTTTTTATTTTTATAGATTTGACAGATACAACGGATGTGACTAATGTTACATATGGGTATGGTTTATCAAGACTAGATATAAAAAGGCGAATCGGCAATGATCAAATTTCAAATTTCTGTCTTTCTTTTTATAAAGTTTACTAAATTGACTGTAGTTAGCAGGTCGAACGTTACTGACGTTCATTTTCTATATAAGTCAATAAAAAATTAAGTGATTTTTAAAAAACAAATTGTGTGAAAAGAATCAAAATAGTAAGTACAAGTAACATGAGTGACAAAAAACATTAAAGCAAGATTTCCTTCATAAATCGTAAAACAGGATATAAATCACATTTAAAACTAAAGAAAACACAAGGAGAAATCAATTCAATGTCTAAACATAATATTTATTGTAAACTAGTTACAACACGTATCACGAAGTGTAGTTTATTTTTATTACAAGTTTATGTAAAATAAATTTTTACAGTCATAGATCCTGACTTACAAACAATAATTATTATATATTAAATTTAACTTACTAGAAAAGAAAATTTGTCATTGTAAATGTTTTTTATAGGATCTTAAACGCTTAGAACCGTGGCAGCATATATATCGTTCATAGGGACGATAAAGCACTTTCTAGAAATGATACTGTTCTACACTTTTTAGAAGATATTTCCAAATATGAGACTCTTTTTACTGATAGTATTGTTAGCAAAATATAAACGAGGAAGCCAAAATTAAAGAAAGTGGCAATATCATATACATTCCCAAATCTCCCATTATGCTTGTATTATAACAATAAAAGAACTGAAAAATATCGGAATAAATAATAACTCAAAACAATTAATAAATAATAATTACGGAGGGAGGTAGGTGGCTTAGTGGTAGAGTCTCTGCCTGTGGATCTAAGGGTCCCAGGTTCGAATCCCACCGTTGGTCGGAATTTTTTTAATTAATTTAATTATTTAAAATTAATTTTGATGCCTTGGTAGGATTCCCCACTCGACCATTCACTGTTAGGTGCTAATTAACAATGCTGTTTCTTAAAAGTGGCGCTGGGGAACAGTAACAAAGCCTACACAGAACACGAGGCTAATGACCTTAGTAGTCGATGCCGATGACACCAAATTACAAAAAAATAATATTCACGGAAATTCTAAAAATATTAAAATTCCATCTCAAGAAAATAATTCCGACACAGATACGGCCCATAGTGGAGAATCCTCTCCAGAGACATGTTTTACATTGTTAGATGATGTAATAAATAACAAAGCATATCAACTATTAGTAAAAAAAATCTCCATACGTGCCTTATCTTAAACGCGACTTTGAAACATTTGACGGCCACAAAATTATTCGTGCTACAATCCCAGCTGATGAAAAGGTCATCATCGAGGTTCTTAGAGAAAATGCTTGTCAAAATACTGTGTATATATATTTTTTATCTAAAGAACTTCGACCGATTTTTCAAAAAGTTTGGTCTAAATATTTTACAAAATTAAAATTAATAAAATGTACTAAAATAGTTAATAATGTACTTTCAGAGGAAGGAAATACCATTATAAAATATAAACATGAGGGTAAAACGAATCATAGAGGAATTGAGGAAACTTAAAATTTCTGAAACTTAATTATTATTGGAAATCAATGAAAAAGGATATCACTGACTATATAAATAGTTGTGAAATTTGTCATAGTACTAAATATATTAAAAAAACCTCCTGATAAACCTTTAGTTTTAACAGATACACCTTCAAAACCTTTCGAAATCATTCAAATCGCTATAAACAAAGTAGGATCTTATAGATTTTCGACAATTCTGAATAAGTTTTCAAAATTTGGACAAGCTTTACCATATTTTGGTACTTTAATTTCAGCTTGTCAGTAATTAGTATATTTCTTTTTCTTTTTTGGTATCCCAAAACAAATTGTATCGGACGGGAGTACGGAATTTAAAAAGGATACAGTAAAAGAACTGTTAAAATCCCATAACATCAATATACATTTCACTCCGCCATATCATCATGAATCAAATTAACCGGTAGAAAGATTTAACTCCACTATAACCGAACATCTTCGACTTCTTAAGGAAGAAGATAAAGATGCAGATATACTTTCTTTAATGGCTTATGCAATGTGGCTTACAATATCACTATTCATTCTTGTACAGGGTATAACCCTTCTGAATTAATATTAGGACATACAAATAGCCGTGATCTAATAGCACTTATACCAGCACAAGCTAATACGCAACATATAAATTCCCATCAAAATAATATAACGGCCTTATTTATATAAGTACGAGAAGAAACTCAAATTGCCAAAGAAAAAAATATAACACATGCCAATACCAATAAAAAGACCTTAGATCCAAACGTTGGTTCTCAAGTTTATTGGAAAATCGAAAATAGGGCTGGTAAGTTAACTCGAAAGTTTAATGGACCCTATATACTAACAAAAATTTAGAAAACGCAAAAATAGAAACAAAAAATCCTAAAAATAAAAAGAAAATAATAGTACATATCAATGAGACTAAAATATCACCTAAAATTTCAGACGGCTCGCCGGCATCGTCGCAATTCAGTTCCACAATTAAAACGATTATCCTCGATTCCTTCCTTACAAATTAGGTACAACTAAAATAGTAAATAGTCAATGGTCTTTTGTTCAAATTTATAAACTAACCTAACTTTTATCAGAATTTTCGATAATTAAAAGCCAATCAAAAGAGTCGAATGAACTTTTTAAAGTTCATCATAGATATCATTCAAATAATGCACATGCATTATTTTCTTGACAACTTTTAAAAAAAGGTACCAAAAGCCTCGCCTTTTGGTCCCATGTATTAAACGCATGTTATAGTATATTACACACCGAGGTGGGAAGAGTTTCATTCCTGTCGTGAGATTAGTTAGATCACCGAGACGCGAAGCGTCGAGGTTAGCTATGATCTCGAGACAGAAATGAAACTTCCTACCGAGGTTTGTATACTATTTTATTTACAACCATCATATTTCGATCAAAGTTAATAAATCTCTGTTTCGTTCTGAACATACCTAAAATATTACATTTAACGACAAATTACCAAGCGCGCGGTTTTCTCAGAATAATCAAGTAAATATATTGTTACTGTGATTACGGGGTAAACAACTGTCACCAATATAAATAAATGTCAGATAAAGCCGGATATTAAATTCGCGAATAATAAATATCAATAAGTAGTAGTTTGTTGTATTTTAGTTCATTGTTGTTTTAAATTGTTTGCCATTAAATAGGTATTATAAAATTTGTCAAAAAAATGTGTTATTTTTGTTAAATATAAAAAATATTCATCTAGAATAAATGAAATGAGGGCGGGAAGTGAAGGCGGGAAGTAGAGGTGTGTAATGTGACACTTCCCAACCATCAATGACGTTAGTAATGACAACATTACATATATGGTTGCAAATAAATGTTTTTTCAATTTAGTTTTCAGTTATTTTCATTTAAAAGTTACTCTTGAGGCCCCTACAAAAAGGGGGTTAGTTGTGGACTAACTCCCATCGCTCTATTATATCCGACCTCAGCTTGGACTTATCAAAAGTAAACATTAACAGAAAAGGTATAAAAAAAGAGGGTCGGCCCACTCTTGTAAATTTTCCTATTTCTTTAAAATTATCTTTAAAACTAATATCTCAAAACACCAGAATTAAAAATAAGCGATGTAGGAAGTTTGGTATCACCTCGAATGGTCTCAAATTTTACGTACTCGTATGTACTGTTGCCGTTGCTGACAACAGTATAAATGATGGCTCATCTCATGATTCAAAAGATATTGTTTTTACGAAATTCGATCAACAGGTTATATTTTAGGTTCCTGTTATAACGAAAAAGAAGTTTACGATTTTAATTTATATAAAAATATATTTACAAAACCGACCTAAAAATCGTGCAGATGCTCTTAAAAACAGATTTATGATTTTATCATAGATCATCAGTCCCTGGCCAGTTTTATGCGAAACTACCCCTGCGGTATCCCTTTTCTAACAAAAATGAATCATATAAATCGGACAACGTAGTAAAGAATTTTGAATACAACAGATAAACCATCTTTCTGTTTTACACGCGTTATAAAAAATAGTAACATTAATTTTATAATAACAGTAAAAAAATATCCGACAATAAATAATATAGGAAATTCCTGTGCTCAAAAACAAACAGAATTAGTAATTTCTTATTCATTGCGATCTGAGTTCAAACACAGAAAGAAAGAAAATGTAAAAAGTTCCTGACATTAATCTGAGATAGTACCAAATCGCTGACTTCTGCAGTATTGCTTGGTCCAACCATTCATAATCCAGTTAGAGTATTTTTTACTCCATCATTGTTAATAGTAAAAATTTTGCCATCAAGAGAACAGATATTTCTGAAACTATATTTTTTCTTGCCATTTTCAGTAAGTAGTATTTGCGCTGGGTAATTTCTTCTTTATAAATTGAATTAGTTTCCTGGCATTAAGTAGCTAAAATCCTTATTATTAAACCCAGTTGACTTAAAAGAAGATAAGGCAATAATTATTTTTAAATTAAACTCAAAATTAGCGTCACTTTTATTATTAATATGAAGAATGGTTGAAAGAGGAGCCGGAACAGGATGAACAGTCTATCCACCCCTTTCCTCAAATATTGCAGCTCTGTTCGTTTTATATAGAAAATAAAATCAATCAAAACGTAGTATGGTTTTTTCTTGAGACACATCCTTTCAATTGGTTATAAGTTGTTTATATCAAAATTATTACATTTTTCCTTTAAGGTAGCATTGGTGAAACTTAAGACTGTCTAGCAACTCTTCAGACTCCTTTAGTCCAGTAATCCTAAGTGAATTTCATTTGCTGAATTAGTGAGATTAGTCTAATTGAGCCAGCGCATCAAATTCAAATAAGCAAGTTGCTCTGATCCACCCTGTGTAATAATTAATCTAGCCATATAGAAGTTTATTAAAGAAAAATAAAAAAAATATATGAAATATTTATATTAGAAAACAGGAATGGTAGGTAACCAAAAACCGCATTGCCTTTGGGAACACTGGAGTAAAATAACTCTGCTGTACCATCCAAATGTGTCAAATATAATTGACAACTAATAATTATGTACGATTATCTATTATCAATCACATAAAAGTACAGAAAATTTATACATTTTGAATTATATTTTAAAGAATTTAACAAAAATCATCTGAGGGTACTTATGAATGTATATATTTCCAATATTAATATATGCATTGAACCAGCATCAACAACAGAACCAAAATACGAATTTTTCTACTCACATCATCAATATTGACTATAATTTTCCAATAAAAAAAGTACGTGCATGAGACTGCAGCCCCACACACACGCATATATCATTCATCCAGTTTCGAATCGAACTGTTTTTGTGTATTTTCAATAAAACAAAACGACACATCAATCGGCAAAATTACAGTTAGCGATCCGGTGTCGAATCGAAAAACGTTAAACTATCTCTTGCAACATTAATTTGCTGCTTTGATGAATCCAAATTTCGGCCGTCAATCTTTGTCTATCAAATAGACAGCCCAACATCGAGCGGCAGGATGTTTCACACCGCGTAGAACAGTGCTGGAGACAGCAAAATAATAAAGAATAATTCATAAAAAATGTTTATAAAGTAACCCACGACCGACAGATACAAATATACGAATTACGATCGAAGTGTGGCATACCCAAAATGCAGTCCCAAAAAACGAACGATAATTGACCTTTTACAAATATATTAAAAAAAATACATTTCCCTTTAATACAGTCTATTAAAAAAAAGAAAAATAAAGAATTGGAAGCTAAATTGTGAGTTTTTTTTATTCATTATAATCACTTAAGATTTATATTTATCGTCTTGTACACGTGCATTGTATCATATGCTATTGAACATTTTGGTCTTAGACTATGTAATAAAGAGAGGACGCGTAACAAGTATATCGAGCACACGTAGTAATCTGTGCCGATTATCTTTTGGCCGCCATTATTTTGGTGCTAATCATTTCGGTGACACCAAAGTTTTTGTTCGTGTTTATTTCTGATTTTTAAATTAAACGACATTTAATAATTGGTTTATTACAATGGTTTATTATGTAGCATAGTTCATTATAGAAAATCCCGATGAAGGCATAAACCATTTCTTCGAAAACTAAATGGAGAATGTATAAGATACATAGGTACCACTTATCGTCTTATTTTTAACTATTTAACTATTTTTTATATTTTTTAATTTTTAAATCTGTTTAAGTAATTTTAGATTAGTATTTATTATGATATTGTCTTAATCGACACAAGTGTTTAGCACTTATCGGTATTCTATCTTTATTCAATGTATTTTTTTTACTTTTGTTAATTATTTTAATTTATGATGACATGTTTTAGTAATATTTTATGTATTTATATTCTTTCACTGTAACCAATTTGCACATGAATAAAGATTATTATTATATCAGTGTTAAAGTTATAGCGGCAAGAAATAAGCAGATATTACGTTATACAGGTAAATGATAAACATTAATCGTTTTTACTTTATATATTTTCTTATATTTTTCATTTTATTTGTTGTTATACAACTTGGTATTTACATATTGTACATGTCTCGCTCCAGAATAATAAATTTTACCCACCAAGTTTGTTTATTTTATGCTTTTCATTGATATTTAAGCAATTAATGATTTTAAAATGGCCAAATATGTAATTTTTTCCAGTGGCGTGTCGTAAAATTCTAAATATTAACTTTTATTGTATCCTAATTTTCTTTTGCTTCTTATTTAATTGCAGCAATGTTTATTTTTTGTTTTATTTTAGATTTCCTGTGGATCCAGCAAAAAAATCTTTGAATTCAGGCAACGAATACGCCAAATGATAGATAGTGTTCAAAACATTTTGAAAGACTGTGAAAGACGTTTACTTAATGGAGCAGTTCCCAGTATATTTCCTGAATTCTCTGAATACATGCAGCCGAAGAAGGTGCGTATACTAATAAACATAATTAAACATTTTTAATTACTTTTCATTATTATGTTTTGAACTTTTAAGAATTTAGTAACCCTATTGTGTGTTCAAAACATTACCGTAATAATTGATTGTTTGTAGTTCTTAAAAAAAAGAGCATTGCATTTGGAAAGTAAGCCAGGCCTTTCAGATAAAACTTCAAATAAGGAATCCATCCTAGAAAGCCGTAGCATAAAACGGCTTAGAAGATAACTTTCACAACAGATAGAAAAGAATAAAGAAAAAAACAAGACAAATTAAAGTTCTTAAACAAAAACTTAAAAGATAGGAAAAAAGAGTTGTTTGCTAAAACTTCTTGTTATTGTACCAAATTAGTTTTATTTAAGGGTCAGTAATAAATTTATCTTCATTTATGTATAATTTTTCTTACTAGCTTAATTTAATAATATCTAGAGAGAGCACACTACATCTTAAAGACGTCCAGTTCATATCTTACTTTCGTCCAAACGTCCTGGTATGTAAAACGGACGGTTTTAAAACATGTTTAAATTGTCTTTGTTGGGATATTTTTAGGACGTTTTAAATATGTCGGTAATGTGGACGTTCAACTTTTTTCGCTATATTTGAATATGGCGCCACGACTGCTTTGCGTGCCGCGCATGTAGATCGTCATTGTCATTGGCTGATTGGAGGCTTGCGCGCGCGTATCGAGTCGTGTTTTTCCTCTAGCTGCCTTCTTCTCTTGTATAATATTTTTAAAGTCAGTCTGTGGACATTGTCATTACTTTTTCGTGGTTGTGTGTTTTTTTTTATATATTGTCTTTTTATATTATTTATTTGCCATTATTGAAACTGTGGTATACCGAAACTAGTAAACTTTATCATTAAAAACGGTAATTTTTAATTTAGTTTCCTTTTAATTTCATAACCTCACTTTAATAATGTCTTCTTTTTTAGAAAAACACCTTAAAACAATAACTGTGTCAGTTTTAATAATGTATAATAAATAGTATTAAATATTGTAGGCAAGTATTCATTTATTTTTTTTTTAATGAATTTTCATCAAGTAAATAGACGATTTAAACACGTCCATTACGGCTTGTCTTCAAAACGTACAAAACTGGATGTCTTAAAGACGTACAAAATTAGATTTACTAAAGACGCCTTGTTTCGTAACAAAGTACGTCCTAGACGCCTTTTAAACATCTTTTGGATATTAGCGTAGATATTCAAAACGTCACGAACATCGTGAACAAACGTATTTAAGATGTCTTTAAAACGTGTCTGTGCTACCTGGGTAGTGTCATTCTCTATTAGGTAAAAATAAATCTTTTTGTAATACATGTAGATCATTATGTTTTATTTTGCGGAATTTAGAAAACAACACTCATTTTATTATGTAAACGATTTCATTTGGTTTATTTCAATATATTTTTTTCCTTTGTCTTATTTATTGTTACTTATTTATTTTAAATTTTACGCTTTGAACTTGCTTTATATTTAAAATGATGAATAATGTACTAATAACATGAATACAAGTTCGTTTTTTTATTTCCAACATGTTACGCCTTTGGTCAAATATCGTTGGTGTCAAAATGGCACAAGATTTTCAGCGACGTTATGAGTCCTTTCTTTATAACCTAGTCCAAGATTCTGATCATAACCCTAAGTTTGACAACCCTACTTTTAATTGTGCTTTTTTGTAGTTTTTTTAAATTTTCGATAATAATTTGAACATTGGTCTGTTTAATAAAGACATTGAGGATAATGAGGAAATGTGCCAAACTATTTGTAATAAGAATGTTATGCAGTTATTTCATAAGTTAGGTTTTGTTAGCATGGACGGAGGCATATATAGAGAATAAGGCTTGATTTGTTTAACATTGTAAAATAATTGTCGTTGATACCTCTGTTCTAAAAGAGTCGCCATTTCGTTATGTAGACAAATTTGGAAATAGGTATGACGTGCAATCCAAAGGGTATGTATTGGTAAGATCCTTTTTATATATTTATGTTTGAAATAAAGATGATTTTTTCTTTTTTACATTTTTTTATTTTGTAAAGAAAGGTAGTAGTGACAATACCGATGTAAAAACTAGAATGAAGACCTATTGATTTTTCCAGAAAATTTCCATTTAATATCGTTCAACCTGTGTGTGTGTGTGTGTGTGCGGTGTGTGTGTGTGTGTGTGTGTGTGTGTGTGTGTGTGTGTGTGTGTGTGTGTGTGTGTGTGTGTGTGTGTGTGTGTGTGTGTGTGTGTGTGTGTGTGTGTGTGTGTGTGTGTGTGTGTGTGTGTGTGTGTGTGTGTGTGTGTGTGTGTGTGTGTGTGTGTGTGTGTGTGTGTGTGTGTGTGTGTGTGTGTGTGTGTGTGTGTGTGTGTGTGTGTGTGTGTGTGTGTGTGTGTGTGTGTGTGTGTGTGTGTGTGTGTGTGTGTGTGTGTGTGTGTGTGTGTGTGTGTGTGTGTGTGTGTGTGTGTGTGTGTGTGTGTGTGTGTGTGTGTGTGTGTGTGTGTGTGTGTGTGTGTGTGTGTGTGTGTGTGTGTGTGTGTGTGTGTGTGTGTGTGTGTGTGTGTGTGTGTGTGTGTGTGTGTGTGTGTGTGTGTGTGTGTGTGTGTGTGTGTGTGTGTGTGTGTGTGTGTGTGTGTGTGTGTGTGTGTGTGTGTGTGTGTGTGTGTGTGTGTGTGTGTGTGTGTGTGTGTGTGTGTGTGTGTGTGTGTGTGTGTGTGTGTGTGTGTGTGTGTGTGTGTGTGTGTGTGTGTGTGTGTGTGTGTGTGTGTGTGTGTGTGTGTGTGTGTGTGTGTGTGTGTGTGTGTGTGTGTGTGTGTGTGTGTGTGTGTGTGTGTGTGTGTGTGTGTGTGTGTGTGTGTGTGTGTGTGGGTGTGTGTGGGTGGGGGTGCGTGGGTGGTGCGTGCGTGCGTGCGTGCGTGCGTGCGTGCGTGCGTGCGTGCGTGCGTGCGTGCGTGCGTGCGTGCGTGCGTGCGTGCGTGCGTGCGTGCGTGCGTGCGTGCGTGCGTGCGTGCGTGCGTGCGTGCGTGCGTGCGTGCGTGCGTGGGGGTGTGTGTGTGTGTGTGTGTGTGTGTGTGTGTGTGTGTGTGTGTGTGTGTGTGTGTGTGTGTGTGTGTGTGTGTGTGTGTGTGTGTGTGTGTGTGTCCACCATAACTCATGAACCGATACAAAGAATAATATATTTTAATAAATATATCTGGTATTTACGTTGGAGAAAAAAATTCTTTAAATAAAAGTTACTTATAATCTTATTTTCTATAATTTCTTTTTCTATATAAAATTTACATAAATGGACCGTATTCGAGAAATTTATTAAAATGTAAAAATATCAAATTTTTATGTAAAATGTTAACATAAAAGTTGTTTGTGATATAATTTTCTATAATTCTAATTTCATACATAATTTCTCTAGGACCGTATTCGAGATATTTTAGAAAATGTGTAAATTTTGAATTTTAAAGAAAACTCAATAACGGATAAAGAAAAAACCTAAAATTTTAAACTTAAGGTAATCTGATTAAGTTTTGGCAGAGTCGGAACATCTAAGGGGTACTTTATATGGGGTCACTTTTAATATTTTATTAAATAGATTTGTTATTTACGTTTGGAGAAGAAAATTCTTTAAATAGAAGTTACTTCCGTTAATATTTTCTGTAATTTTTGTTTTATACAAAATTTTCTTAAAATGGTCCGTATTCGAGAAATTTTACCAAAAGAAAAAAATTCTGATTTTCAAGAAAATTGTTAAACTAAAAGATGTTTGCGATATCGATCTCAATAATTTTTTTTACATGATTTCTCTAAAATGGACCGTATCGGAAAAATTAGAGAAAAAGTATATAATTTAAATTTTTCAGTATTTTCGTTGTATGTAGAAAAATGTTTCGAGTTAGATGAGTGTGGAAAGTGTATATATTAAGGTAACCCCTAAACATTTACAGAGGTTCTACAATAGGTTTTACAAAATAATCAAATAGAGCCTGTAATAACTAGATAGGAAAGTCATGTGTTGGACACATCATATTTTTTTTTCTAATGCGGCATTCGATGCGACAGCTCTCTCTGCGTAATATAAAATACAACGCGATTGACTAAAATAAATAAAGGCTTAATTTTGAATGAATGGATTAGTCTAGTAGTTTTTCGTCGTTGTTTCAAATACTAACAAAACTGTTTTTCTAATTTGAGCTGTTTTTTAATCCATAAGAAAATATACAGAATGGTTCTTCGAATATTCTTTGTATACAGGGTGTTTATTAATTAAGTGCCGAATACTTAAGGGTGTGAATCCTTGGGTGATTTTAAGAAGAAAAGTTAATATGTCGTAAATCTCTTAATTTTTGAGATACAGGGTGTTACAGTTTTAAGAAAAAAATATATATATTTTTTATAATTTCACTGCAGATATTTCTATGAAATTTTGTAAACACCTTTTAATCATTAGGGAGCATTTTTTGACGTATACGATTTTTTTAAATTTTTACCAGTGACTTCCGTACTGGGTTTGAACTGAATATTTTTGAAGAAAAAAATGGTACGCCACTGCTTTTTCTAAAATCCAAAATTATTTTTGAAATATTCATTTATTTTTGAGCAAATTTGACCCATAGACTTGCTTTCGTACGATGCACTGTGTTAGCGTAAAACAATAAAAACCAAAATTTTTTTTTCTTAAGCTGCTTTTGATTTTTTGTTGAAATTTGGTAGGCACCCACCATGCGTGAAAACACTTATTTTGGGGCAAAAATAAATTTTCTACTTCTACCAGTGACGGCCACGTAGGCATCATATTGAATGTTTGGATAGAAAAAAAAACGTACACCTCTGATTTTTTAAATTCTATGTATTTTAAAAATCGGGATTTATTTATAGTAAAATGAAAATTCAAAATCTTGAATCTAAAACGAAATTACAAGAGAATACAAACAAAATAAAGAACCCAAATTATTTACAGTAATTGTTGGAAGTGTCCTCCACCCACACGTATCTACTCTTCTTCGCATAGACTGACGCACATTTTCAAAGATTCCTGGGGTGTTTCTTATGGTTTGGCAGCAGACTGTTATACGATTTCGTAACTCTTCTTCGGTTTGAATCGGCACTGCGTACACTAAGCTTTTCAGATGCCCCCGGAAAAAGAAGTCTAAACTATTAAGGTCGGGAGATCTAGGCGGCCATGGCTGCGTTCCTCCGCGACCTATCCACCGATTGCGATAGGTGTGATTTAAAAATTCACCCACTCGTAAGCTAAAATGTGGAGGCGCACCATCGTGCATTAGCCACATCTGGTTTCTTAATAAAAGAGGAAGGTCTTCAAGCATTGGCGGCAAATCATCTTCAAGGAAGTGTAAATATGATTGTCCATCAAGTCTTCTTAGGAGAAAAAATGGGCCTATCAAATAATCATCAATAATGCCAGCCCAAACATTTAATAAGAACTGTTCTTGATGATTTGACTCAAAAATTGCATAAGGGTTTTCATCCGCCCATAAATGGTTATTATGGAAATTTATTATTGAGTTTCGAGAAAAATTAGCTTCATCGGTAAAAAGAATGTGCCTGTCAAATAATGAATTTTCCAGCAGGTTTTGAAGAAACCCCTCACAGAAATTAATGCGCAACGGGAAATCTCTAGGGAGTAATGCCTGGACTCTTTGAATGTGATATGGGTATAACAAATTTTCGATGAGAATTTTCCAAACAAGTACGTGTGAAACATTAAATGTTGACGCGATTCTCCTCGTGCTAGTTTCGGGGTTCTCCTCAATTTCATGTAAAATTCCTTCTTCAAGTTCCGGTGTTCTTACTGTTTGATGGACTCCTTTAGCCCTGTGGTCTACTTTTAAAGTTCCGGTCTCGTGAAGACGTCTATGAATCCTAGAAAATGTTCTCGGATCGGGTAGTCTGTAAGCCCATAACTAAAATGCATGTCAGCTAATTCACTGTTCGTAAAATTTACCATTTTTTTTCAGATTTTAACTCTTACTCTAATAATAATTATTTAATAATGTAAAATCAATGTCAACTTTATTGTCTTTATGAAAAGAAACGTCAAAAATGATGACGCTTTACCCAGCCTACTAATGTTTATTTCATTTGCTTTAAGAGGGCAATAATGCGCTTACCATTTTTTTCTATTCAAAACGTAGAAAATTAATTTTTGTCCCAAAAAAATGTTTTCACGCATGGTGGGTGCCTACCAGATTTCAACATAATATCAAAAGCAGTAGGTATCAATGAATTTAAGGAAAAAATTTGACCAACCGCTACAATAGTTTTTATTTTTTTACGCGAAAACGGTGCATCGTACGAAAGTATGTCTATGAGCCAAGTTTGCTTCAAAATAAATGGTGATTTCAAAAATAATTTTGGTTTTCAGAAAAAGCAGTGGCGTACCATTTTTTTCTTCAAAAATATTCAGTTCAAACCCCGTACGGACGTCACTGGTAAAAATTTAAAAAAATCTTATACGTCAAAAAATGCTCCTTAATTATTAAAACATGTGTACAAAATTTCATAGAAATATCTGGAGTGATAAAAAAATTATGATAAAAAAGTAATTTTTTTCTTAAAACTGTAACACCCTGTAGCTCAAAAATTAAGTGAGTTACGACATATGTTGATATTAACTTTTCTTCTAAAAATCACCTAAGGATTCACACCCTGAAGTATCGGCACTCAATTAATAAACACCCTGTATATTAAAAATTGTTTTTTTAAATTTACCTTTAATTCAGAAGACCTATTGAACGTGTATATAATTATTTTAATAAAATGTAAATACACTACCACATGCCTGTTACTCCCTACACTTCTCATGTTAAAATCTGGCTCAAATCTCAATGACATCGGTACTTCTTCCCTATTGATTGGGGTATTTTTGACAAGCCTGGTGTCACCAATCAGCACGTTGATTTCTGACACATAAGAAAAATTACATTTAAAAGTAAAAAATATTCATCTTCTAAGCCACTTGAAGACAAAATTAGTGTGGTTATTACAAAATTTATGTTTGATGTTGACCACGATGCCTATATTAGTCTGGAGTATTTTTAACAAGTCTGGTGTCACCAATCAGAACATGGGAATATGAGAAAAATGTCATCTAGAAAATTGATTATTATTTTTGCAGTTTTTCACTGCACATACCTTCATGATGTAATTTGTAATAAAAAATAAAGATCTATAACAAAATTTAATTACAAATAAATGTTCAAACCAAGAAGAGAAATTATCAGAAAGCTAGGTTATATTAAATTAGATACATTTTACCCGCGTAAAAATTTTGAATTTTCAAGGACACAGATTTTCAGATCGATTGATATTTTTTAAGTGCGATCTCTTGGGTTAACTATATATACTCTTTGACACTACGGTTATGTGCGACGTACGATACCCCTTTCCTCGTCTGGTATATTATGCGGACATAAGTTGTATTGGTTATACAGTGTGAAGAGCGAGTCTATCTTACATAATATGATGTCTGTGGATATAAGTTCGTGTTTTCTGTTGTGATAATATATATTCACACAGAGACATAGAATGTGTGAGAAAGGTAAAATTCTGAATGTGTGTCTCATAATATTGCAGGCGAAATGGCCTCTAACCATGTTTTGTAAACAGTTGGTATTGGAACATTGTTAAAAAAAAATCAAATCATTAACTTCTTCCCTTATTTTCATTAGGGTTGCCAAATAAATTATTTGTAGTTCCCTATATTCCTAGTTGGGTATTAGACGTTCGAGAAGAAAAAATTTCGAGCCTTTTCTACTAAAATTGTAATGATGGAAGTATAAATATATATTATATACACAATAAATAGGAAAGATTTATAAAGAAAAAACGATTTTTTGTTTTGCCTAAATCGACTTCAATCTATTAGTCTAGTCGATCTATTAAAAATATCGAAAAAAAATTATGCCTGTGTGCACATTACATTAGTTCTACAAAACTTTGTATTTCGAGGAAATTTATTCTAAAATATGCAAGATATACAATTTTTCAATATTAATAATATCATCTGGTTTGACAAAATATTATAATATTTCTACGACGAAGTAAATAGTGTACACCACTGTCATAAAACAAACCGTTTATTAACAGTTTCGGTATATTTTGACAGTACGCAGAATGTTTTCAATTCGATTGGCTTACGTACGTTTATGTGCTATCCAAGCAGTTTTAATCGTGCGTTAAATATTTAGATCAGTTTGATTACCGTATAACTTTGGATACATATATTTTGTTCTGAGTGACGCACCCTCTTACACTGACACTGCTACTTCGCGTGATATTTTCTGTGTATTTGGCATAAGTGAGGGAGCTTCGGAATAAGGAAGGATCTCAAACTATCTATTTGGAATTTGAACTAACAAAGGAGTTAATGTCTATTATAATTTTTCTATTTTACGCGCGTTAAAACTTTTTACTGGAATTTCAGTTATTATAGCAATTGAATGGACAACACGAGAATTTGTAGTTTTTTTAATAAAATAAAGATAAAAAGTATGAACTACAACGAAAAATTACTAGACTAATCTGTTTATTTATTCATTCATAATTAAACCCTTATTTATTTCAAGTATTTGGATTGTGTTTTATTTTGGGCAGATAGAGATGTATCATCGGCTGCCACATCAGAACGAGCGAGACAGGTGCTAACTTAAAAGGGGATGGTTTGTGCGAGTTTGTTTATCTGATTTAGAAGCACGCAATTTATGAATAAATAAGTATTTACGGCTACGATGCGTGCTTTATAATACTGTCATATTTTAAAAATAAATGCTTACTTTCCTGGAAAACACCTTCAATACTTTTATAGTTGCAATGAGAAAAATACAATAAATCATTAAAGCCCATGACAAAAAAAGTTCGAATTTTTTATTAATATTCTATATTTGTGTTTATAGTATTATTATTATTATTAATATTAATATTAATAAAAATAATAAAAAAAAATATCTCTTAGGTAGTTTTGAAAAAAGTGGTGATCTATGAATAGATCACTAGGCAAATTCATAATATATTTAAAAAACAATTAATTTCCAAACAGCAATCTTATTTATAAACTAAAAGTTTATTGTTAATACATAAAACATAAACCGACTTCTAAACGTAACTAATAGTGAAAACACTTATTTTTGGTGGTAAGGAAGGAAACAATTTGCAAATAGAGTAACATTACATTTCAAACAGAAACTTTTGGATATACTCTTGCAACCTGTTCTTTGACATCTTCTTTGGCCATCACAATATTGCATAAAATGATTTAGACCATCAAAACGCACATCTACAGGAACTTATCAAAACGCACATCTACAGAAACTACTGTAGCTTTGGTTGTTCTTTTAACACACGATGTGAGCTTCATATAAGAAACTGCAACTGCTCTACGGAGTTCTAGAGAGTTTATTGCTTCGCAATTATGTAAGTGTCTGTATAAAATCAAGGCATTTGTAAATGCCATATCCATAATGCGAATAAACATTGACCAATACCATTTTTTTCCGCGTATCTGGATACCATATTTACCAATAAGCCAGTAATGATGGTCAACACCACCCATATGTTCATTATAGTTTTAAATTAGTTTTGGTTGCGGTACTTCAACCCTTTGCCTAGTTTCACGTTTCTAGCTACTTGTCTTAGCTAAAGATTTTATGTCGTTATAATTAGTTGCCACTATCAAGCACTTGTTGTCATGCCAACGTACCCTAAGATTGTGTCATACCTGTAATCAAAGGAATAACGAAATTCTTTACTCAGTTCTTTTGCCGACTTAATTGAATATTTATCTGTTCTATTATCACGTACTGTTCCTGTTGCACGAAATCCAATATCTTTAAATTAAACCAATAGGTCTAGATTCGTAAAGAAGTTATCAAAAAATACGATGTGCTTACTTGAAGTTAACACACAAGACAACAATGATGTCACCACTATTGACCCTAAAGTTAGACCTGTTTGATTTTTGCCCCCGTTACTGGTATAAAATATAAACTTAAAGCAATACCCATGGGAACTATAAAGCGCCCATAACTTGTAGACAAATCTAATGGGTTGTACAAAATAACCGGAAAAAGCCTATAATAACTAGATAGGAAAGTCATGTGTTGGACACATCAGATTTTTTTTAATGTAAAACCAAGTTGGGCTCTAATCGTCTTCATTGGGTAATTGTTTATTTTGGAGTTTAAAGGTTAATTTCACCCTGTTTAACGGGTCGGAAGGGATTTATCCTTAAAGTGTACATTGGTGAGTGTATTAATGATTTTTTAAATTTAAAATCAAATTGGTATTAATTCGTCTTCATAGGGTAATTATTTACATAGGGTTAATTTCACCTTGTTTGACTGGTCGGAAGAGATTTTCGCTTAAAGCGTACTTTGATGAGTGTATTTATGCTCTTTTTAATTTAAAACCAAGTTGGAATCTGATCGTCTTCATTGGGTAATTATTTATTTTGAACTTTAAGGGCTAATTTCACCCTGCTTGACGGGTTGGAAAGGATTTTTGCTAACAGTGTACTTTGGTGAGTACATTTATGCTTTTTTTAATGTAAAGCCAAGTAGGTATTTAATCGTCTTCATAGAGTAATTATTTATTTTAAAGTTTAAGGGTTAATTTCACCCTGTTTGACGGGTAAGAAGAGATTTTCGCTTAAATTGTACTTTGATGAGTAAATTTATGCTTTTTTTATGTAAAACCAAGTTGGGATCTGATCGTCTTCATAGGGTAATTATTTATTTTGAAGTTTTAGGGTTAATTTCACCCTGCTTGACGGGTCGGAAGGGATTTTTGCTAACAGTGTACTTTAGTGAGTGTATTTGAGTTTTTAAATTTAAAATCAAGTCGGGATTTAATCGTGTTTATAGGATATTTATTTATTTTAATGTTGAAGGGTTAATTTCACCCTGTTTGGCAAGTCAGAAGGGATTTTCGCTTACAACGTACTTTGATGAGTGCATTTATGCTTTTTTTAATCTAAAACCAATTTGGGATCTGATCGTCTTCATTGGGTAATTATTTATTTTGATGTTTAAAGGTTAATTTTACCCTGTTTGACGGGTTCGAAAGGATTGTCTTTTGCATTTTAGTTAGTGTATTTATGATTTTTGAAATGTACAATCAAGTTGGTATCTGGTCGACTTCATAGGATTAATATTTATTTTGAAGTTTAAGGGTTAAATTCACCTGTTTAATACACTTTATATGATAATTATTTTATGAATTTTATGGGGTAATTTTACCCTGTTCAACGGACCCAAAGAAATGTTTACCTATAGCTTCTGTTAGTGTATTTATGATTTTTTTAAATGTAAAATTAAATTGCGATCTGATTTCCTTCGTAGGATAAATATTTTTATTAATTTTAAGGGGTTTTTTCAACCGTTTAATAATTACTTGTCGATATTAATGTGTAAAATACATATTGACAAGATTATTAAAATAGTTGTATGCCGGGCGCCACTGATTTCCCGATCGGGTGTTTTTGTTTTTTTTTACTGCTAAAAGTTACTGCTAACTTCACACCGGTTGCTTTCCCCGCATTCAGATACTATATTTCGATTAGTCCTATGTCTTTGTTTCCCTACCAAGTGTTTCAGGGGCTTTCTTTCCGGTTCTAGGCCGAAAAGGATGAGACGCCGCCTAGAAAGAGCTTGGCATCCGAATATCACATGGTATGAGGTTTCTTCCTCTTCCATGCAGAGTCTACACGTAGTGGGATCATTGTGTAATCTCATGACATGAAGGTGTTGCAGCAAGAAGTGCCCGTTAGTAATCATTATGTTGCTATTTATTTTAGCGCCCTCTAGCAGGATACAAATCTGTTACGTATTGTAAAGTATGGAACTTCATTTGAAAGCTAATTTTATCGGTAATTTATTATTCATATTTACATATTAATTAAATAAAACATGACGTTAAATAAATACGAACTTAAATCGCAATAAAAATTGATAATAAATTAAAATAGAAAAAAAAAATTGAAAGACAGACATACAATATTACAGTTTTAGGCTGAAAACGGTTCATATTTTCTTTCGTTAAAAATATTTGTAGTAAACCCTCAAACACACTGTAGTTTTTTGTTAAGAACTAAAAAAAAATAAACTTATTGCAATGAAATTATTCACCAAAAGCGTTAATGCATTTAATCTGTAAACAGCATTTTTCAACAAAAAAAGGCACTACCACATTATAATGACATAACAAATTAGAAATTATTAACCTGCAAAAATGCACAAACGACCACTAAATCCGCACAAAAACCCATTACGTTACCATTATCTCCTATTATCTCCACTCGCTAATTTCATATCTTCATGCCCATAAGCCATTTTTTTCTCTTATCATATAATTCAAATCTGGAGGGACCCCGCTTGGTCTTTTCGCCGCTACCCACACAACACTGCTTTAAACTGTCTAATATGAAAAACCTCACGTTATTTAAAATAGGGTAAATAATCCTCCCTGTACAGTAACTAAAACATACAATAGGCTTATCTCATTAAAAAGGGCCCGTATCTCACTCTGAGGAATTGTTATTAGAGTCTGATTTGGACAGGGTCGGACCAAGTTGAAATATCGACAAGAATTAATTTTAAATAATATTTTTATTTTGATTTACATTTTCAGTCAAACTAAGCTCGGTTCTAAACCCAAATTTTGGGAAATTATTATAAATTTTAACATCCGCGTTAAAATTTAAAAAATGTTTTCATATTTTTGTGCAATTTAACTAAAGATATCAATATTTTGTGGTAATTTTTATTCTACATAATTTGCATCCCTACAAGAACAGTGACATATACATAAAATATCATAAAAACACTAAAATTTGTCGGGAAACAATGATACAAACTGTACTTTTATTATTTGCCAAGAGATAGCAGTAGTGTCACTGTTTCATTATATCAATTTTTAATTTAATTCGGTGCAACAGTGACAATTCTCAGTTCATAGCCTATAGATGTCTGCTTTGAAGAACAGTGTCATAAAACAATCATTATCGTTTTATTTAAACTTAAAAAAACACTAGCATCATAATTAATATTAAGACGTTATATTAATTTAGGGTATTTTTTAACCTGTTTACATGGAAATAATGTGATATTTGAAAATGTGACGTTATATAACTTGTTTTTTTTATCTTTGTTAATATTAGGACATTGCTACTGGACATTGTTAGTATCAGATTTTGAAATGTTAGGCGATGCTCCAATTTCTTCATAGGTTTCTGTATATCGGTAACGTGTGGGTTACCCAACAGCACTTAGCCCTCACTAGGTCCATTGTGCATCCTCCTTAGGTGATAGGCACCTCCTAGCTCGTGAGCCAGCTCACAGATTTAATATAGTTGACAACTTCGCTAAGAGATGTTTCTCTTATATCGGCCAGTGTTAGCCGATGCACGCTGAACACAAATTTTCTGATAAACGAAAGCATTAGGCAATCGTAGAGGATATACTTGATTGTCTCATCTTCTTGTTTGCACCCCGTGCAGAGGCAGAGTATGAAATCTGACAAACTTATGATATAGAGGCGCTTTCGTACTTGGCAATAACCAGTCAGAATGTCTGACACCAAGCGCAGATTCTGTCTAGTCATAGTCAAGTATTTGTTTGCTGTAGTGTTGTCGGGATAACTAAAAAGCTCCCTGTTAACTCTGCAGTTTCTTGTTTCATCGCATGTTTCCTTAAACTTCACAAGGGAATGTTCTTTAATTAGGTCTGTCACTGCCGATTTTGTGAGGCCAATAGAAGGGCCAGTTCCAAAAGTATTTGGTTACCTTTCCATGTAGCGTGACCTTTTATCCATTTTAAGGTGACCAGTTTGTTGATGGATATTTCGGCCAAAGCTTCGTGACATTCTAGTACTAATCATGAGTAAATTCGTGGTCTGTTCAGGGTGAGCAGTTGTTGTCTGCTATCATCTGTATAGCTGAGCAAGTACCTTCCAGTGATAAATATTTCTGGTGATTTTTTTTTACTGCTATGAGAATTCCCTGTTCGAACTACACTGATACTATTGCTCCCAACCCATTTTATGTTTACGTTTAGGGATCTGGAGTATATTCCACATCCTGAGCCTTTTTTGTTTTAGAACCGTCAGTGTAGATATGAATCGTACTGGCCACTTCCGGCTTTTCTATTTGTTCTGTGGCTATGGCTTGTGGAAGATACATTTCGGTGAGACTGGGTCCATATTAGCTTGAAGTAATGGAAGCGTATCGAGCGCCTCCTGCCAAAAGCTAGATCTCGCCTCACCAGGTCCTACATCAGGTTCTACTCCAACCGGGTGAAGGCGTGTAATTTTCGTCCGAGCAATCTTCTTGATGTAAATATCAAGGGGAGCAAGACTAAGAATGACTTTCATGGCTTCGATCGGTGTGATTACGTTGGTATGTTAAGGCACGCTGTTCGTTGAATTTGTTCTATTTTGCGGATAGCTGTCAATTTTCCTCATGTTTAGTTTTAATTCTGTGAGTATTCTTTTGAAAAGGGTACAAAGGTTTTTTGAATTTATTTTACTTTTTTGATAGCTTCACAAGCTAATTGGCTAGCCAAACTAAGAGAAAATTTAGAAGAGATCACCAATAATAAAGTACTTGTAATCAATATCAAGAAGGTTTTGATCAGGTTTTTAAATTAGCTGAACTAGAGATACAAAATTAGTTATTTTTTCTACAGATCTGTGTTGGCTCTGAGGAATATCCAATGAAAATAGAGAAAATAAAAGTTTTCTTTATACCCAAACCTGGATTACACTGTCCCAAAAACATCAATTAGATATTAGAAATGCTATGCGAAAGATACATAAGGGATATAGAGATTATAACAACACCACTACATCCAAATCAACATGTATGCACTACAGGCAGATCTGCTAAAAAATTAATAAAATCACACTGGTAAGTACCTACTATTCGAGATTCGTAATGTTCTTAATTAAAGGCGCACAATTTTAAAAAGAAATAGTTAAGATAACTATTTATACGTGAATATTTCTTGTAATTTTTGATTGTTTATATACTTTAAAATTTTAAAACCGCTTTTTCTCGAAATTAACTTCTTTGATATTATTCACTGTTTGTCTAGGAGTGCAATATGTTGGTTTGTTTTTTAATAAACATATATTTTGTTTTTCTAAAGATTTAATCATACCTGATAACTACCGGTAGTAATTCGGAAGGATCAGACCGGATTTCCATCAATCTTGCTGGATACGGACGGATCCTGTAAATAATCAGAAAGAAGAAAAAACTTGATTGGTAGTACAATGTGAACAAAGCTTTATTTTAACCTTGTTGTCAAAAATCGAAGATACAACTAATAGATATTATAAACAAAAAATGGAATGTCAAGTGACAAAAAAGGCGTGTTTCCGCAACTATTCCTACCCTTAAATTAAATCCCTCATATAATAAAAACTCTCTAAATGGGTGGTTACTCCGGAAGACGTCAAATGTGAATATGCAGCTAAATACTCCCTTAAATTCTACTTATTACTACCTTCGATTATACGTAGTTACGGGTTTATTTAAATCACCATCTTCTAGGAAAATTACTGGAAAGCAACGTACCGTTTGAGGTTAAGTTTTTTAGATGGAGTTCTTTTTCGAAATACAAGATAAAAAGGAACCGTCTTGTTTATTCTCTGTTAAGTGGATTTAACTAAGCACCCTGGATGTGCAGTTAAGAACCTTTCACTTAATATGGGTAGGTCGCAAACTCTACTTTAAAAATAACTTGTACTCCGGTAGGGCTATCTAATTATGTGTACTCTTTTGGTAGCATGCAATCGGTGACGGTGGTGTAGGGAAGCCCTGAGAGATGGAGTCCATCTTGAATACCCTCTTGAATGGTGTTACGACAATAAAAAGATTTCCGAATATAAATTGAAAGGAACGAACGAACAAACGAACGAGCCAACGAGCAAGGTCTGAAAAACATTGAAAATTGTAACGATTATGTATACAGGAGGCTATTGGGGACATAGGTAAATAAAAAGACTGATAATTTTATTTTGAAAACTCACCCTTGGTGGTAAGTGACCTCTTAAGTGTTCAATAATTATTTATTAATAAATTCACACTTTCAGCCTGATTCTATATTTACCACTGGGTGTATAAATCACAAAAATTACTAAACAATAAATCGCACTGAAGGAATCTGTGGTTTTTGCCCATGGAAAAATCCTAGAAAATTCTAGATAAAATCTTGGCACATGCCACGATCAGAATCCAAGCAAAACCTGGGCCAGGAAGGAAGTTCCACAAAATGCCCAACAAAAGTCAATGTCTCTGTAAAAAGAAGCTAACTACAAAAGGGTAATAGGATAATTTCTAGTAAGACGGTTGTCAATATTTACAAATTTAAAAGAATCTGACAACTGAAGGGATCAAAATAGACATGTAAATAATAACAATCAAAATAAAGCTATTTATTATTTAAATGAGCTAGAGACATTGTTCGAAATAGCGAAATATATTTACTTACATTATAAATTATTTTATTAAGGTAATTATTACTAATAAATTTAATCCAGGTGAGACAATATTTGATTACTAAATATTATTTTATATTTTATTACAAAATGTGTGCTAAAAGCGGATACCGCACGCTCTTAAATCTAATTGTAACTAGATTAGCATTAGTTATAGTCGAGAAGGTAGATAATAGGGTATTAGTAGTTACAGTAGATTAGGGTAAGTTAGAATAGAGTAGAAGTAGAATAGTGTACATAGTTAGGCGTAGAATCATTATTTAGGGTAGTATAGAATAAATTAGAAAGGGAATAGTGTGAATAGTTAAGCATAGAATAGTAGTAAAATAGATTAGACTAATTTAGGATAGTTTAGAATAATGTACAATAGTGTATTTCAATAATTGATATTTTAAATTAAAAAAAAAAACATACTGTTTTTGGTACATACGAAACCCTTATGAATTTGTATATATGCTCAGACCAGCTAAAATTAAAAAAAAAAAAAAACAAGAATAAATCGAATTGAAGAAAATTTTCAAAATTTAACTAAAGACGGTTCTGTATACGGACCTCCCTATACCAAAGAACTAACAAATTGAGTTGGTTACGCCAATAATACTTCATAGGGTGGAGGAACGTATTATGGGGTGACTACTAATCCGCTTTTAGTATGTTGAAACACATAAATGAGTTAATGTTTAGGTGGTTGCTTTAATTTTCGTTTTCATTACTGCGAAGCAGTATTCAGATTTATTACACTGCAGTGAATAATGATTATTATCTTTGTTATTTTGTTATTACTGTTATTTCGTATATACATGTCTCAACAAAAATAATCTTGGTAATAGATTAACGAGAAATTATATAACTCAGCACTAAAGAACATACTTATGTGATTTTATAAAAAAAGGCCTCGAAAATAAAACAATAATCAAATATTTTTTTTAAATTAATTTGGAAAGAATCGTATTTTTGTTGTTTTCAAACTTTCAGTAAAGAAAAATGAACCTTTACCCTATATGTTGCTTAATATAAGCTTAAGGACAGAGAATTCTTGTGCTTTAGAATGGCGTCTGCAGACCAAAAGTTAATTGTAACTATTTCCGTAATTATACCGTAAATCGTACTATTTTTTTTTATTGTAGAAAAAGGTCCAACTTAGATGGTTCAGGCATTGATTTTTTTTAAATTAATTATTTTTAATTAAAAACGTGTGGTAGAAAATGGCCTATTTTTAGACCTTTTTCATTGTAAGAAGAAACTACAAATTCAATAAATTTTCTGAAAATAAAACCTTTTAACCACCTAAGCTAAACATTTTCCTATCAAATCGTTCAATCGGAAAATAGAAAAAGGCTCAGACCTCTGAAATAGTTATAAATGAAAATTGGGTTGCATTTTATGTGTAATCCATTATTAAAAAAAATTTGGACTAAAAATGGCGTCCTCACTTTACGAAAATATTCAATAATTAGTTCATCCCTGCTTCCATAGATGGATCGAAAAGATATTACATTTCGTTTATGCTTTTTTTAAATATATTGTAGTATATAAAAAAAATAATTACACTAAAACGAGTTAATAAAATGACAAAAAGAATATAAAATGTGTGATATTAATTTACAGTCGAGCAATGATCGCCTGGTTGAATTTGGTTACGTTGTTGAGTAAAGATATTTAGATGAGCAGCTAGTTTAGATTCGATAGTTTTAAATATAAGTTAAATTTTAATAATAAATACGATGTACTCTTTTTTTAATTTTTCAATATTTTAACTTTAAAGAAGTTTATATTACAGTATCGAAAATAAATAGAGTTACTATTATAAGCAGATACAACAGAGATAGTAACAATAGTAGTCTTTTTATGTTGTGGTAGTTAAGATTCGGGGTGTCTTCTCAACTCGGGACTTCTCAACTGGGGACTCTACCCTTTTGGAGGTAGAAAGTGTCGCAAGCCTGAGCAGAATTCGCAACTGGGGACTTGCTTAATGCGGCTTTAGCAAATGGATATTAAGGCATAGGATTAGAAAGTAACCAAAGCTATTTGGGTTGCAAATAAGATAATAATCCTTCATTTATTTACAATTATGAAGAAGGCTTTAAATAGTCATTTTTTAATCCTTCATTTATTTACAATTATTATAAAAATATCTTTAAATAGTCATTATGGAAAACACCTTAAATTGGTATTTATACTAATTTTTTTGCAGTTTAACATTAGTTGTGTTTTTATTTCGAAAGTGTTAACAGTGTTCCGATAATAAAATTATACGCACAGCTTTTGAAAATGAATTTTCATATAATTGAGAGCCAACGTGGCAAAAACATTCTCCTCGATTCAGGATACCACTATTATTTTAAAAGAGAAAACAAGGACTCGTCTCTTTTTTGGATGTACAAAAACAGAAAAATATGTTCTGGAAGTATTACGATTACAAAAAACAAGTAAGTCTTTTTTTCCATATCTAAAACTATACCAAAAGGTTGGGGACACGTTTCTTCCCAACCTACAATGTTGCTACATAATTTTGAAAATACAGAATCATTTTGATTTATTGTCTCTTCTGCAAAAGCCATTATATTGTATAAAATTCGTTACAGTTATTGTTTAGTCTTCACAGCCAAATTAGCTTATCAATTGTATCTAAGAATATTCTTACAGCTATAGGTAACTATAAAATAGTTTTATAAATTAAAATTTTCTTTGTTTTATAAATATTTATTCAGCAACTTTTAAAGAACGTTTGTTTATATAATTTTTGTGTAACTGTTAGCAAAGTATCAATAAAACAGATTTATGGAGCAATATTGTTATAAAGTGTGTCCATGTATGAGGTGCCCCAGAGGAGAAATATTTGTTATTTTTAATGTTAGCGAAAAATGTCACCCTTGATAAAAAGTTTTGCTTGTCCAAAAACATATAAAATGAAATAAAATTCAAGTTTTTCAAAACTTGCTTCATTTTATATTATAGAAATAAGAAATCTTTATGACAATAATCTAGTGTGTATTATTACTGTATTATTAGTTATTATTTTTGTTATTGATTTTAATGAAAATTTACTGTTGTATGATAATTTGAAATATTGCTTAAATGACAAAAACGTCAAACACTATATTATTGTCGTAAAGATCACTTGATTATTATTACATTTTCTAACTTAGTGAAGAAATGCAGAGGGTTTTGAAAAACTTAAATGTTATTTTATGGGGTTTTTGAACAAGCAAAACTGTTTATCAAGAAGGACATTTTCCGCTAAAACTAAAAATAACAAATATTTCTCCTCTTGGGTACCTCATCCGTGAACACACTGTATATATGTATCTGCCTATCTTGTGTTTATAAGAAATGTTCACTCAATAATCTTATTTTATGAAAATTGCAACAAATTGTTTTATTCATCCTATGAAAAAAGTTAAAAAAAGTATTATCAATTTTGATAATTAGACATCTTATATATAAATATTCTGTTTTTATTCCAGTAAAACAATTATTAGACGATCTGATCACGAATGTATACCAAATATAGCAAAAAATGAAGTTGAGGTGAGCATCAATAAAGCCAAAAAAAGATCTCGTGTAGAAACTACGTCAATCCACAAGATTTTTAATGAGGAAATGTTACCCGTAATGGAGTCTGGAATGAATTTGTAACCGAAATTCCAAACTTTGAATCCAAAAAGGACAGACTGTACAGGGCGAGACACAAGACTTTAGGTGTTGTTAAATTTAAAATCCGGGAAGACATTTTATTGCCAGATAAAGTAACTAACAACTTTTTGTTATTTGCAAATGGTGATGAGGACAAAATATTAGCGTTTGCTTCTGAAAACGCTAGAAGTACAATGATTCAGTGTCGCAATTTTTTTGGAGATGGCACCTTCAAAAGTTGCTGTCCACAATTTAAGCAGCTTTACAACATTCATGCAGACATTGGTAGTACACCAACCCAAACCAACATCATTCCTCTCGTATACGTACTTTTTCCCGATAAAAAAGAGACAACATACATACGTTTGTTTTCTCTAATAAAACAATATTTACCAGTGTAGAATCCTGTGAGTTTCAAAATAGATTACGAAGATGCAGCTATTTTGGCCATACGAAAATGTTTTCCAAATATAAAAATAAGTGGATGCAACTTCCTTTTTAATCAATGCTTGTGGCGCAAAGTTCAAGAAATTGGTCTAACTAAAGCATACAAGGAAGATGAGGAAATCGGAATACACATAAGAAGATGCGCTGCGTTGTCACACATTCCATATGAAAGCGTAGACGATGGATGGTTGAGCATAATGGAAAACTGTGTTAATTATCCACTTGTACAAAAAATTTAACGATTATTTTGTTGATCAATGGTTGTGCAATTCCATTGTGCAAAAAATGTGGATATGCTACGGCGAAAGGCATAGAACAACAAACTCGCTTGAAGATTGGCATAGCCGCCTATACAAGAAATTGTCAAAAATACATCCAAACATATTTGAACTTATAGAGGCACTAAAAGAGGAATCCCATCACTATGATAATATAAAAGAACAAGTGGAATTGTACATGACACCAAAAAGAAGGAAATTGCGTTATACTGTAGTCGATGTGAGAATGGAAAACACGGTCAGTGACTACGTCCAGGAAAAAACAAGCATTAGTGAATGTTTGTTAAAGTTGGCGTATATTGTAAGAATGCAGTGACCTTTTATTTTAATTTTCTATATTCTATACAGAAATAAATAGATTAATGCAGCGGTTTTGCCAGACTAAGTATCATAATACTTATAGGAATATTGATAGAGAGTAAGCAATATCTTACTACTATAGTAAATCAGTCAATTAATCCCTATATTTTTTATTTCATTGCCGCGGTAGCATACTCGAAATTAAAAATTCTTATAGTGCCGACTGAATGATTTATAACCAGCAGATTCAGTTTCATACAATCTGAAATCTATTATCACTCTAAAACACATTATAATCTCAGTGATCCCGTTTTATATTCCATAACACCCTTTCTGTTGTCATTACCAGAAACATACAGATTTTTGGTGGTGGGGGACCCGCTACGCCACTAACCTATTAATTGTTGGCGACAATTTGCAGTCTTTTGTCTTAGTGTCGTGTGTGCAGTGTTAGTTTTAGGTTAGTTTTAGTTAGGTATATGAGCCAGTGTTTTTCTTGTGATCTTGTGTAACATGAAAGCTTATTTAGAGACTATTATTGAGACTTTACACTGACGTCACCACTTTCTGAGCTAAAACAGAAAGTTTTTATGTTATTTAATTTTCTTCTACGCACATGAAAATGTACGTAAATACGAAAATAGTGAAATAAAAACTTTTTATTTTGTCTCATTAGAAAGTGGTGACATCAGTCTAAGAAATTACTGCCTCAAGAATTTTTTTTATTTGCTATCCAGGATAATATGGTATTTTTAATTACATGCATAATAAAAAGTCATAATTTAATATTAATTATTGGTTGCTGCCAATGTTAAACGTTTGTATATTAGGTCATACTTTTTTCACAATAAAATCAGAACATGAAAAGTCCACAGAATTCTCATTCATCAATATGTACTTATTTAAATTTAATATACAGTATGTCCCCTTAGGATGGAATCTTATGGAAAACTTTTTTATTATTAATTTTAGGAAAAAAAGTTATTCTTCATAAAAAGTTCTGCATTATCTAAAACCTAGAATACAGTCATCAAATATCAAATTTTTTCAGTGGTATACGAGGTTTGTCAAAAAATATGAGTTTTACTCAAGAGTAAAGTACCTTCATTCTTTATACGACTAAATAAATTTGATATCTGATGGTTGTATTTTAAGTTTTAGACCATGCTCGACTTTTTATAAAGATTAACTTTTTTCCCAATATTATTTTTTAGGAAAAAAAGTTATTTTTGCATTTTTATGTTTAATAAAAATATAATTATTGTAAAATAAATGTTTTTAGGTAAAATTTGTTTTTTTTTTAATAAACCATATAAAAGAAATCGAAAACAAATTTATTGCTCTGCTAGCCAAAATAAGTAAACAGTGACAATTTTAAACATTTTAGTTTATTATCTAGCGGGCACAACAATGAACAAATTTTAATAATTTTTTAATTATAAGATGGTGGGGTTATTATACATTTATAATTCAAAAGGGTTGCTATAAAAAAATTGTATTATCTATCAAATGTACAATTTCTTTATTTCAATCAGTAATTTTTTGATGATAAATCTATGGCAAATTAATGTTCATCTTCTAATGACCAAAAATTTATTTAAATTCGTTTATTGCTGTGCCCGCTATACAATAAACCAAATGCTTAAAATTATCAATTTTTACGTATTTTGGTTAGCTTTTAAATATAGTATAATCGCATATCCACTATAAAACTAGTTCATAATAACTATGAGAACATTTTATAAACAGTCGTATTCTATGATATTATGAGGATATAAGTGAATGATAATCCGTATGAGAATAGCTTATAAACTTTATAAGCTAGTTTTATTATCAGTACATCCGAAATTAGCCTCAGGTAAGAAATTATAATACCTGCTATAAGAATTTTTTACACCTCTCTTAGAGTAGTTCACTTATTTTTATGTGAACGATTGTATAATAATAATAAGACGATTTCACTGTCAATAAGTAATGCATTGGTAACCTTTAACAAACCGTGTTGTATTATGTCTATAGTCCGTATACTAACGGTTATGAGATTCTAGCAATTCTTGTTCCAGACCAGCAACAGCTCGTTTGGCTGTCCCATATAGTATACAACAGTTAAATAAAGAATACGAGAATTCTGGTAATGATTAGACCGCATTTATTTCAGTGTATACCTAATAAAAAAAAATTTAATTTTGGCGAGTAGATTATTTTACCAAATATTTGACTACAGGCACTACTGGTTAGGCAGTCCCCGCAGTACAGAAGTTGAATGCAAATCCTTTGGAGACTCTGTCCTTAACAACTACCTTCGGATAGACAAGTTTGGCTAAAGCGTGATATTTTTACATAAGAAAGTTACTTATCTGCTGCTTTTTTATTCTTATGGACCTTGCAAAAATATTTTTTGAGTTTCTTGAATTTAGGTATAGTGAGGAAGATTTCACTAATAATCTAAGTAGTGGAACTCATTGTGATATACTCAGCAGAATAATTTTTAGAATACTAATGGCCAATTTCAAAATCAAATTAAAGGAAACTTCAATATTAAAAGGACACTTTAAATGTTATATCGATTTCATAAAACAAACTTATTGAAAAAGAACACTCTAAAGCTTCGTTTAACTAAATACTCGTTTCTGCTTCCTTAGAAGCTTTAAAGGGAGCTTTTTGTGATGACGTATGAAAGTTTTTCGTTTCGATTGTGAATTTTTTTTGGCATCGCGTCATTTGTTTGGTTTCATTTGATGTGTGTACAGAAAGAAATAATATAACTTTATTTTGAAACTGTTGAATTTTGATTTTTTTTCTCTTCAACAGTTTTCATCACTTGATTTATAGCATTGAAACGTGAAGTCAGTAATTTCCAAGCTCTATTTTAAAAAAGGTTTTTGTATTTATCATGATATACCAACCTTTTTAACATTTTTTTTTTATTGTTTTCAATTCCAAAATATTTTTTTTATATTTCAGAATAAACACTTAAAAAATACTATATAATACACTGAAACAATTTTGTTTTTAAAGAATTTATCTAAACTTTTATTTTTTACTCGTAGACACATACAATAATTTCGAAACAACAAACTTAAATTTAAAATTGATTAAACGCAATGATTTGTAATTAAGTATAAGTATATTTTTGATAAAAGGGTGCTTAAAATAGTTAATAGGATTACTGATATAATTACTCTGCTTCCTGTGTCCCTACTCTTTAGGTATTAATTCCTAGAATAATTATTAAATTTCAAATCGTTCAATTTCTTTTTCACGTACTTTGGAAAAACCCAAAGAGCTTACATGATATCTATCATTTTACAGATATGTCGAATAAATATTTATATTTTATAATTAAAAATAAAACATTTTTGAATCCAAAACATTTTATGGGAAACATAACATTTTTGTGGTTATATTCCGGCGAATGTTAGAATAAAACACAGATCAGCAATACCATGGTTAAATTTTGTTAAAGCACGTTTTAGTAAAGGTACATTAGGAAAACCATTAAGAAATTACTTTTTTAATCCATATTACCGGGGAATCTAAACTCGGTGTCTATCGTCATATTGGGTACTAATTTAAAATTTTTTTATATAACAAAATCTGCCTTATTTAAAAAACAACTAATTAACCTAACCGGTGCGGTCTGAGGCCATCGAAGGTTGCTCTATAAAAAAAAAAACAAATGAGAAAAATAACTTGACTAATATACCTAACCTCTGCGACCTGAAACCATTTAAATTTTACTGATTGCTCTCAGACAGGTTAGGTAAATTAATTAAGTTTTTTTATAAATACTCAATTCATTTACCTTATATGTGCGGCTTGAAGCCGCCGAGGGTTGCTTCGCAGAAAAATATATACTAAAATGGGAAAAACAAAAAACCCTAACCAATTTACCTAACCTGTACGGCTTGGAGCCATTTAAATTTAACTCATTGTTCTCGCACAGGATAGGTAAATTAAGCTTTTTATTTTTTCTAATTTTATGTATATTTTCCTTTCAAATCTATTCTTGATCAATTTTCTTTTCGATCACTGTTCTTTTCGATTATTTTTCTTTTCGATCAATTGTTATTCGATCAAATGTTCTCGATCAATTTTGTGCCACTTATCAAATTGTTCGCACTAAAATATGAAGATTTAAAAAATAAGCATAATTTAAAGTGAACCTAACTTTAAATTTAAATCCAATAATATAATCTTTCTAGGTATGCTAAATCTTTAAGTCGTACAGAAAATTTAAAAAACAGCATACCTAGCTGAAGAATCTTCAAATACGTCGGCCACTGAAAACAGATAAATACCCTCCAATAGGCGGCACTAACAGGCCAGTTAATTACAGCATTTGACAAACGACGTTCTTGAGAGTAACCAGCTCGTCAACTGTCATCGGTCGCAACCAATATTCGAATAGACCAGTTGATTGCAGCACATCAGCAAGAGACGTTCATGTAAAAAACGAATTTGCCAACTTCTGATCTATTCAACTAAAATATATCTTCACGTCGGTTGCACTGCGCTACATGTTACAAAATGAAAATCAAAATAAAAATAAGAAATGCAGCCATACTCAACCTGCGGCCCTCCAAGCTTTTTTTGTGGCCCGAAACACTATTATTAAGTAGGTGTTTTTTAAAAAAACATTCCTGTTTTTAAAATTTTGAACAAAATAAGCGAACACATTCATTGGTCGCTGCAATAAATATCACGCTAATATTTAAATAAACGTTTGGATCATAGGGTTACTGGAAGAACAAGATAGCTCCATTTTCGACATTTTCGAGTTAAGTACAATTTCGTTTCCGAAATAGTTAAGATATATAATCATAACATTGTATTCAGTTGCTAATAGTGTGTCTGCCAAAACAAGATAAAGGCCAGAACACCTATTTTTGTTAAGTTGTTAAGTGTATTTGTTGATATACTTCAACCAAGACTTTAACATTTTGCCCAAGATATTTGTTTTGCCTAGAGCCGTTTTCTGGACTTTCTCAATTGGTCCGAAACCGACAAGGTGATTATGTCACCCTTTCTTTCCACGATACAGCTAACCTACAAAAATCAATAAATGATAACACGTGGTGAATGATTGATTGGTCAAGCATTAACAAGTGATTGGTCAAACTGTAACAAGCGGAGATGCTGACGCCTGTCTCCATATTGTTTTCGCCCTAAAACGACCAGAAGTACTTCTTAAATCATCTAAACACCAGCTTTTCGCATTGTTTAAAAAACCTTAAGCCATAGCGATAGAGGGATACCTGAAAGGGTGAAATAAAAGCTCTGAAGATACAAAAAACTGCAAGATATTAGTCATGCCAAAAAGAAATATTTACTAAAACTTTGCAAATCAGGTGCTACACCAAATATTATGACTAGTATGTAGACAGCTAAAATAAGCAAAATGACGTTTTTTTTCTACAAATCAACAGATTCTCAGTTTATACTTTGTGAAGACTAATTATCTTTTGAATACCTTTTTTTTTTTCATTGGAGTTATTGTTCTTTAAAAAATTTGAAGCTTTTACTGATTTTTAAATCAATTTTAAACTTTTGAACAGCGTTTTCTCGAAACTCTAAAAATGTGAGTAATTTTGTTTTTGCAGTAACCCGATAGGATTTATTTATGTTTCGTGTTTTATTTATTATAAATTCCCAATAATTTTAAATGGATAGCCTAAATAAAGGGTAACCATCCAAAAATATTGCGGCCCGTGTAACATATCAAATTTACATATGTGGCTCGAAGGAAAAAAGGTTGAGTATGGCTGGTCTAGAACAAAGTAAGAATCCCCTTAAGTGTCCGCACCTTTGCATTACACTTTAACGTCATATATCAATTTCGATATAATAGTTTGGGTAAAAATAAATGCCATTTTGGTTAACTAGCTTTTTTTAAATAATATCAAACTATTTTCATTCCGTCATTATTCAAATTTAAAATTATTGACTTAAAACAAATCAAAGTACCACTCAAGTCGCCATTTTCATTAAACTTTTCCGTTACTCGAAGTGCGTCTATCTGTCATAACGCAAAAGAGTGTTTGTGTCGTCTCTACATTATTCTATTTTGATGGTTGAACAGGTCGGACGGCTCTCTTACTCACTGTACCTTTAAAAGTATGTGGGTAAGAAATCCAAAGTCATTTAAAAGAGGGTATGAAATTACGTCGATCGATATTACGTTGAGCAATGACTGTTTTTTAATTCTATTTCTGTAATATTTATGTTCAATTTTTGTACTATCTCTGTAATAGTTGCATACTGTGCGTACTATTTGTTTACTATATATGTACAATTTTTCTACTATCTCTGTAATATTTGCGTATTATGCTTACTAATTGTGTATTAGTTGTCTACTATTTGTGTACAATTTTTGCACTATTTATATACTATTTGTGTACTATTTATGTTCTGTTTGTGTATTATTTGTGATCTATTTGTGTACTATTTCTGTATTATTTGTGTACTATTTGTGAACTATTTGTTTACTATTTGTTTACTATTTGTTTACTATTTGTTTACTATTTGTTTACTATTTGTTTACTATTTGTTTACTATTTTTTTTACTATTTGTATACTATTTTTGTACTATTTTTGTATTATTTTTGTACTTATTTTGTACTCTTTGTGATCTATTTTTGTACTATTTGTTTATTTTATGCATTATTTGTGTACTATTTGTGTACTATTTGTTTACTATTTGTTTACTATTTGCTTACTATTTGTATACTATTTGTGTACTATTTGTATACTATTTGTATACTATTTGTGTACTATTTTTGTACTATTTGTGTACTATTTGTGTACTATTTGTGTACTATTTGTGTACTATTTGTGTACTATTTGTGTACTATTTGTGTACTATTTGTGTACTATTTGTGTACTATTTGTGTACTATTTGTGTACTATTTGTGTACTATTTGTGTACTATTTGTGTACTATTTGTGTACTATTTGTGTACTATTTGTGTACTATTTGTGTACTATTTGTGTACTATTTGTGTACTATTTGTGTACTATTTGTGTACTATTTGTGTACTATTTGTGTACTATTTGTGTACTATTTGTGTACTATTTGTGTACTATTTGTGTACTATTTGTGTACTATTTGTGTACTATTTGTGTACTATTTGTGTACTATTTGTGTACTATTTGTGTACTATTTGTGTACTATTTGTGTACTATTTGTGTACTATTTGTGTACTATTTGTGTACTATTTGTGTACTATTTGTGTACTATTTGTGTACTATTTGTGTACTATTTGTGTACTATTTGTGTACTATTTGTGTATTATTTATGTACTATTTGTTTACTATTTGTGTACTATTTGTGTACTATTTGTGTACTATTTGTGTACTATTTTTGTACTATTTTTGTACTATTTTTGTACTATTTTTATACTATTTTTGTACTATTTGAGTACTATTTGAGTACTATTTGTGTACTATTTTTGTACCATTTGTATACTATTTGTGTACTGTTTAGTCAGCTTTCTTATAAAATTGAGAATAAAAACCACTAGCAAATTATAAGGGACTGGAATTTACGATAATTTAAACAATTTTTTGAAGTTTAGTTAAAAACAAACAAACAATAAAAGTACCATTTATTTGTTAACTATAAAATATTGAATTGTTAATAGTTGAAGATTTTTTATTGGCGGGTGTTGGAGAACAGTGGTATGAGTCAAAAAATGTCAAAAATTAGTTAGGTATACATGTGGCTTCAAAAACACTTGCTCGTTCAATAGGGAGAACTGGCATAAGTCTAGATGTATTACAGCCAAAGAAAAATTAGTGTGGCAAATGGTATAAGTACTTGTTAGTAAAACCGATATAGTGAAAACTGATATAAGTAATCTTGAGCATAAAATAATTATTTAATTTTATAAACAGAAGTAAAGTAGCATAATAAGTCAAAATATTGCCGTCTTCCCTATAAAATAATATGTTATATGTATTTGTGGCTACTGATATATTTGAACTTATACTTTTAAAAATATTTTGTAATAGTTGAGAATACGAATATATTTGTACATATACCATGTTTCGCAATAATAATTATTTAGAAACATGATTTAAGTTAACATATATCCATTATTCTCTCTCAGAAAAAAAAATACTACACTTGGATGAGTCTACATATACTGGTATTCCCTTAAGGAAACTTTTGTAAGTCATGATTTAAGTTGACATATTATACCACTTTTCCCCATAAAGAATTATGTAAAATCACTTGCGGCCAATATAATTTATTTTATTTATAGCATAATCCTTCAGTTTGTTTCAGTATTGCTATGCAGTATGGTGTTGTGCAGTAGTTCGTACGGGTGTTTTCCTAAAATAAATAATTTCTCTTGGAATATTCAAAAATATAAAATATAAAAGGAAAGGTAATCAAAGATAGAAAATGCCAAGAGCTGTTAAATTGCCGACTTAGATGTAAAGAAATAATTTCCGAAGAAAAGATACAGGTTTTTAAAGAGTACTAGCTCAGGGCAATTTAAATAAACCTTTTAATTTTTTAGCCTCACTTGAAACAACGGAAGAAAAAACCAGAAAAACGTAAAATGGATGGAAAAAAACAAAAATAGACAAGTTACACATAAATATGTTATACCAATAGGCGGGAAAATAGTTCAAATTTGGCAAAAATGTCCCTTAAGAACTCTAAATGAGACAAATAGATTTCTTTCCGATGTTATAAAAAATAAAAGCTTTTCAGTTTCTGGAATACCACACGATAGCTTACTAGACCTGGCGCCACCACCTAGTAAAACTCCCGAGGAAGATATCAATTTAGCAAAAGCTCATATATCATCCATTCCAGCTTATGAGAGTCACTATTGCAGAAAAGACTCATCAAAGCAATATCTTCCCCATTACTATACTTTGACAAGAATGTATGATGAATATAAAAAGTGGGCAACGAATCGTTAATATTAAAAATAACATCAATAGACAAATTAGTCAGTTAACTTGAAAACATTGTTTTTCAGTGTATATGACTATTTGAAGCTTCATAAAAGTTTAACCTACGTCCCTGTTCCCTTAGATAAAAAGCCATTTTAAATCGATTAATCCTGAATATACAGAAAATTCGGCAATATTAATGTTATTTAATGCATTTGGGCATGTTCAAAATGAAATACAATAAAGTCCGGCACTTTATCAATTAATTGCACACCCGGACGGCTTTCACAAATGTTACCACCATATTTTGTGTTTATTAGCCGATTTTGTTTATTCTCCGATGAGCTAATTTCGTAAATAGAGAGCCGCAATTAGAGGGTATTATTGAAATTTTGCAATTGATATTAGCCTGTTATGAAGAGCTATACGGGTCGATAGGGGTCTGCCGCATCAAAACCGTTTTTAACCAATAAGAGGCCTGTTTATTGAGATTTTGTTTATCAAACAAACTCGTCAAATACATCGATCGGCCTAATATATTTGAACTCATTTTAAAGGTTTATAAAAGAGTATATTTTATCAAAATATGTGTAAATGTTTTGACGCAGCAGACATTCCCTTAAAGAAATTACAAAGTCCACAAATAAGAAGGGAGCCATAGCTCTACGAGCCCTAACAACTATATGTTCGGACGACGTAAGAAAATTAAAAAATATATTTATGTTTATCTTAAACATTTTTTTTTTATTTTCCTGAGCGAAAAATCAAGTCACATACTCTTTGCTTTACATAAAATCTGATCATAAGGAAATACTTTTTTATTTTGTATAAACTACATAACAAAGTTACGAAATTTGATCAATTTTGCCGACAAATAAATATTCGGACGCTAATTTTTATTGGCTTTGAAATCAGTAATGTGCATGCATTTACTAATAAATCTAGTGTGCTTTGGTCAATAGCTATCAGTTAAAGGTTTATCCGTCAAATTTTGATATACATTTATAAGAAAATGGCGCGTGGAGTTGCGACTAACAAAAAACTACGAGAAATTATAATTTCTTAGTATCACAGAGGTAAATCAATGCAAAAAAATTCGAATGATTTAATTATTGCAAAATCAACGATCGGGGATATCATTTAAAATATGGAGAGACTGCTAGTATTGACGTTCGTAATAAAAGTCTAGGCCGACCGCGTACTATCACAGAAAGAGATCGCCGTGTTCTGGTAAAGATTTGCAAAACCAACAGAAGGGTTGCTCTACGACAAATAAAAGCCCAATGGAATCAAGAGGCAAAAGTAAATGTCTCTAGGACATGTTGTAGACAATAATTGCATAAGTCTGGTTACAGATTTTATAAAGTAAATTTGTAATTTTTCGTTTTAATACACAAAAATTAATAATGTTTTGTTACATACATTCCTTATAAGCGAAGAAAAAGCCATTACTGACAGCTATTCATATGAAAAAACGTTTGGATTGGGCAAAATCCAAAATAGCCTGGACAACGGAAATGTGGAGTAATGTCATCTTCAGCGTTGATTTGAAATTTGATGTATGCGCTGGAGTTTTCGAAAAAGGGTAATTCGTACAAAATCCGAAGCTTTTCATAAAGACTGCTTAAAGTATGCTGTAAAATTTTCCAAGGGGGTTATGATATGGAGATGTATGAGTAGTAAAGGGATTGACAAATATGAGTTTATTGATGGTACTGTAAATTCAGAAAAGTATCAACAAATTTTATCAAAAAGCTTAATTCGAACAACAGAACATTGTTTTGGAAATGATAGTTTTATCTTTCAACAAGTCGGTGTACCCTTCCATACAACGAAAAAGTGGTTTGGTGACCATAATATAAAAGTTTTATCGTGGCCTTCGAGTAGTCCCGACTTGAATATCATTGAAACATTATGGCATCAGATGAAGAAGTCTTTGCGTAACGATCCTCAGTGTACCGTTTCCGCATTAAAGAAAAAAACTTCACAAATTTAGAACTTTTTCACCCCCGAATATTGTAAGACTTTGGTAGATTCCATGCCACGATGCATTCAAGCCGTTATTACCGCAAAAGGTGATGTTACCTCGTATTAAAGTTCGATTTGAGCTATAAAATTCAAGTTTGTGCAAATATTTATTTGTCGGCAAATTTGATCAAATTTCGTTACTTTGTTATGTTGTTTATACAAAATAAAAAAGTATTTCCTTACGATCAGATTTTATGTTAAGTAAAGAGTATGTGACTTGATTTTTCACTCTGAAAAATCGAAAAAATTGTATAAAATAAATATCAATATATTTTTTTAATTTTCTTAGATCTTTCGAACATATAGGTGACAGGGGTCGTACGTAGAAGGCGTCAGCACATCAAAATAAAAAAAAACGATTACTAATAAAAAAATTAATACACAGAAAGAAAATGAAAATGATATTTATTCTGACATTACAAAAAATGAAGTAAGTACAGTACATATTTGAACTAATATACTATTTAATAAATATAAATATGATTGTCAGTAGATACTGTCAAATGCCAAATAAAACTAATAATAGACTCATCAACTCAGTGATTAAGTGCCAACTGAGCGCGTCTCCGGGTGGTGGATAGGAGGACGGCCAAGTTTCCCTTGGTTAGTGGTAGACATAAGTAAAATGCGAGAGCCTAAAAACCCTCATAATCTTTTGCGAAGGCTACCGCCGCGAACCAACACCCCCAATCTAAGGTGTATGGTAACGTGCCGACGGATGAATTGTTGCAGGGGTATATGCGGCAGCAAAAGCTCCCCTGAGGGAACCTGGCGAAACCCTCTTGTATCTAGCCTTGCCGGCGCATGCGGGGCTCTGCGTCGGTCGACCCTTCCTTCCCTAGCTACTCGTGGGAACCATATGAATTCACAAAAACAAAAACGCAAAGAGGCTGGACGTCAACGCTCACCTCCAGCAAAGGAGACTGGACACCAAAGTTCAACTCCGGTGCAGGAGGCTGGACAGCGACTATTACCTCAAAAAAGGAGGATGGACGTCAACGCTCACTTCCTGCAAAGGAGCCTGAACAACAAAGTTTAGCTCCCGCGCAAGAGGCTGGACAGCGACGCCCAACTTCAAAAAAGGAAGATGGACACAGTAGTTTACCTCGAACTAACAGGCCATGAAAAGGCAAAAGAATCTCTGGGTCTGAAGCAAAGAGGAGGAAGAGGGATAAGCTGCAGGCAGGCAGTGCTACGGCAACCGCCACCCTCAGCCATCTCCCTCACTTCAAACAAAAAAAACGGCCTAATCAAGTCCCTAGACAGCGACACTAGTTCTGCGTCCACAAGAGTCCAGGAACACGACGCAACTAGGGACAAGAAAAGGCCGCGATCTCACACCTCTTCCGAGGTTACGCCTCGGAAGGGGAAAAATCCAGACAGGACCACAAAGTTCTATCTGGGTTAAGCTACAAGGACGCAGCTACGAGCCACCTGAAAGTAGCTATAATAGACAAGGATAACCCTTACGGTAAGATAACTACCGAAAGAAAAATCCTTGTCAAAAAGATATTGATGGGAGAGCTAGACAAAACAATTTTGTCCGGCTCCTGCAGCAAAACAAAGCCACCCACCTTCAGGTCTTGGACGCACTCTGGTAAATTCCTAAGAGTATTGTGCGACGATGACCTGACGTTGGAATGGCTAAAAACCAAGGTATCAACCTTAAAAACATGGGAAGGAGCGACACTCGCTGTTGTGAGGATAGACGAGCTCCACAAGCTCACCAAAGCCTCTCTCTTGATCCCAGGGGAAGCGCAAGCTGCCCTTGACGAGAAGGAGATTGTGCTTAGGCGAGTTGAGGGGCAAAACCGAAACTTGCATGTGGCGAAGTGGTGCACCTTCCACCATGAAATAAAAAAAACCTCAAGGGCCATCTCTTCGTCTTCGGCATCGGAGACGAAGACATGGGAACCCTAAAGGCCAAATCAATGAGTTTGAGCTATGCGTTCACCTCATTGACTATAAGGCCAAAGGTCGAAAGAGAGGCTGAAGCGGGGCCCAGTGAAGACTCCTTGGTAAAGGACCCTCTTCCCCCCCAATTCAAGCCAACAGTGGAGGACGTCGAGCCAGAAAAAATGCTAATCGATGACCTCCAGCATAAAAACTCCGAGGAGCCACAAAAGACCACCCCCTCCTCACTTTCGGAGGAAAGGATGGTCAAATAAAAAAACACACCTTGCTGCCCAATTTATAACGAAAGACCGGGAAGCAATAAAAGAGGTAACTATCATACAATGTAACTTGCAGCACAAAAGCGTGGCTACAGCAACATTATGCCGCCACCTTGATGAGCTGCAAGATACAATAGCACTCATCCAGGAACCCTGGCTAATAAAAACCAAAATTTAAGGTCTTAACTATATAGTTTAATTTTTAGCTTTTCCAGCAACCAACAACCTAGGACAGCCATTTACATTCCTAGGAAATGCAAAGCCTACTCAATGGCGCACCTTTACACCTCCGATTTAACTGCGGTTAGGATGGAATACGCCATCAAAAGAAAAAAAAGTTAGTCCTGGCATCTGCATACCTCCCTTCCGATGCAACCACGCCACCATCCAGCAAAGAAACGGAGGATCTGATAGCATACTGCCTGGAACAGAAGTTTGAGCTGGTAATCGGTTGAGACTCAAACGCTCATAACTTCAATTGGGGCAGTAAGGATAATAACGCTAGAGGTAAGTCACTTTATGATTATATAATTACCAAAAATCTTTGCATTTTAAATAAAGGTACTACACCAACAATTCTAAACTCTCGCAGTCAAACACTAATAGATACTACTTTATCCACAACTGGTATCTATAAATCAATTCTAAACTGGCAAGTGTCTGATAACATTTCGATGTCAGACCACCGCTGGTTAATATTCAAAATAAACTTGATGTTGCCGACCTCCACGCTATCTCGGAACCCTAGGAAGACGGACAGGGCAATCTATGCCCACCTTCTCCAAGAGGCTCTGAGAGAGATGGAGGCCGAAACACCAAACAATAACAATGCTTTGGAGAAGTACTCTAACACTATCCAATGCACAATAAATAATGCCTATAAGAAATCCTGTCCCCTGAGGCTGGTTCAACACGATCAGACAACTATCGCATGGTGGTGTCACGAGTTGGACCACCTCAGGAAGATGGCTAGGAAATCCTTTATTAAGGCAAGAACCACAAATCTCAAAGAGGACTGGGATACTTACAAATCTCACCTCAGAGAATACAAAAAAATCGTCTGACAAAAACAGAGAGATGCATGGAGATCCTACTGCGAAGAAATCAAAGATTTCCCACAGGCAGCGAGGCTCCAAAAGGCTCTCTCAAAAGATTCACACCAAAGCATTGGTGCGCTAATCAAAGAGGATGGCACGAAAACTGCCAACCTCGAAGATAGCATCAAACTTCTGCTGTCAACACACTTCCCTGACTCGGTCATCACAGACGTTGCCGACTGGCCAGAGGAAGAATACAATTCATCTGTCTATGATTGGCAAACTGCCAAACACATTGTAGATGATGAAAAAATTAGATGGGCAATATCCAGCTTCTCTCCATTTAAATCGCCAGGACCTGACGGTATCTATCCAGCCCTACTTTAGTTGGGTCTGGAAAAAATCACACCGCACCTGGTGGGTATATTCAGATCCTCGTTGGCTCTGAGGTATATCCCCAAAAAATGGAGAGAGGTAAAAGTGGTATTTATACCCAAACCTGGAAGGATGGATTACACTGTCCCAAAAACATACCGACCAATTAGTCTGACATCGTTTTCCATAAAGAAATTGGAAAGACTATGCGAAAGGTACATAAGGGATGCGGTGATTACAACAACACTACTATACCCAAACCAACATGCATACACCCCAGGCAGATCTACTGATTCAGCCCTTTATCTAGTTTCTGGCCGGATAGAAAGATCCCTGGACAATAAGGAGTCCGCCTTGGGTGTTTTTATAGACATAGAAGGTGCTTTTAATAAAACCACCTTCCCAAAGATAATACACTCACTAATCAATAGGAATGTCCCACAAACGGTTAGTGGGTGGATACATAACATGCTCTTAAAGCGAGCAGTAAACATAAGTGTAGAAGATATTAATATAAGAGGTTTGGTTGCGAGGGGATGTCCACAGGGAGGGGTGCTATCACCTCTACTGTGGAATATGGTCCTCGACACCCTCATCAGCCGCCTCAATAATGACACTACACAATCGCATATGCAGATGACCTGGTCATTCTGCAAACGGGGAATTTTGAGAAGGTACTCTGCGAAAGAATGCAAGTAGCTCTAAAAATTATAGAACAGTGGTGCAAAGACCATTCACTGTCTATCAATCCTAAGAAGACAGAAATGGTCATTTTCACAAGGAACACGATGAAAATGGAATTAAAACCTCCAGAACTCCTAAACACAAAACTAAACTTTGCGACAGAGGTGAAGTACCTAGGTCTCATCTTTGACAGCAAGTTAACATAGAACTCGCATTTAGAAAACATAGTTAAAAGAGCATACATCGCTTATGAACAATGCCGCCTTACTGTGGGACGCACCTGGGGTTTCTCCCCCAGAGTCGTCACATGGACTTACACGGCTATGATAAGACCTATGCTAACATACGGTGCAGTTGTTTGGGTACCGAAAACCCAAAAATTAACAGCTATTCGTAAATTAGAACAAATTCAAAGAACAGCATGTCTCAACATAACAGGAGACATGAAAACAACACCGACTAGAGCGATGGAAGTCATTCTTAGTCTCACTCCCCTTGATATTTACATCAAGGAAGTTGCTCTGACGACAATGATATGCCTCCGAACGGTCGGAATAGAACCTGATGTAGGATCTGGTGAGGCGAGACGTCACTTTTGGCAGGAGGCGCTCGATACGCTCCCACTGCTTCAAGCGAACATGGACTCCATCTCAATGAGATATATTTTCCATAAGCTATATAAAGTTGTAACAGAATAAATAGAAGAGCCAGAAGTGGCAGGTACGATTCATATCTACACCGACGGTTCTAAAACAAAACAAGGCTCAGGATGCGGAATATACTCCAGATTCTTAAACCTAAACATAAAATGGGCTGTGAGCAATAGTGCCAGTGTAGTTCAAACAGAGCTAACGGGGATTCTCATAGCAGCAAAAGAAATAACTAGAAATAATATCACTGGAAGAAACATGCTCATCTATACAGATAGCAGACAAGCACTACTCACCCTGAAAAGACCACGAATTTATTCAGGGTTAGTACTAGAATGTCATGAAGCTTTGGCCGAAGTATCCATCAACAATGTTGTCACTTTAAGATGGATGAAAGGTCACGCCACATCGAAAGGTAACCGTGTTGGCGATTCACTAGCCAAGAAAGCAGCCTACCAAATACTTTTTGGACCTGACCCTTCCATTGATCTGACAAAATTGATAGTGACAGACCTAATTAAAGAACATTCCCTTGTGAAATTCAAGGAAAGATGGGATAAAACAAGAAACTGCAGAGTTGCCAGGGAGCTCTTAAGTTATCCTGACAACACTGCAGCAAACAAATACAGAATCTGCGTCTGGTCACAGGCATTCTGACTGGTCATTGCCAAGTACGGAAGCATCTCCATATCATGGGGCTGTCAGAATCCGCACTCTGCAGAGGGTGCGAACAAGAAGATGAGACCATCGAGCATGTCCTTTACGATTGCTCGACGCTCTCATTTATTAGAAGATTTGTGTTCGGCGAGTATCGGCTAACACCGGCCGATATAAGAGAAGCACCTCTTGGCGATGTTGTCAACTACATTAAATCTGTAGGCTGGCTGACGAGCTAGGAGGTGCCTATCATCTTAGGAGGATGCACAATGGGCCTAATGAGGCCTAAGTGCCGTGGGGGTAACCGACCCTCCACACGTTACAGATACAGATAGACTCATTAAATTAAAAGAAGCTTCAATAAATATTAGTGACTCCCTAGGGCCTGTTTCGCATACCAACTATGTTCAAAAGAAGATTTTTCATTACAAATAGCCACTCTTAGTTCTTTATCTATATTCAGTCGAGACTTATATTATGTCTTTAAAGGAACCACCGCAGAAAATACGGCTTCGCAAAGCTAGGCTGTTAAAAATGGCATATACGAAATGCTTTTGTTTTCAATGTAGAAAAGACATCATCCACTCCCGCTCAAAATTCAAAGAGAGATTTATTACTAAATTTTCTCTTGATTTCGCCGCTTGCAGTAAAGTCTATGAAGATTTCTTTTTCTTCGGGAGTAGTTCGAAATGGATCCCTAACCCACTTATAACTTGCTACCAATTTGTCGTCAGCATGAAAACACTTTTAAAATTCTGTGCCAACATGGCTAAATGACTTTCTATTGGTACAAAAACAACTTTCACATACTGATCGTTTTCGTTGTATGTTTTGACATAATCATTCACATTTGAAGACATTTCTAGTTTTTTGTTTCACATTTCTGCTTCACAGCTCCAACTTTCTACAAAAAGCACTAACTTTATCATATGTGTGGTTGCTCCTTGGTGTTGTAGATTTAGGATATTTAGTTTCTCGAATATGTCGACAGAGCAGTTCAATTTCATTACAAATAAAGCATCTTAAAACTTCTTGGTTTCCGGACGGTTTTCCTTTTCTCTTTCAACTTATATACACGTTGTACAAATATCCTACGGGATAACCATCTGGTCTTGCAATAATATAGCAAAGTCGAATGTTCTACAGTCTACACCCATATTTTTGCCAAGTGCATTAAAGATTCTTGGTTTAAGAGGTCTAATTTTTATATAATTTACTACAGGTACATAACCGTCGTTAGCACAATGTTGAGTCCAGTACTCAATTCTTTGGAAGCCAGAGTCTCTATGTGGATCATGCAATTGGTCTATACACATTGCGGAGATTTTTGTTTCACGAGTGCTTGTACACCTTGAAATCATCCAGACATTATGCGAGCACCATCGGTGCATATTCCAACGCAGTATTTTCTCTTTATGTTTGCCGTATTAATAAAATCATTTAAAATATCGAAGCGAGTATTGTTGCTTTAAGTTCTATAGGTTTGCAGAAAAGTAGTTCTTCTACTTCCGATATACCAACACAAAATCGGACATAGGCAATTAAATGAACGTTTCTATTGCTATCTGTTGGCTCGTCTAGCTGAGTCGAAAATTGTCACGCAACTTTTCAAGAAGCTGAACAAAATTATATCCAAACATAATTTCTACAATCCCCATCGCAGCTGGCGTAATAAAGTCTTCACCAATGGTGTAAGCCTTTTTACATTTGGCTATTATGATACTTTGTAAAAGGCAGGTAAAGCTTTTTCTTTCTAAACTTTTTTAAGAATTATATTTGCTCTTCATATAACTTTAATTTTAATTCAAATAATTTTTGAGGCCTGTTAACGTACTCAATATGAAATGCTTTTAAATGGCGTCTAAGTTCACTAGGTTTTATGTTGTCTCCTGCCAAAATTTTTAAACAAATGACGCACATAGGTCTTTATTCTTCATTTATTTTAGTAGTGGTAAATCCAAAATTTAGTTATTCTTGCGAATATTTTCTTGATTTTATCTTCGAAACCATGGTCCACTATGCATTTGTCTAATACTAGCTTACGTTCAGTTAAAAACCTATTCACAGTTCTATATAAATTTGCGGCCGTAAAATTCACGTAAATATCTTATACGGAAATATGGTACAATTACACAAAACTCACAAAATTTGGCACCACAACTTAAACTGACTGGAACTTCTAACAGCAGCAACATTTATACACGCTTGCTCCGCTGTCGACCAACACAGGGATTATTATGTGCGTACTCAATACGTAACAATTTAAATAGAGAGAGAGACATAATATACGAATCGCATTCTGTGGAAAGAAGATAGTCGTCTCAAGACGTGCCAAACTGAAAGATGAAAATCCCAATACAGATCTCTTATACTATTTCAAACAAATCGAAACCACGGTCGAAACTCGTAGCGACGGTAAGTTGCGAGAATGTTTGATATCCGTCGTAAATGACAGAGAACAGATAAGAAAAATTGATTCTGGCTTTACGCTTTACCTATATGGTGATGTAGCGGAGCGGCATTGCCAATAAATTCCCCTATTCTAGGTAATTTTGAAGATCCGTTATTAAGTTTTATATTAGGGCTCTATGCATAGAGTCCAGGGTCTAGGGCACTAACGAATCGCTGCACTAAGAGGAGTAGGGTCGTATTTTATTATTATATAGAAAAAAAGGTAGAAGGGCGCCATAAAAATTGGGCCCCAAATACTAAAAGGTTGAGAAACACTACTATAAAGGACATTATCAGTAGGTAGTATTATATAAATATTTGAACAAACTAAAATTTTCTACACCATAAGTTGTAGTGTATTAATATGGTAAGTACCAGAATTTAAACGACAGGTGTGGTACGTGCGGGTATCTGAACAGTTTTCCGAATGATAATTATTCGAACAACAGTTCTTCGAACGACATTTATCAGAATGGACAGTTATTCGAAAAAACAATTCTTCAAACAGGCAATATTTCAAATTTATAATACATCGAATAAACACTTTTCCGAATAATTTGGTTTATTTTATATAATTCAATTTTAATTAGTAATATAATCCCTTGGAATTTTGAGTACAGGTATTTCATATTTTTGATAAATATTATATTGACAATTTTAGATTAATATTTTTTCTCGTAAGAGTAACTCAAAACTTTTAAATCGTTCCCCCAAACAATTGTTAATACCATATTAATGCACTATAACATCGATATAAAAGTATCTTAAAAATTACTTTAAGGAAAATGAAACATGTCTTGAAAAAAATTTAATTTTTTTTTACAAGAATCTGCCGGAATTCTTTCTATTCGCTCCGTGCGCGACAGCAGCGCCAATTTGTTTTGGTATTAAAGGACTATTTCTGCCTATACTGACAAATACAATTTTTAATAGAATTCGTAAATAAAAAGTATATATGTTAGTTTTAATAAAAGTATATGGATTTGTAAAACAAGTAAAACATTAATTTATTGTTATTATATATTTTTCCCGCTTAAATTAAAGAAAATTATGTATAATCAATAAAAATCAATTATAAAATATAGGCAGGCAACAGTATTTACTGGAAAATGTATGAGAAGTTGCCTAAGTCTAATAAGTTGTCGTTGAAGAATTATGAAGAATTCTGTCGAAATAAAAAAATTCCATTTAATAATAGTGTGAAGTTAAAATGTATAAAAGAAGATCGTTATTTATATTTTCATTTTTGTTCTAAAGAAAACATAGAATGAATGATTAAAACTGGTTTCCCATCAGTAAGTCACAAAATTGCATTCCATCCACAAATTATTATCAAAGGCAGAAATCTTGAAATCTAGTCCTTGCTGAATGAACATTTAAGAATAAAGGGATATTGAAGAACATCGTAAAATGATAATTTATTGTTTATTTAAAACCTTTCAAGTATCTGATGTCTACTATTTCCAGCATTACGGTTTTATTATCACAAAAATAAAGGTAATTTTTCTTCTTATTGTACACCTATCCATTTATTTCTTTGAATTAATTTCCACTTTGCTATAAGTGAAATTTTTTATATAAGTTTCACTGTTTTTTTGCTAGTATTTTTACAATTTTCAATACAGCCACTCCGGTTGCTTATTGTGTTGTTTTTACCTAATTTTTTGAAAAAAAAGTAAAATGTATAGTGTATACGTGTATTTGATATGCCAAAATTACAAAATATCGCCCTAAAATGCACGAATTATCCGCAGCTAGCGCTAGTATCGCTTTTGCTTCCCTTTCCATGACTTCGCACGAAGTGAATAAAAGTGTTTTTATTTTTTTTTTAAACCCTACTTTAGCGCCATGTGCAATCATTTAAAGCAAAATACTTAAAAACTATTAAAATGTTTCATAAGAGTCTACGGAATTTTTTCATATAAATAGGTGTCTTAAAATAAGATAAAACATACAAAAATGATTATTGGAACTTTATGTGGTCATTTAAAATATTTTTGAGGTTCGCAAAAACGATTAGTTAGTACTATCCTTTGAGAATATTTGTTAAATTTAATCCAAACAACCACACCTATTTAAATAAATACAAAAATATTCTCTAACATCCAAACATTCCACGCATCTATATAAAATTTCTATTGTTCCGTACAGTCAAACTCTCGCATAGTAGAGAAAAAAGTAGGTAGGGGTATCTAAATAAAATACTGTCCTAAAAATATATAATTTTTTAATTAATAATTTCAAGAAACATGGTATGGCAAAAAATATCGTAAAAAAACTGTAAATTTTTTTAAAATAATGTTTTAAATATATTAAATACCTTAATTGTATTAACTAAAATTTTATTTAATTTTTTTATGCTTAGTTATTAGTGTTATTAGTTACTGCAATGTTTTTTTGCAGCAGATGGTGTTCCAAAAATAGTTGAATTAGAACCAAAAACCCATACATTAGATATACATACATATAGGTAATAAATAATGTTTAGAGGTAAGCAAAAAATTAATATTTTGTATTTTTACCTGTTGAATAAGTCATCCAAAACTAGAAAGTCCTCACACCGTCTGGGGTTTGTTTGCATCTTTTCTGATATATTTAGCTCCATTTGCACGTACCAAAACATCTTCAGGAAAAAAGTGTTTTGAACACAACTGTGGGTTTTTATGAAGGGGCTGATTTTCAAGGGTCCCTACTAGAGAAAACCAAAGTTTTCTTTTCTCAGGATCCTGCGGAAACCTAAATAGAATATTTAAAAATATTTATAGCGCCATGTGCAATCAGTTAAAGCAAAACACTTAAAAACTATTAAAATGTTTCATAAGAGTCTACGGAATTTTTTCATATAAATAGGTGTCTTAAAATAAGATAAAACATACAAAAATGATTATTGGAACTTTATGTGGTCATTTAAAATATTTTTGAGGTTCGCAAAAACGATTAGTTAGTACTATCCTTTGAGAATATTTGTTAAATTTAATCCAAACAACCACACCTATTTAAATAAATAAAAAAATATTCTCTAACATCAAACATTCCACGCCTCTATATAAAATTCCTATTGTTCCGTACAGTCGAACTCTCGCATCGTAGAGAATAAAGCAATAAACAATTCTGATTTACTTTGTAGCTTACAATTTACGGCTTAAACGTTTCCAATAACACGTTCGGATTCAATTAATTTAAGTTGAGGAAGTTGCTGGCTGGACGTAGCTCTCAGTTCTCAGTTTTCAGTTTCAATCGGTTTTGTTGGTTAGATGGTGTATCGTGACCAGAACATAATCTTCTTTATCGTCGTGAAAAATCATCTCGTCTATAAAAATGTTTAGATAAATTGGATTTGTGCGATGTAGTCTACTCGAAAGATCTTCTTAAATAGAAAAATGTTACTCTTTGTTCATGAGTTTGATCAGGAGTCGCCATTTTTATTGAAAATTTGAATTATTAAGATATTTTATATTATGTATTGGGTATTAATACATTGCGACCTAAAAGATCTATTGTGTCCCTTTCTGTTGCTAATTTTTATAAAAAAATCGTTTACTGAAAATTTTCTATCGGCTGTTAGAACGGTCGTCATATTGGACAGAAAATAACCCCAGATTAATTTTTGAAAGACCGATACATTTTGCTAATCTCAAATTCTCTTATCGAAATGATAGGTAATAACCGAAATAGTTCCTTGTTTTCCCAATAAATGTTATATTACATATATAAACATATTAACTAAAGGTGCATATTAATATGGCGCGCTGCGGCCGAGTAGTGCGTACACCGCCCCTCTTTTGTGGCCACGTCAACAGTAGACCCAGTTCCCAGTTCATCAGATTTGTACGCGTCTGTGTGTCAAAAGGTGCAAACAGACTAAGCAAACGTGATTAAAGAACAATAATTGATCAACTGTTGGCCAACATAAACGTACTGGAAATTGAAACTGTTCGGAAACATCGACATACGTAGTTGCCAGCTGCTTCCTTGGTGTCCGTTCAGTAGGTACAAAAATGCGCGACCAATAAGAGAGAGACAGATATGCTTTAATGTTATAGAAAAATTTACATAAATTATATAAACAAACCAAAGACATTAAAACATAGAGACAAAATGTTTCATTCATAAATCACATACAATTGCGGACTGTTATTGTTTTAAAATTGTTAGTGAGTGAAAGAGAGAGGGACAGATCTCTTAGGACCGGCTGGCAACGTTGTAAACAGTGTCCATAATGTGCTCGCCAGTGGCGTAGAGTTTTAAACTTACCAGTATTGTCAGAGTAGTATGTTAAAGAAATACGTAAATAAGTAGGTATATTTTTTTAGTAATATAATTATGATGATTTTTTTATGTAGGTAAATTCAAGTACAAGTAAATTCAAATACAAAAGAATTCAAGTTACCTTTCGATTTTTAATATTTATTGGTTTATAGTTTATTTGCATTTATTATATATTTGCCCGGTATGATGTTAACCAAAATTATTTAAAATTTTAAATTCTAAATAAAACACTGTCGTAAAAATATATAATTTTTTAATTAATAATTACAAGAAACATGGTATGGCAAAAAATATCGTAAAAAAACTGTAAAAATGTTTAACATAATGTTTAAATATATTAAATACCTTAATTTTATTAACTAAAATTTTATTTAATTTTTTTATGCTTAGTTATTAGTGTTATTAGTTACTGCAATGTTTTTTTGCAGCAGGTGGTGTTCCAAAAACAGTTGAATCAGAAATAAAAACGCATACATTAGATATACATACATATAGGTAATAAATAATGTTTAGAGGTAAGCAAAAAATTAATATTTTGTATTTTTACCTGTTGAATAAGTCATCCAAAACTAAAAAGCCGTCACACCGTCTGGGGTTTATTTGCATCTTTTTTGATATATTTAGCTCCCTTTGCACGTACCAAAACATCTTCAGGAAAAAAGTGTTCTGAACACAACTGTGAGTTTTTTGATTTTTTGATTTTTCAATTTTTTGATTTTTCGATTTCTTGATTTTTTGATTTTTCGATTTTTAGATTTTTCGATTTTTTGATTTTTTGATTTTTTGATTTTTTGATTTTTCGATTTTTCGATTTTTCTATTTTTCGATTTTTCGATTTTTTAATTTTTTGATTTTTTGATTTTTCGATTTTTCGATTTTTCGATTTTTTGATTTTCGATTTTTTGATTTTTTGATTTTTCGATTTTTCGATTTTTCGATTTTTTGATTTTTCGATTTTTCTATTTTTCGATTTTTCGATTTTTTAATTTTTTGATTTTTTGATTTTTCGATTTTTCGATTTTTCGATTTTTCGATTTTTCGATTTTTCGATTTTTCGATTTTTCGATTTTTTGATTTTCGATTTTTTGATTTTTTGATTTTTCGATTTTTCGATTTTTCGATTTTTCGATTTTTCGATTTTTCGATTTTTCGATTTTTCGATTTTTCGATTTTTCGATTTTTTCGATTTTTCGATTTTTCGATTTTTCGATTTTTCGATTTTTCGATTTTTCGATTTTTCGATTTTTCGATTTTTCGATTTTTCGATTTTTCGATTTTTCGATTTTTCGATTTTTCGATTTTTCGATTTTTCGATTTTTCGATTTTTCGATTTTTCGATTTTTCGATTTTTCGATTTTTCGATTTTTCGATTTTTCGATTTTTCGATTTTTCGATTTTTCGATTTTTCGATTTTTCGATTTTTCGATTTTTCGATTTTTCGATTTTTCGATTTTTCGATTTTTCGATTTTTCGATTTTTCGATTTTTCGATTTTTCGATTTTTCGATTTTTCGATTTTTCGATTTTTCGATTTTTCGATTTTTCGATTTTTCGATTTTTCGATTTTTCGATTTTTCGATTTTTCGATTTTTCGATTTTTCGATTTTTCGATTTTTCGATTTTTCGATTTTTCGATTTTTCGATTTTTCGATTTTTCGATTTTTCGATTTTTCGATTTTTCGATTTTTCGATTTTTCGATTTTTCGATTTTTTCGATTTTTCGATTTTTCGATTTTTCGATTTTTCGATTTTTCGATTTTTCGATTTTTCGATTTTTCGATTTTTCGATTTTTCGATTTTTCGATTTTTCGATTTTTCGATTTTTCGATTTTTCGATTTTTCGATTTTTCGATTTTTCGATTTTTCGATTTTTTCGATTTTTCGATTTTTCGATTTTTCGATTTTTCGATTTTTCGATTTTTCGATTTTTCGATTTTTCGATTTTTCGATTTTTCGATTTTTCGATTTTTCGATTTTTCGATTTTTCGATTTTTCGATTTTTCGATTTTTCGATTTTTCGATTTTTCGATTTTTCGATTTTTCGATTTTTCGATTTTTCGATTTTTCGATTTTTCGATTTTTCGATTTTTCGATTTTTCGATTTTTCGATTTTTCGATTTTTCGATTTTTCGATTTTTCGATTTTTCGATTTTTCGATTTTTCGATTTTTCGATTTTTCGATTTTTCGATTTTTCGATTTTTCGATTTTTCGATTTTTCGATTTTTCGATTTTTCGATTTTTCGATTTTTGATTTTTTGATTTTTTGATTTTTTGATTTTTTGATTTTTTGATTTTTTGATTTTTTGATTTTTTGATTTTTTGATTTTTTGATTTTTTGATTTTTCGATTTTTTGATTTTTTGATTTTTTGATTTTTTGATTTTTTGATTTTTTGATTTTTTGATTTTTTGATTTTTTGATTTTTTGATTTTTTGATTTTTTGATTTTTTGATTTTTTGATTTTTTGATTTTTTGATTTTTTGATTTTTTGATTTTTTGATTTTTTGATTTTTTGATTTTTTGATTTTTTGATTTTTTGATTTTTTGATTTTTTGATTTTTAGATTTTCATTTATTTTATTTTATTTTATTAGTTTTGTTTTATTTGTATTAATTTCTATTAACATGTCCTCTATTTTTCTGGTCCAAGTGTTCATTAGTTTTTGCATCCATTAATTCAATGTTGCTGTTTTAAAAATTTAAAAGCAATAACCTGGATAATTACAGATTTGTATAAACATTTAACTATTGAACAATGCAATCGCAAGCAAGAATTATCATTTAGTTTAATATTTCCCGGATGCTGACATTTTGAAACTAATTTCTAATTAAAGAAAGAGAAAATTCCAAACTCAAATAAAGAAAAATTAAATAAAAAATGAAAGCCATTAGTCACAATAATATAGGTGGCCAATTTTTCTAATAAAAGCAACTAGTCCTTTAGCTTATAAAGCAACAGGCATTAAATCACATTAAAATAAAAACAGCAGAGATATAAAATTATTTTTAATACTCTACCTTTGCGTTTGCTTGCTAAGGAGAACGTTATACTTAGGTCGGTTTCCTCCTTGAGATTCATCAGCAAGAAATATAGTCCAGTCTCTAGTAAGCATATAAGCTTATGAGGCAGTTGTACTATGCTCGAATAGTAAATTACTCATTAGTGTTAGTCTTTGAATTGGATGTTTAAGAGAATATGGCATGACTTCTCGTACATTTCATAGATAGAGCCTAGTTTAAATGGTCAAACTTTCTTCAAAATATATTAGATATTCTACAGACTTCTTCTGCCTAAATCAAAGGCTGTTTTGTTATATTTTATTTACTATTTTATATATTTTTTTACTATTATCTTTCAAAAGAATATTATGAAAAAATCTATTATATTATTTTTTGTTTTTAGTCATATATAACTCAAATGCAAAGAGAAAGGCTGCAGAAGAAACAAAAAAAAACAATAAAAGTTTCAGGGATTTAGGTGGACTTTCTACGTGGCTTACCCTGTATAGCAGTAGTAACTAAGTAGCCAATGGTCCGCATGTGAAATAATTTAAAATAAAATAATTATTACTCTACTTAATCACATGATTTTGCCCACCTTGGTAGAGTTATCAGTTATCAGCCATTTCAATTAAATTAGTGATGATAAATATATCCTTTATATACTCGTTCTCCACCCTCCCTTCACAACACAAAACGAAATACAGTACACAGGTTGAACGATCACCATGGCAAATATATATGTTTCGTGCTTTGGAAAAATTTCCAATTCAACTTGTAAAAGTGTCGGAAAAAGTAAAATGGAAATTCTTTTCAAGTCGGCAAAGATTTCGACGAGGGATAAGAGGTTTTTAGCAAATTGAAAAGGAAAGTGGATTTATTTGTTGTAAGTAGGGCAGAAAAATGTACTCGGAGTCTATTTTCTCAATCATTTAAACTTATCGACGGATCTTTCTCGACGGTGCCAGTGGATTGCTTTCGGTTGACTGTAAGGGAGCCTGGGAAACCATTTAATGTAAGAGAAAACTTCTTTACACTCTTTTACAGCGATTCTTACTTTTATTTGCTACACAGAAGGTATTTAGCAAATGGCTTGGAACTAATACACTCTTTTTATTTATCTAGTTACTAAGGTTTTCTGTTTAAAATGGTATCTGACTTAGATTTGGGGGATTAGTGGAAGAATCGTACACTTTTTAGACTACGAAATTAGAAGGGAGGATAAACTGGAAAAATTAGTTAAAATAAATAATTCTTAATTTCAGAATAACAAGGTGGTGGATATACGTGTGGTCACTCACTTTTATAATGATTATTTTTGTGTTGTTAAGATAATTTTAAGACACTTCCATTATATATTTTTAAAAAATCTGCAAATTCTCGTGAAAAATTTTAAGATATTTTTTCCAAATATTTTTGATAAAAGCAAAATTTTTTAAAATAATTACTCAATGTCCTAATTTTTTTATAAAAAATGTCCGAATACTTTTTTCTATTTTGAATATACTCAGTGACATTAGAAGTATTAGACCCAGAAGGAATAATTTCTTGGACTTTTGGAAATGTGGTAGTCTTGAATGAAAAGATAACATTTGCAAGAAATTTTATTAATATATAATCCGAAAAAATTATGTGTTTGGCGACCCCGTGGACGAGTAGACTCCTGTACACGTGTAGGCATTAATAAAATGAGATAATAAATGTCTGATTATGGCACCTCGTTCCAAGTAATATGAACTTCGTGTGTTAAGCGTACAAGAGTGTGTGGAGGATGGTATCTCTCTGTATCTGTAACATGTAGAGGGTGGGTTATTCCACAGCACTTAGGCTCTACTAGGTCCATTGTGTATCCTTATAAGTAGATAGGCACTTTCTAGCCTGTGTGCCAGCATACATATTTAATGTACTTGTCAACGTCACCAAGAGATGCTTCTCTTACATCGGCCGGTGGTAGCCAATTCTCGCCGAACACAAATCTTTTATTAGGTGAGAACGTCGGGTAATCGTAGAGGATATGCTCGTTGGTCTTATCTTATTGATCGCACCACCTGCAGAGTGCGAATTCTGACAGCCCCATGATATGGAGATGCTTCCGTACTTGGCAATGACCAGTCAAATGCCTGTGATCAGGCGCAGATTCTGTCCAGTCATAGTCAAGTATTTGTTTGCTGTAGTGTTATCAGGATAACTTAAAAGCTCTTTAGTAAGTCTGCAGCTTCTTGTTTATCCCAACTTTTTTGAATTTCAAAAGGAAATCTTCTTGAATTAGGTTCGTTATTACCGATGTTGTCAGTCCAATAGAAGGGCCAGGTCCCAAAAGTATTAAGTTGGTTGCCTTTTTGGCTAGTAAATCAGCAATATGGTTAACTTTTGATGTGGCGTGACTTTTAATCCATCTTAAGTTAACCACATTGTTGATGGATATTTTGGCCAAAGCTTCCTGACATTCTAGGACTAACCCTAAGTAAATTCTGTCTGTCCAGGGTAAGTAGTACTTTTCTGCTACTTGTTCGGTTTAAACTACACTGACACTACTGCTCTCAGCCCATTTTATGTTTAGATTTTAGGATCTGGAGTATATTCCACATTCTGAGCTTTGTTTTGTTTTAGAAAACTGTCGGTGTTGATATGAATCGTTCTTGCTACTTTCGGCTCTTCTATTTATTCTGTTATAACTTTATAAATCCATGTTCACTTGAAGCAGTAGAAGCATATCGAGTGCCTCCTGCCAAAAGTGACGTCTCGCCTCACCTGATCCTCTATCAGGTTCTATTCCAACCTTGTGAATGCGAGACATTGTCATCAGAGTAACCTCCTTGCTGTAAATATCAGGGGGAGTGAGAATGAGAATATCTTCCATGGTTCTGGTCTGTTGAGACATGCCGTTCTTTAAATTTGTTCCAGTTTCTGGGGTTTTCGGTAACCAGACAACTGCATTGTATGTTCGCATGGGTCGTATGACGTATGCTTTTTTATTCTGTTTACTGGGATTTCTGTCTTCTTGGGATTGATAGACAGACTGCACCACTGTTCTATAATTTTGAGAGAATTCTGCTGCAAAGTATGTTCTCAAAATTTTCTGTTTGCAGAATGTCCAGACATACGCTATTGTTTAGAGATTGTCATTACTAAGGCGACTAATGAAGGTGTGGAGGACCATGTTTTAATGTAGAGGTGATAGCACCACTCCTTGTGGACATCCCCTCCCAACCAATGCTCTTTGAGTTTTGTAATTCTTGTCTTACTAGAAGATTTCCTAGCCATATTTCTGAGATAAACCTACTCGTGACACTACCATGCGGTAGTCGTCTGATCGTGTTGAATCTGTCTCAGGGGGCAGTATTTCTTTTAGGCATTGATTATTGGGATTTGGATAGCGTTCGAGTACTTTTTCAAAGCATTGTTATTGCGTGGTGGTTCGGCCTCCACCTCTCTCAGAGCTTCTTGGAGAAAATGATCATAGGTTACCCTGTCCGTCTTTCTAGGGATTAGAAAAAACGTGAAGGTCGGCAACATCAAGTTTATTTTGAATATTAAAAAGCAGTGGTCAGTAGACCCCTGCTAGTTTAGAATTGATTTTTAAATACCAGTTCTGGATAAAGTGATATCTATTAGTGTTTGACTAAGAGAGTTTAAAAATATTGGTGTAGTACTTAAACTTTAAATAAAGGTGTGGAAAATGTTGCAAAGTGAAGAGACTCCTCGCCATTGTATTCCAGAAAATCCACAATTCGACCAGCAATATGCGTTATCTTGCTGAATAAAGGGCATGTGGAAAGCAGTAAAGTGGTTTGTAGGACATCATCATAACATAACATAACATAACGCGTAGGACATCATCAACATAACGCGCAACTGTCATACAGCCTCAAATAAACAAAAGTGGTGATCGTCTATCATAGAGAATAGACCTCTAAGAAGGTAACTAGACATTATAGATAAAAGAAGTGTCAGTAGGAAGGATTGATATGTTTATCTAATTGTGCGTATTAAATACAGGTATATTCTCTATAGATTCTTTGAATTGAGTGAAATAAGCTTCTACGATTTCATGAGAATTTGCTGCTCTCGCGCTTTTTGTATTCTCAGCTAGTTTTATATTTAAAACGGGATGTCTTGATTAAATAATTTAAATCAATCAATTTCTCGTACGTTATCCTTAAACCGTTTCGCAGATTTACCATATCTATTTAGGAACTGCTGAACCATATATCTAACTTTGAATTTTTTTAGAGGAAATCCACTCTGCACACACAAAAAGCACATCCAACAATTTATTTTTTTCTTCAATGGATAACGCTGGTTGCCTACCACATGGCAACTTTTGCTTTCTGTGCACTTTATTATAAGGCGTAGTGTATGGATTTACAAACATCACTACAGCTTTCCTCATGTTCCTTAAATGTTGCTAAAGCATGAATACTTTAAAAATAAAATTAATCTTTAGTGGTATTACGTGTGAAAATTATTATACCTAATTATAATTTATCATTTTCTTTTATGATATTCAACATAAATATTCTATTAACATACATATTGAAATTATCTTTAGGAATTTCCACCAACCAACAGGACATTTTTCCTTAGATAAATTTAATGGAGTCACGAGTCACTTCCAACCTCAATATATATTTCAAATTGATTGCTCGCATCTTTTCCTAACAAGAAATATATGCATTCACGTCCTCGTCGATGAGTATAAGGAGCAGAATTGAGTACGTACTGAAAAGAAAATTCTCGTCCCTTCATACGCAAATTCTTTACAAACTTTTATCGCATATTTTAGAGAAAACTTTTTTCTCGAAGAACTGCATCAATGGAGATTGTCCGAGCTTGTCGGAAAATTTTCGTATAGCTCGGGCTGCTGCTTACTTTTTTCGCCAGCATTCCCGTATTAAATTTCAGGGCTGACAGGAAATTACTTTGTGCTTTCTTTGTTGTGTTATTTTTAGGAAAGGACTTGTTGAAATTTGTTGGATATTTTGTAATAATATATTTTTTAGCAAAGAAAATATTTATATAACAAATCGCTACCTTAAAATTATAAGGTTCTAGTTATATCACATGTGATATGAGAATAACGAGTCTTAAGTTTCGTGTATTGTAAATATTGGAAGAATTATTTTTTTTTTTTTTTGTTTTTAGTGTAAGGAAACAACTTTTATTTATTTATTTATTTATATTTACATTTCCATAAGAAAATTTTAATTGTATTGGAATATAGTCATAAAAATAAACTATATGTAAAAGCTATCTATAGCTGAATGATAAAATAAAAAACAAAAATTATTAAAGATATTAATTAAAGATACTGTCTTCATAATGCAAAAAATTCATCCAGTGTATAAAAAGCATTAGTTACCAGGAATTCTTTAAGATGACTTTTAAATTGCTCGATACTTCTATATGTCTTTATGACTTGAAGTAATTTGTTATAAATTCTTGGACCCATATAATTTGGCGAACAATAGGTTACTTTCCCCCTGGCTAGCGGCAAACGAAGAACATGGTTTTGTCTCGTTGGATAACTGTAATATTTATTATTGTAGACAAATTTCTTAAAATTTTTACGGACACTCTCAGTTCAAAAATATAAATTGAAGTTATAGTTAAAATTTTTAATTTTTTAAAGTATTCCTTACGACTACGACTACGAATATTCCCGATATAGCGAATAATGTTTTTTTGCACTATGAAAACAGAGGATACAGTTGTGGCATTACCCCAGAGACAGACCATAACGTAACCTGGAGTCGACTTGTGCATAATATAACGCTTTTTCAAGAACGTCAATAATGACTTATTAACTGAAAAATATATATCATTAACTTTATTTTGCACGTTGTGTAGCCTAAGAATTTCGGTTTTTTCGCTATTAAAAAATAAGCAACTACTGTTAAAAAATGTACTTACATTATTTAAAATCAATTTACATTTTGACTTAAGAATTTCAGTAAATTTATCAGAAACAATTATAGAAAAGTCATCGGCATAGGCTATATAAGAATTGTTTTCCATTTTCAATATGGTTAATATATTGGAGGAATAGCATTGAAACTAAAATTGATCCCTGTGGCACACCCATCTGAACTGACAAATGATCTGAATTAAAACTTTTGCATTGATCTTTACTGGTGGATTTTATGGATACAAACCTGCCTTTTAGAAATGAAGCCATCCAAGAATAAGGCCTGCCTCTTACTCCTATGTTCTCTAATCTGGACAATAAAATTTCGTGATTCACACAGTCAAATGCTCTGCTGGGGTCACAAAAAATAACAGCAGGGCATTTACCCTTATCAACGTGTTTAATAATTTTTTCGTAAAAAGAAAACAAAGCAGTGGTAGTAGACATAGAAGATCTAAAACCATGTTGGTTACTACTGAGAATCTGAATTTTTTTTAAAAATTACATTAATCTGTCGAGGAATGCATACTTAAATATTATAGAAAAGCTTTTTGATATCGTAACAGGTCTTTAATTGTTAATATTTTATGGATCATTTTTCTTAAAGACAGGAATCACTTTACCTGTTTTAATAATTTGCGGAAAACTACCCTGCACAAACGATTTATTTATTAGAAAAGTAAGTGGAGATATAATTAACGTAAGGACTCTTTTTATGAGGAAACAAGGAACTACGTCACTCCCTGCCAATTTTTTGTTTTTTATTTTTTTATTAAGCATATTGCACAATTCATCTTCACTGAAGCACAGTTTATAGCTAAAGAATCAGTTCGCTCACTCTGCGTCAGCACTTTTAATCTCAATGTTCCAGTTTATATACTGCGCAACTCGGATTTGTATCCTTGGCGCATACAGAATTAAATCATAACCAATACAATACATGATAACCGCCTATATTTAAACACCAGTCTTCTGCGCATGCTGAATTTGTATCCCTGGAGTGGATATTATTTTGGAACATTCAACTGGTCTGAGTGGGCTAACTGATTCTTTAGCAATAAACTGTGACTGAAGGGAAGAAGACTGTTTGTATTAAAATCCATGCATCTTTCAATAGTAGGTACTGAAGGTATATTTTGTACTATGTTAACCGGCTCATTGACAAAAAAAGTATTAAACTCTTTTACAACATTTTCAGGAGCGTCTATAACACCACCGTTAACCTTAATAATTATATTTTTATTTTTTCTTGTTTGATCAGAAAGTTCCTTGACTACATTTCAGGACGCTCGAGTAATGTTATCAGAAGAGTTAATACGATTTTGATAAAAATATTTTTTTTAGAAGTCATTAAACTTTTATGCATTTTTTTTTGCTTCATTGTTAGTAAAAGATGAGCAAAGATTTGATTTCTTTAAGAAAAATAAATATGATTATTTTAAATTTTAACTCGAACAAATCACATCGTGAGCATTTGCGAAGTAGAAAAGCTGATTTAAAATGGAATAAAAAATTATTGTAAAAGTAATTAAATGCTTCATCAAAATCGTCAAATTGATAAAAAAATGTCCAGTCAATATTTTGTATTTGATTAAAAAATTTGTTGATATTAATCTCACTGAAGTTTCTTTTCAATTGAAAAGCATTTTTATTTTTCTGAGTACACAACGACGATAATTCAACCATAACCGTTCTATGGTCAGAAATTGGATTATCGACAACACAGCAAGTGCTTTCCTCGTCCAAACTAACTAAAATTTGGTCAATAATGGTACAGGTAGTATCTGACACTCGAGTATGCCATTTTTCAATATGTACAAGATTAAATCCAGACATACAATTACTTAATAAGTTAAAATTTGTATTTTTATACACGTCAAAATTAAAATCTCCACAAACGATAAAATTATTATTTGGTTTATAAAAATGTTCCATTACACAATTTAAATTTTCTATCAAAATATTAACATCTCCACTAGGAGATCTATAGCACAATATAATTATAAAAACACGATCACGACTTTCAAAAGAAACACCACACACTTCAAAATGTTCAATACAGAACATGTCACAATTTAGCTCCTTCACTTGAAGACTGTCATTCAGCCAAATACCAGTGCCACCATATTTCATAGTTGGTCGACAATATGACGATGCCAAGGTGTAACCCCTTAGGTGAAGGGAATCCAAAAAAAAATTTTGAACTCCAGTTTTAACTAAACAAATAATTGGGATCGAATATTGATGTAGATCATCATCGAGAAAGTTAACCTTCGTTTCGTTTAAAGTTGCTATATTAAGTAGAAGCAGGTTTGGTTCAAACATTAAGGTGTATTGTGGACCGAATTCCTGCGCCTCTCTAAAAAACGAGAAATGCAAGGCTCCTAGAGGCCATAATTCAGGATTCATAGCATTTCTAAAATTACTTTCCAATATTGTAACATTAAAAGAAGAGTAAATTTCAGGACGTAGCGAATTTAGTTCTTCACATTTAACTTCCGGAATTTTTTTAATGAGAATAGATTCTAGATGGTAGTGTCGATATTAATTCTGTAGACATGTAGGCTTACATGTTTAGGTACGCCTTTCACAATTTCGGTAGTATTATTCCCTACAACAATATTACGTTTTCTTCGTCGGTTAACGACGTTCCAATTATTTGCTTCATTGCATTTTTCAACTGCCTCAGATGCATTCATTTTAACAATACTAGCACTATCTTTTTTTGAGGATACTTCCGATCGGTTAAGGTTCATTTCATTTTCCCCCTTTTTCGATATATTTGTGCTTAAATTAATAATTGCATTTATCTTATCCCTTTGAACTTCCTGCAGACTTGGTGAAGAATTATTTATAAATTTGCTATAATTTTTTTGGAAGTCACCCGCATTTGAAACACTCGAAATTATTAAATTAGGCTGATTTTGTTTTTGTCCTTTAGCACTATTGGACCACTTTTTGTTTCGGTTTATCTCATCGACCGTATTTGAATTTGTCGGATAAATTGATTGAATTCTCTTCAATAGAACAATTTGTTCCTTTAAAATATTTGTTTTATTACGCATTTCTTTTATTAACTCATCTTTTTGGTTGACAATATACCTTACAAAATTAATATCTACCTTATTATCGTCGCCTGCAAATACTTTCAAAGCATCAAAAAATGCGGTATAACTTTCCACAATATTTTGATCGACTTTTTCACAACATATAACCAAATTATCATCAACAACTTTAAAAATTTTCATTTTTGCACAACTTGCATGGAAACAGTTTTCACAATTAATACATTTATTACCCGAAACAACTTTGCTCTTACACTTTTTACAGACCGAATTAATAGGTGTACCGTTCGATCCGGCCATCCTGAGGGTATCAAGTTATTTTTATATGAACGATGCTATTAAATTAAGTATTAGCCAATTAAAAAAACAGAAATTTGTTTTAGAATATTGTATTTCTTTAAATACATAGTGATTTACATAGAACTTGACTGTTTTATTAAACAAACAAAATATAGCATAATATTATTTTACCAGGAAAAACTATCAAAAGAAACTTTTTGAAAATTAAGTAAACCTTGAGGAAACAAAAATTGATTAACTTATTTACCTTTGATGTAGTGACCTTCTCACCTTTTCGTTCTTCTTTTTTTTGCGTTTGGAAACGCAACCTCATAATATTTTCAGTCTTGAAACGATTATTTTTCTACTTTTCTTCCACTTTTTTCTTAACTCTCTCCTGGTTTGTCAACTTCCAATTTTTAAATATTTTTCCCCATTCTTCCCTATCTAATCTAATTTTCCTATTATACTTATTTTGCAACTGTTTTCATCATACTTTTCTTATTTATTTTTATTACTCCAATTTTACTTCCACCCTTTTATATCTTTTTTAATTATATTTCAATGTCACTTTTAATTTATTTATTTTTATTTAATCTTCCTGAGTTTGTTTTAGTTTTTATTTTATTTTTATTTGTTATAATCTTTGTTTCTTCTTCCTGATTCTATATTATTTCGTTTCTCTTATATCTTTTCTATTTTCCTCTTGAATTTGTTTTCTTTTTTCCTTAATTTTCTCTCTAATTTTTTTGCTTCTTTTTCTTTTAATAATTTTATTATCTTCTTCTTCTACAATCAATAAACAATTTAAAATTTTTTCATTCTTTCTCAATTTTCCGCTAGTTCCTTGTCTCTGCTTACTCTATCATCTGTGTTTGTGTCACTGTCTTAGCTTCACCTATCTTTCAATGTCTTTACCTCTGCTTACCAGCTACTTTTCTTAACTCCTTCCTGCTACAGAAAAGTAGTCAACATGCTGCAAAAATGACAGATTAGATTTGAATATGACTTTAAGATATTTTATACACTAAATGACAATGGGCAGAAATGTATGGGAAATTGCCCCACCTCTAATAAAGATAAGTTATATATCAGTTGAAAGATCTTTTTAAGGAGAACATTTTTCTTCATTACGATTCATCTCAATTACTTGTCCGTTCCGAGTTATACCATCCTAAATGTAACTAATTGCACGATAGGCCAGTGCGTCTATTCTGTTATTGTAGTGCTTATTACAGGAAAATATTAGTAATTATTATTTATTAGTAATATATAAACAATTATAATATCCGGGTATATCATAAGATGCTGTCGAGGATTTTATCCGTCACGTGTATTCCTTACAAAATGGCCTCTACATGTTGGTTACACAGCCCCACATATGCTTTTCAAAGGACCGGGACCAATGGTTTAAGACCAAGGTAATCGATTAACATAATAATACAATCATAAATATGATTACCCCATTTATATTAGAACGAATATAAAGCCATTTGTAACACATAGAGGGTGGGGCATCCTATACACATCGGTCATATGACATATTATTTTTGTTAATTATTTTTATACAGAAATATGAATATCTATTGGAGCTCCAATTAAAAAATATTTTGGAATTTACAGTGTGCTTCAAAAAGATTTTAACTAAAAAGTATTAACATTGAAAACTTTTAAACTTTACAACCGTTTTATTTACTTTGTACAATATAATATCAATACAAAATTAAAAAAATAGGTAGAAGGCAATTTTCATGCTAGCTAGTACATGGCTTGCATGAAAAATGCCTTTTAGCTAAACTAAAGTTAGTATATCATCAATAATTTGGCAACTATGCATTTTTTCAGTTCGAGATTTAAGTTTTTGTTTAGCTGTTACAATGACAAGTGCCCCTATGACAACAGTTGTTCCGAAACTGACTTCAGCGAAAGTTTAATTAAATCATTTATAAGTTGGCATTTCCATACCACTGAATTTACGATTTTTGTTTAATCGTTACTATGACAACTGCCTTTATGCCAACAGTTTCTACGTAACTGATTCAGTTAAACTAGAGTTAAATTAAAGCATCTATAACTTGGCAACTACTCATTTCCTTCACCGTATTTGGGTTTTTGTTTAGTCGTTACCATGCTAAGCCTGAGGGGAGCACAGAATTTATGTCAGCACCCACTAACAAAAGAACTTTCAGAGTTGATAAAGAGGCTTTTACCAAAAAAAACCTGTTTTGTCACATGCACTCATATAGTGTTTCTACTTAAGTCGAAACCATATGGAAAACTTTTTTATTACTGGTTTTGTGAAAAAATTCATATGTAATAAAAAGTTCTATATGGTCCAAAATTTAAAATGCAACCATCATATATCAATTTTTTTTAAGCCGTATTGTCGAAAAATATGAATTTACTCAAGAGTAAAGTACCTTTATTTTTACAATACAGAAGAATGTTATAAAATAAAGGTATTTTGAATTAAAAATATGCAATTATAACCATTTAGCATTAAAATTCAGGTTTGGTGATTATTTAATTTACAAATAATTTATAATGTAAAACGTAAATAATCACATAACCTGAATTTTCATGCTAAATGACTGTAATTGCTTATTTGGATATAACTTTTAATTCTAAATAACTTTACTTTATAACATTGTTCTGTATTTTAAAAAAATATGCTACTTTACTCTTGAGTAAAATTCATATTTTTTGACAAACCCCGTATACGCTTTAAAAAAATGTTATGATTGCATTTTAAGTTTTGGACTATGCAGAACTTCTTATCAACAATATTTTTTTTAGAAAACCAATATTAAAAAATCTGATGTGTCCAACACATGACTTTCCTATCTAGTTATTACAGGCTTTTTCCGTTTATTGTGTACAACCTATTGCAGCATCTCTATAAATGTTTAGAGGATAAACTAAATATATACATTGTCCACATACATCTACCGCGAAACATTTTTCTATAGATATTCATTGAAAATGAAAATACTGAAAAATTTAAATTTAGCACTTTTCCTACAATTTTTCCATTACGGTCCATTTAAAAAAAATCATGTATGAACAAATATTATAGAGATCGATATCGCAAACAACTTTTATTTCAACAATTTTCATAAAAATCAGAATTTTGCACATTTTGTCAAATTTCTCGAATACGGACCATTTCAGGAAATTTTTACATAAGGCAAAAATTATACATAATAATATTAGAAGTAACTTTTATTTGAACAATTTTCTTCTCCAAACATAAATAACAGATATATTCCATAAAATATAAAAACGGCCTCCCATAAAGTACCCCCCAGATGTTCCGACTTTGTCCAAAATCTAATCATTTTACGTCAGGCCGAAATAAAACTTAAGTTTAAAATTTATTGATTTTTTCTTTATCCGTTTTTGAGTTTTCTTCAAATTTCGAAATTTACACATTTTCTCAAATATCTCGAATACGGTCCATTTTAGAGAAATTATTTATGGGACAAAAATTATAGAGAATTATATTACAAACAACTTTTGTTTGAACAATTTTTATAAAAAAAAATATTTTTTTACATTTTGTCAAATTTCTCGAATACGGACCATTTTAGGAAAATTTTGTAAATAACAAAAATTATAGATCATAAAATAAGAAGTAACTTTTATTTAAAAAATTTTCTTCCACAAACGTAAATAACAGATATATTCCATAAAATATAAAAATCACCACCTATAAAGTACCCCCCCAGATGTTCCGACTCTGCCCAAAATCTAATCAGCTCATTAGACGCTGGAATAAAGCTTAAGTTTGAAATTTGGTATTTTTCCGTGTATCGGTTCATGAGTTATGCGTTATACAGACACACACACACACACACAGACACACACACAGACACACACACACACAGACATCATCGCGAAAATAGTCAAAACGGATTCAGGGGACCTCAAAACGTAAAAATCCGTCGAAAACTCGAGGTCGAAAAAAATCATGATTCCTATACTTTCCTTATATCTGTATACAGATAGGAAAGTAAAAAGTTTTCCATATGGTTTCAACTTAAGTAGACACATTGTATAACTTGGAACAGACAGACAATTAAGAGAAGTCATAATAAAAACAAATGTTCTCATTACCGATATTTTTCAGTTGGCATATATCTTATTCCTATTGGTAAGTGGGACAAAACAGCCCATTCTCCTTTTACTTATTTATTTCATAAAAAATACCCACATTATTTATTTTAATTAAAATATCCTCACTCAACGTTTAAAATATTAATCTAACATAATTTAATATAATCTAAGAGACTGTTTGTGTCGTTAGATATTCCAAAATCCAGACAGACACAAGTTTCCGACCGCAATATATTCAAATAGATCTGCCATCCGAAAATTAGCAGCAGGACTTGCAAATGCAATGTGTTTTCGTACACTCCGAACTGTAGCCAACTTTCCACATAAGTTTCTAGGAGTAATACATGCAGAAGGGTATGTTCTGTTCTGAGAAACACCACGAACTTGCGCCGCAAATTTTTTAACGGCTAATTTGCATGAAGTTATGCTAATATCAGTTTCTGCTTCGATGAATCTTTGGCGAACATGTTTGCGGATTATTCACATATATATCTACAGAGCGGGCACTAAGTTCTTAAGAGATGTTATATAATTAGGGATGTTGACAAATAAGAGCTTTTGAAGTCTGGTTTGTTAAAACTTCTAGAAGAGGAGACTCGAAGAAATAAACCCAATAAAGGACCACCAATTGGAATTCTAAAAATAACATGGCATAATAGTTTGTTCCACGATAACATCGCGCTATTAATTGAAAAAGTATGACATTACAGAGTTTTAGCACATATTCCTTTAAGCGCTTCGCTAACATATTAGCTTACAATAATAGATACCGTATTTAGAATTAGGTAGGCTGAAGAAATAGAGTTTTAGCAGTGTTTTAGCCAATTGACATGTTTTAGCGTAGTGTCAGAAATTAATCATGTGTCAGTTGTCACTTTTTAGGATAAGTCAGTAGAAGTAATGAAATAAATAAACCTAAAAAATACTGCAAAAACGTATAAAATTCTTAGATTAAAGAAATATTGTCTAAGGTTAATATTGTTTAAAGTTAAATCAATCTGGATTTCTCTTATATTTATTTAATGGTATGTAATATATTACACAGATTTCTTTAAAATTCAAGTAAGAAAACAAAACATAGGATAAGTAGCATAAAAGAAATACATATAGACATACTTTTTTAAAAGTGAAATAATCTCAGTTTTTGATATTTTATCTTCGTTCTTAGTGGGCCTCGATAGGAAGCCTATTTTTAAGTCGTGGATTATTTTTTGAAAGCTGCAGTTCTAGGTGAACTTAATGATCAAGAAAAAATAGTTTCGATTTCAAAAAGAAGATTTGCCCAGGCTCTCTAGTTGTTTAGGCATTCCACCTCAAGTTATACTACCAGCTATTAGGTATAATGTTACAGGTACAAGTTTATAATTTGATGAAAATCAGCAAATGTGTGGGCCGCAAACCGTAACGATTTAGATTTGAATAAAATACAGCAAAAATTTACATGATCTGAATTCAATCCATGTTTGGAGAAGCTTATATTATTGGAAAACCTTAGTGATGCAGTTAAACGAAAAGAAATCTCACTTACAGAGGCTGCAACACAAAATACTGTTTTTGAAAAATAGCCTTGTCACTGTAAAGGTGGTGCAAAAACAATATGCGCTTGTCGCTCCAAGAAACAAATTTGTAATTCCAAATGTCATGGATCATTATCATGCTCTAATAAAACTAATTAATAGTAATATAATTATAATGTTTTCATGTTAATTTTACAGTAGCTTACTGGTAAAGCCTTGAAAATAAAAATTTTAAGTCAACTTCACTTACTTATTAATATTCAATGTCATTGATGGCCGGACAAAGATGCAAAAAATAATAAATTTTCAACATTGTCCACTCATTGATGGTCTATGTCGTTAATGGCCGGACAAAGACGCAAAAAAAAATATTATCAACATTGTCCACGATTAATGGGCATTTTCGTTACTGTCCAAATAATAACGATATTTGGCCAGCAAATATAGCTGCTAACGTTAGTGTCCAGTCAATATCATCAATGCCCAATTTACAATATTGCCCGTAACATATACACCAGCAAAGGGCATTTATTAACAAATTTAAGAAATTTGACTTGGCTGAACAGAATGAAGTTAGAATATTATGCCACTGTAAGTATTTAGAAATAAACTCAGGGTATTGCACAATTGACAAACTACAAACAAGAGATGTATTAAACATCTATGTATTTTATACAGGCTGTAGCTGAAAAAGAGTCATCATAACAAACCTGTTGGGGATTGAGAGACGACGCTGCCAGGATAATATGCCGTACAACCATTGATCAACAAAATTATTTTTATGGTCATAAAAGACAGCATTCTATGAAATACCAGTCTATTATGTCATGATGGAATAGTTACAAGTCTTATGGGACCTTACTAAGGAAAAAGACATGACGTAGGTATGTACAAAATTAAATGAATAAAATTATAGTTCAAGTTGCAAGCAAATGTTATATTACAGATAAGACTTGTTTTTATCTACAAAAAAAAAAAACAAGTACATTGAATTGTGGTGGTGGGTGGCTCAGTGGTAGTCTCTGCCTGTGGATCCAAGGGTCCCAGGTTCGAATGCCACCGATGATGGGTTTTTTTTATTTAATTTAATTATTTAAAATTAAATCTGATGCCTTGGTAGGATTCCCCACTCGACCATTCACTCTTGGGTTCTAATTAACAGTGCTGTTCCGAAAGTGACGCTGGGAAACAGTAATAAAACCTACACATAACACGAGGCTAATGACCTTAGTAGTTGACGCCGATGACACTAAATTTAAAAAAAAAATACATTGAATGAATAATTTAACGAAGTCCTTAAGAAGCAGTCCCATGAAATAAAAATTTGCCTGTTTGAATCTTTTTTTGTATATTTTACAAGTAACGAAATCTATTTTAGAAATAATTCGAGAGAGTAACATATATAATCAATTACAAGAATGTGCTTCATTCCCAGATAAAAATTTTGTTATATATGGTGATCCTGCTTATCCCATCCAAGATTTAATTTTATCTCCGTATCGACTGAATTGTTGACAGCTACTAGAAGCACAACAACATTTTAACACTCAAATGAGTGCAGTAAGGCAAGCAGTAGAATGTGGGCTTGGAAAAATAATTGCTGAATTTGCCTTTATTAACTTTAAAAAAAAATTAAAAACTTTTATGGCAAGATGTTGGGAAAATGTATAAAGTTGCAATAATTCTTACAAATTGTCATACTTGTTTGTATAGAAGTAAAAGCAGTTTATATTTTAATACAATTCCTCCAACATTGGAAATGTACCTCGGAGTAAAAAATATATGCATTTTTGTTTTATTTTGACACACCATAATAATATTTCAAACTAATGAGCCATCAAGTAAAATCATAAATGTCATTCTGTAGAAATGGCTCATGAATATGATACTAAAATAAAAAAAAGAACACATGATATATCAGACTAAAATATAAAAACAACGTAAAATATTAAAACAAATAATTAAAAAATAAACCAACCTATTCTAAACTAAATTTTTTTTTTTTTAAGAATCATGTCAATATTTCTTGTTGTTTTGTTATTTTTACATTGTTTTCTTTTTCTCTATTTTCAATTTTTACTCCCTTTCTTGTGTTTATATTTCTAACCTAGCTTCTCTTTCTTTTTTTCCAGTTTAAATTTTTCTCTCTCTAATATTAATTTCTCTTTTTCTAAATCTATCTTTCTGTTTTCCAGATGTAATTCATTATTTTTTAATTGCCTTTCTTTTTCTTGTTTTGTTTCTAAATATTTAAGGGATATATTTTTCTCTAGTATACGCTTTTTTCTTATGTGTGATGGCGTTTCTACTAAAATTAAAAAATATTTTTGTCTTCCTTGCTCAAACTTTTTGTAAATAGCTTTTCATGCCAATCGTCTTTAAGACCAAAAGTTTGGGCTACCCTATATAAAATAATATTCATTGATAGCTTTCAGCTTAAGTGTTGAATTATCTTACCTTTTGATGTTTCAGCTCTTTTATTATTTTTCTGTGAAGTAGAGGGGTTTTCATCCTGCTCCTCTACCACCACAATATAATCATGTTCCTTATGAAAATAAACTGCCGCAGCTGCATCTCTTATTTAGATTCCTTTGTTTCTTGTCGTATTCTATTTATTCTGTACTAACTGACTTTCCTTTATCATGTCATGTATCTCCTGTAGCAGCTGCTCTTTTTGAGTATACTGTTCTTCTGCGACGAATCTGAAAATCATGTAATTACTTACACGTATCAAAAAGTACAGTTAAAAATTATGTAGGTAATAACTATTTACAGTAGATTAAAAACTAATAGAAACTGATGTAATATAAACTTACTTTTTAAAATTTATATTGTCCATCTTTTTAAGCAATTGGACCAGATAGTTTACGTGATCTTTTATAGCCCATAGGGAAAAACTTTTTTGAGTATGGATTACTATTCTCAAATGGATGTAATCCAACCAGCTTTCGTAATAAATAAATATCATCCTCAACAGAGAATCGCTGCCTTTCCCTCGATTTATTTATATCTATATTATTTATTTTCGTATAAACTTATAAAATGAAACAACTATTTAGTTGTTAAAAGTCAAAAAATGTTCTGTCGTTTGTAATTACTGTCATATAATTTTATTTTCTGTGACCATCAAGTTCGCCTTAAATTGCAGAATTTAGCGTGGCCCTCTATCAATCGAAGGCTATCCAGAAGTTCCGATAAGTAGTTATGAGAACGTGCGCAGATTTTTTAAGGGCCTGTTACAGTTTACGTGAAAATAGCGGGTATTGTGCTAAAACTCCCTATTTCCAAGGTAGTAAAATTTTGACAAATGCAACCAACACAGTGGATTATACAATGCCGAGAATCGTATATAAAATATTTTACAGCTTAAAAAAAGGTAGAGTCAAAACCAACTAAAGCTGGAGTAGCACAAAGGAGAGTCCTTGGTCCTATCTGGTATCTACTATTTACCTATAATAAATCAACGTTAAAACCATTACGTTTGCTGATGGTACTACTCGTTTAATAATGGGAGCAAATGCAGGTAAATCCATTAAAAAGTTATACCAACTCTCTAACAAACAGCAAAAAGACTAAACAGTGGTGAATTTTTTTTTATAATTTGTGTCTTCGGCTTAGGTCATTAGCTTCGTGTTTTATGTAGGTTATGGATTGTACTAGTAGTCTAATACTGTATAGTGCAGAAGTGCTGAGTTTCAAATAGTTCTGCACCCCAACAGACTGGCATTGTTACTATTTCCCAGCGCCACTTTAGAAACAGCACTGTTAATTAAAACCCAACAGTGGGTAAATAAAATTATTCTACATTTCAATAATTCAAAATACGTATACCTCTCGTGAATAAAAGGATCCCGTTTGACAATACGACCATGTAACCAAAAATGCTACAATGTAAAAAGCACATCAAGAAAATCGAAGACAGCATGAAAGAACAGATAAACATAATTATTAATATACAAGAAATTACTCATCTACAAGTCTTAAAACCGGTGCGTACAGGTTTGTATTATGCTTTGCCAACCTAATATGGAATAGCATCCAGATATTTTAAAATAAGGAACTCTGATGTTGTGGATGCTTCCTGGTATATTCCAAATTCAGATTTTCACATAGACTTTCAGATAAATAAGCCAAAAAAAATCTGAAACAGACTTCATACACATATAAAGATCGAGATAATTTGGATTCTCCCCTCAACCATCTTGAATTAGAAAGAATGCTGAAGAGGCCAAAACCTGCAGATTTTATGTGAGTTAAAAGTTAAAGTGAGAAATGAAAAGTCAAAATGAATTACCTCAAACTTTTATTTTATGAGATATACTTATTTCAGTGACGCCATTTTCAGGACTACAATCTTACCTATATTAAAAAAACCTGCAAGAAATAAGTAAAGAATCAAAAGTTTATAAAACTATTTATTTCTTTTTTCTTAGCATCCAGAAGTGGTCCAAATAAGTGTAGCAGATTAAAATTATTATTATTATTTCATATAGAAAAGCAGAAATTCAAAATGCATGACAAAATTTTATACAGTTGTTCACTGTCTTAGAAATGAGTCTAGAAAAGAAAGGAACTACATACTGGGGATAGTGGGGAAAAGAAACGAAAGGGGTTGAATATTATCTGTTATGGGTTATGACCAATACACATCATCAATTGTCATCATCTTGATGGCCCAGGTGTATCAGCGGCTGGTATTTAAGAAAACAATATACTAAAAATATGAAATTAAGAGACTAGTGTATTGCCATGATAAGTTATTTGGTTTGCCCTTAGGGTTCTGACGCCAATGATAGTGGGATTTAGAAAATTGTATTGAATTGACAAGGAAAATTTGGATTTATCACAAGATTTTGGGAAGATTTTCTGAGTTTTTGGAATTGTCAGCAGAATTTCAGAAAGGGATTTAGAATTATCAGAGGGATTGAACAATTAAACTGGTAATAAAAATAATATTGAAAATAGATTATTAAAGTTAAGATGAAATAAAAATTAATAAACGTAAAGAACGAGAACAATTTGAAAAAGTATTCAAGGAGTTAAATAATTTTGAAATTTTTGTAAATATAGCCATAGTAGCCACAACCCTAAGTGCTGGAGGATATTTTTTATAATACTTTCTGGGGTAGGCCCATAACAAATTGGCAACTAACGTATGGGGCGAAAATTTGGCACTGATTTCTGAAGACTGATAGACTGATACTTGTATCTTTTTTGTTTGAGAAAGATAATTTGAGATCAAGGGGATATACGTTATAGTAGAATATAAAGTAAAGGAAAAGGTTGAAATTCAGAAGCTGTACAAAAATTAATAATACAATACAGATAGGTCAAGGGAAGAAAACTCAAGTTGAAGGTCAGAAGAAAGAAAAGACTACTGAATGTAAAAAATTGGATTTAATTTATGGACTTGTTTTAAATATTAATGAGGAAAGTGGAAGAAAATAAACGATAAATGAGAGAAAGAATGAAAGGAGAATAACGAAAAATCGCCAAGAAGCTGAATGAAATGGCAAAGGAGTTAGATGAGAATATAAAATAGATGAGACTTTAGAGAAGATGAAGAGAAAAAAAATGGAAAATTATAATAATATTAAAGTTAAAGAAAGGAAAATTATTGAAAAAGAGAGCAATGAACCTGAAAAAGATGTAATGATAGAAACAACGTTCGTAGAATACGTAATAAATATTTATAAATATATTATTTAAAGAATAATTAAAGAAGGAAATGAGAAAGAACATTAAATAAAAAAAAACAAAGTCAAAACGTAAATAGAAACCAAAATAAAAGAAAAAAGAAAAATATAGGATCATGATGAAGAAATATAAAAATATTATTAAGGATAAAAATAAAAGTAGGAAAATTATAAAACAGATACAGATAGAAGAAATAACAAAAAATAAATTAAAAAAAATAAAGCAGATAAAGAAAATGTATGAAAAAAATATAATGGGGATAAAAGTGAAACAAATGCGAAGCAAGAGTAGAAGGAAAAATGGAATTCGTAATGGAACGGATAAAAATAATAAATAGTAGAAGATTGACTGAAAAGGAAAGAGTGGGAAAATGAGTGACAGAAAAGATACAAAATATTGAATGGAGTATGGAATTTAAGAGTTTGAAAACACGGCGAGAATTAAAAATATTAAAATATTTAGTTATAGAGTTTGAAATAAATTGTGAAAGGTACATCTCAGACAGGACGGATCAGTGTAGTTCAATGACGGAAACATTTTCTTCCAGGTTGGAAAGTTCGGCATGAACTCATACGTTAATACAGACTATGCCATTACAAATTTGGGGGATGCTGTCATGATCTCGTCTTGGACCTTTGATGTAGTAGACCGTCAGATACTGACTGATTTAGGGATAACATGAAAAATGCGATTTTCATTATCAGAAAAATTTTCCGACCCCAAAATGCACTTATACATTCAGGTCATTCAAGAAAATATATTACTAGTGACGATGTACGTTTTCATACATCCGATGGGCTTGTGTGGAAAAATCTGGTAAAATCTCGATTTTTTCTTAGGAGATTACGCTCCTACTTCAACCCTTCAGCCACTTGCAACATTAAAGCATGTGGTTTTCCGAAGCCTAGTTCTATTAATTATTCATATAGTGAATACGGCTTGCGTGGAAATATGGGCAACAAATAACCTTTTATTTTTGGAAAATCGAATTTTCCATGTCGTGTTATCCTTAGGAGCCACTCGTAAATTTACTTTTTTTCTACTTAAAATCGATGTACTTTTCAACCCTCTTCGAGGCTTGTATGCGAAAATGGGACAACTAAACCTGTCACTATCTGACGATCTATCATGTTTATATACCTTATCATTGGCGTTGATGAGTTATTCAAAATGGCCTTGGTGTTTTGAAGCCAATGGTAGTGGGAGTTAGAACTTTGAATTGAATTTTCTGGAAAAATTTGGAGTTGTCATTAGATTTTGGGAATATTTGTTTTTCAGAGTAATCAGAATTGTCAGGAGAATGTCAGAAAGGAATTTTCAAATTATTAGAGGAGTTGATAAAATGTTAAAAAAATTGAATTTAGAATAGTTGGGCGAATTCTATTATAACCAAAAACCTCACAAAAAAGTATTTTGGCAAGTAGTAGAGGACCGAGAGAATGAAGAAATATTTTTTTAATTGAAAAGACAATTTTTCTTGTATTAAATTTTTAAAATTACAGTTACAGGAGCCACAATCCTAAATGTTGTAGAATATTACAATATTTCAACCTTCTGAAGTAGAACCAATACTGTGTATTGGCTTGATGATGGCCATAAGTTGCCGAAACGTCGTATTTTATACTCGTATATCTCATAAAATAAAAATGTGTTAATTGACTTTCAGTTTTCTTTTCTCGTAAAAAATGCCACATTTGTGAAAAATTGATGAACTACTCAATTTAATAATAAACAACAATAAAGCGTTTAAACAGCAGAGCTAAGTGAGCTTATTGGCACAAATAAATAAGAAATTAAAGTAAGAAAACAATTAGTACATGAGAAACGCCAATTAGTTTTAGTATTTAGTTCGTTTAAGATAAAATTGTTGATAGATCGATGTAGATTAGTCGCAATATAGCGATAATTAATAAAAAAGATTATTTTTAGCATGTGTGGGAAAAATATTCGATTAAATAGAACAAACGAAAATGAGAGTGCTAGAAAGAGATAACCGGCCCGAATACACATATTTCTCCGTTGTTATACCCATATGGAATGTGTGTACATACGCTGTCGGACATACGGTGCATCTATGGCACAAAACAAGAGTAAAAACGTGGTAAATGCGACTCTCCATTTAAGTTATGGTGTCCAGACGTTTGACAGAAATATGTATTCTGGTAGCTTTTGCATACAATGGCCAATGGAAATGATCCTTATCTGCCCTCTCGACACTTTTTTGTTATTTCTAAATCGTGTCGCAAAAATGGTGTGGGTATATTTACAATTGCAGATTTTATATCAGTTTTCAGCATAGGTGAGATCGCTTTGTTACAGGGAGTATCAAAAAAACAGTTCTATTCGTATAATTTAAGCACTGTTATTTTAAGGCACAATTTTTATGTAATCAATTTGTCAATGGAAATTGTGAGTGCACAAGGTTCGATCTTGTGTATTACCTTCGATATTATACAGGGTTATTAATTGGATTCTATATTAAGAGTTTTACGCTCTTTTAATGATATTTAGTTTTGATGCATTATTTGTTCCAAAATAAGTTAACTGATAGTCATAGACATAATAAACAAAAATTGACGTATAATAGTTAGAAATTTCTTACGTTATTACTTTCCAAATCACTGGATAGACAGGGACAGAAGCAAGGCCTGCAAGGTGGTCAGACTTTAACCCACTTGATTACAATGTACTTTTCTCGAAGTCATCAGAAAAACTAATCTTTTTGTCCATGTATCATAACCTGCTATTGTACTTGATTCCAACTCAATAAATTTATGCGGCCTTCCATGATTATTCGTAACGAATTTTTTTAGTTTAGAAGTTTTGTGATGAATACAAAAATTATTTAAATTTTACCTTAAAACGTCTGAAGAATTATTGTGATAGAAAATGGTTTTCAAATATATTGAAATGAGTAAATATCTTATTGATTGTAAAATTAAAATGAGATTGTTACTAAATATTAAATGTCTAAACGTTTTACTAGATAATGAAAAAATACACAACTTCTGACAACATAATCATTGTCACTATTAATTATATAGTTTGTCTATTTTGTCTGCATTATTTTATGTTGAATAAAGCCATCAATTCTGGTTTCTCATTACACTTATGAGACCAAAATTAGTGGCCCCTGTTTTTTATGGAAGAAAAATACATATTTACGTACACGTACGGATTTGCAACAGGGAAACTGTACCTTACAATGAACAAGGTATAATAACATGAACATGCACATATCACGAATAAATCTGTATAATGTAGTAATGCGAGCAGAAGTCAAAATCGTCTGTTATATGCATGTTATTAATATTACTAAGGTATAATATACCATTTCTAAAATACTGAAAGTTTTTTACCTACATCTGTAATGAAATCTATATTCTGTCTATAAATTACCACAATTTTGCTTACGAGCGGCCACTGATTAGGAACTTTGTTATATTATAGTTAAGTATACTTTTCATGTTGAAAATTACATACCTGTATATTTTATTGAATTTGATATTTTAGTTTACCCCCAATTTAATTAGAGGACATATATATGAAAAGAGAAAGCTCAGAATGATTTGGCATCAATTTAGATCACCTATAGACAAAGCCAGATTAAACAACGTAATCCAGCAGCTTAAAAGGTACATTAAAAGATTTAAAAACGAATATATTGGTCACTCTCTGTGTAAGTTGTCCAACGATAGCAATACTGAATACTCACTCTGGAGAATGACTAAGAGACTAAAACGGCCGATCTTGTAAAATCCACTAAGGCAGTGCTCCGCAACCTTTCCTCATCTGAGGCACACCAAACTGCTCCCTAGAATTTCGTGGCACACCAAAATCTAAAATATATTTATAGCAGTGGCGTAGCTAGGTCGGGGGTCAGTTCACTGCATGTATACTAATTATTTATGGATGTCCAAACTACCTTAGTTTTTTTTATTGTTTTAAAATGTGAAGAAGCCCCTTTCAGATTTGGGGCATCAAAATTTTCACTCAGGACATAATACATATTTTTTTTTTATTTTTTTTTATTATTCAGATAGAATGAAAAATACAAATAGGTACATACATGAGAACTATACTAAATACTAGGTAGGACAGGTAGGTATACTAAATTTACTTCTGTTGACACGTCAATAGTAATAAATATTTTGACATGATGATGACTGATTAATGTGATACCTGCGCTTGCTTCGTTGAACACAAAAGTTTTATATTCGGCTCAATTTTAGACAGCGCAACTCTCATTTCTTGGTCAAGATCTTTTAAGCATGACCGTTTATCATTTTTAATTAATACAAGCGTTGAAAAACTTTGCTCACATAAATATGTTGTGGAAAACGGAAGTAGTGTGAAGATGGCCTTGTCGGTGATGCGTGGATATTCTGTCTTGATGGAAATCCAGAAAACATCTAACGGAACTTCGTCGAATTTAAGTTTTAGGGTCATATCATTACTTAATTCTGTGAACTCCTCTCGAGTTTGCAATGGCAGTGCTTCCGTGGAACTTATTGCATTGGTTGCGAAAGGATTTCGAATCCAATTGTATTGTTCCGTGTTGATAGAATGGAAATAGTATTCAAATTTTTGTTGAAGCATACTTAAATGTTGTTGGGCCAAATCCACAATCAACTGCTTGTTTTCGATCGTACTGTGGTTGGTCCTGTGATACATTTCTAGACATCCTTTTTGCAACTGTTCCTGCCAAAGTTCAAGTTTCTTTTTGAACCCTTGTAATTTATCGGAGCACGTCAATATATTTTCATTCCGTCCTTGCATTTTTTTATTAAGTTCATTCAGATGTTCGAATATATCCGCCATGTATGCAAGTTTGGCTATCCAGTATTCATCATGAAGGTGCTGGCATAGATCGTACATATCTTGACTTGAAAGAAACTCACGCACTTCGTAGCGAAGTTCAAACAGTCGAGCTAAAACTTTTCCCCGGGATAACCAACGAACTTCTGTATAAAACAGTAAGGATTCATGTTCGCTTCCCATTTCTTCACAGAGTATTCCAAAGATTCGCGAATTTAAGGCTCTCGATTTAATTATGTTTATGATCTTAATACATTCATTCATTGTGATCGAAAGCTGTTCGGGCAAATTTTTGACCATCAATGCTTCTCGATGTATGCAGCAATGTGTAATTTGTATTGACGGATTTTTTTGTTTTACACAAGATACAAAACCTTTCTTACTGCCCATCATTGCAGCAGCACCATCTGTACAAATAGCAACGCAATTGGTCCACTGAATATTATGTATTTTAAAAAAATTATCAGTTACTTGGAAAATTTGTTCACCGGTAGTTCTCTCTGGAACCTCCTTACAAAATAAATAATGTTCTTTAATAGAGTCCTCGTCAACGAAACGTACAATAGCCATCAGTTGTGCTTTATTTTTAATATCGGTTGATTCGTCGATTTGAAGCGCAAAAATTCCAGCCGAAATGATTTTTTTAATTAGTGTTCCCAAAATATCACTTGACATATCTTGGATACGTCTTTTAACAGTATCGGCCGACAAAGAAACTTTACTCACGTCCTTAACTTCGTTTGGCCCAAGCATAAGTCTAACAATTTCCATGCATGCTGGTTTAATAAGCGTTTCACCGATAGTGTGCGGTTTTTTTTTGTTGTGCAATTAATTTTGCAACAAGGTAGCTTGCTTCTAATGCCTTTTCAGAAACCGTAACCGCCGATTTCATAAACTGCTTTTGTTTCTTATTTTGATCCAAGCGCCGTTGGAAAAATGAATGTCTTTTTTGACGCAACTGGGATGATTTGTGATCAAATGACGGTTTAGTTTGCTGGGTACCATTGCTTCATTTGACAACTGTTCACCGCAAATGACGCATTCAGGCTTTGGAGCCGCTTCGTCGCCACACCAAGTGAAACCATATCGAAGGTAGTCTTGATTGTACTTCCTTTTTTGCTCTTTTTGCAGCACTTATGCTGGAGCTTGTGCTAGGTTCTTCGTCATCTGCTCGTGATTTCAGCAAAAATTTATCCATATTTGAAGCACTATAGTTATTTATAAAAGTAGATACTGCAACAAAACTTAGTCCAGTTCACTTATTTATAAGGCACAAGAATTTATTTATATAGCAATTCACTATTTATTTCACTCTACGATTTATTTGTTTGCCCGCGTATTTATCTGATTCACTTGACTATTCGACTCTCTCTGAGTCTCTGAGCGACGACAGGCGCGCTTATATAGGCAGTGGCGATGTTCAGGAAAACATCGAGTCGCGCCTCGAACGGCACGGATCTTTCTAGTTTAGTCGCCTTCGAGAATCAAGCCGCCGCGCCGCGCCGATAGACGGATAGACGTTTACCATCGGCGCTGTTGTCAGATTGCTTTATTTTTCGCGGGTCTCGCTACAATACGAATCTGATTCGTATTGTCTGCAAGAGCGGCACACCTCAAGTCGGCTTACGGCACACCAGTGTGCCGCGGCACACCGGTTGCGGAGCACTGCACTAAGGAATACAGATGTGAGTTGGCCAAAAAGTAATTTGCAGAAGGCAAATAGATTTGCTAAACACCTTGAAAGAACATTTCAACAAAATGAAGGCGAAAGTGCACTTGAATGGAAAAATATGACTTGCTACAAAGACTTGCCAAAAGAAATTAGCAGTCAAATAAGAAAAAATCCAAACAAAGCTCCAGGGTTTGATTTAATTACCATGCAATTTTAAACCTGGTAAACCACAAAATTAATTTACTTCCTACAGACCGATCTCAATACTTCCAATTATTTCGAAACTCTTTGAAAAATTACTGTTAAGAAGGCTGAAACCCATTAGAGTAGAAAAAAATGTAATTCCTACTCATCAATTCGGTTTTAGAAAAAGCCACTCAACTCCATAGAATAACAGACATAATTGAAAAATCTTTAGAAGAAAAAAAGTTTGTGCTACCACATTCCTTGATGTAGTGCAAACTTTTGAAGGAATCAGGTAAAAACTGAGTAAACTTTTGTTTAATATACAGGGTGTCCATATTTTAACAGGGTAATCTACATCCTAAAATAGAAGTAAAAGGTTATATAAACATAGGTCCGAAAAGGTTTCGTTTTTAAGATACATGGTGTTCTGTGTCTGCAACTGTAACGTGTGGAGGGTGGGTTACTCCCACAGCATTAGGCCTCATTAGGCCCATTATGCATCCTAAAATGATAGGTACCTCCTAGCTCGTGAGCCAGCCTACAAATTTAATGTAGTTGACAACTTCTCCAAGAGGTGCTTCTATTATATCGGCCGGTGTTAGCTGATACTCGCCGAACACAAATCTTTTAATAAATGAGAGCGTCAAATAATCGTAAAGGATATGCTCGATGGTATCATCTTCTTGTTCGCGCCCTCTGCAGAGTACGAATTAGGCCAGCCGCATGATATGGAGATGTTTCCGTACTTGGCAATGACCAGTCAAAATGCCTGTGACTAGGCGCAGATTCTATCTAGTCATAGTCAAGTTTTTGTTTGCTGCAGTGTTGTCAGGATAACTTAAGAGCTCCCTGGCATTTCGGCAGTTTCTTGTTTCATCCCATCTTTCCTTGAATTTTACAAGAGAATGTTCTTTAATTAGGTCTGTCACTACCGATTTTGTCAGGCCAATAGAAGGGCCAGTTCCAAAAAGTATTAGATTGGCTGCTTTCTTGGCTAGTGAACCAGCAAGACGGTTACCTTTCGATGTGGCGTGACCTTTGATCCATCTTAAGGTGACCACATTGTTAATGAATACTTCGGCTAAAGCTTCGTGACATTCTAGTACTTACCCTGAGTAAATTCGTGGTCTGTTCAGGGTGAGTGGTGCTAGTCTGCTATCTGTATATATGAGCATGTTCCTTCTATTAATACTGTTTCTGGTTATTTATTTTGCTGCTATGATAATCCCCGTTAGCTCTGTTTGAACTACACTGGAACTATTTCTCACTGCCCATTTTTTGTATAGGTTTAAGAATCTGGAGTATATTCCACATCCTAAGCCTTGTTTTGTATTAGAACCGTCGGTGTAGATATGAATCGTATTTGCCACTTCTGGCTCTTCTATTTGTTCTATTATAACTTTATATGGCTTATGGAAGTCATGTCTCGGTAAAATGTAGTCCATGTGTGCTTGAAGCAGTGGGATCGTATCAAGTGCCTTCTGCCAAAAGCGACATCTCGCCTCAATAGATCCGTCATCAGGTTCTATTCCAACGTGTCATCGTCAGATCAAACTCTTTGATGTAAATATCAAAGGGAGTGAGACTAGGAATGACTTCCATGCAGTGTTGCTAGAATATATTTGTGTTATGTACCAGATTTGTCTAAAAAATGTACCAGATTCCATAAAAATGTACCAGATTCTATAAATTGTACTAGATTTTTCGAATTGTGATGGTTTATTGAAGAGCAAAAATAGCCTTTATGTAGAACGAACACTAACAAGGAAGACCTTAACAATATATTTTACACGTCAAATGAAAATACATTGAAACACGAAAAAGTACTAGCTTTTACTTCGAGTATACTAGAGTACCAGATTCTCAGATAATGTACTAGATCTAGTACAATTGTACCAGACTGGCAACACTGCTTCCATGGCTCTGGTCGGTGTTGTTTTCATGGCTCCTGTTATGTTGAGATATGCTGTCCTTTGAATTTGTTCTACTTTACGAATAGCTGCTAATTTTTAGGTTTTAGGTACCCAGACAACTGCGCCGTATGTAAGCATATGTCTTATGGTAGCCGTGTAAGTCCATGCGACGACTCTGGGGGAGAAACCCCAGGTGCGTCCTACGGTTCGGCAGCATTGTTCATGAGCAATGTATGCTCTTTTTACTTTGTTTTCTAAATGCGAGTTCCATGTTAACTTGCTGTCAAAGGTGAGACCTAAGTATTTTACCTCTGTTACAAAGTTTAGTTTTGTGTTTAAGAGTTCTGGAGGTTTTAATTCCATTTTCATCATTTTCCATGTAAAAAGGACCATTTCTGTCTTCTTAGGATTGATAGACAGTGAATGGTTCTCGCACCACTGTTCTATAATTCCTAGAGCTACTTGCATTCTTGCGCAGAGTATGTTCTTAAAATTCCCTGTTTGCAGAATGACCAGGTCATCTGCATATGCTGTTGTGTAGTGACTGTCATTATTGAGGCGGCTGATGAGGGTATCGAGGTCCATATTTCACAGCAGATGTAATAGCACCCCTCCCTGTGGACATCCCCTCGCAACCAGGCCTCTTATTTTTACATCTTCTACACTTAGGTTTACTGCTCGCTTTGAAAGCATGTTATGTATCCACCCACTAACCATTTGTGGAACATTTCTGTTGGTTAGTAAGTGTATTATCTTTGGAAAGATAATTTTATCAAAAGCCCATTCTATGTTTATGAAAACACCCAAGGCGAACTCCTTATTATGCAGGGATCTCTGTATCCGGCCAGCAACTAGATGAAGGGCTAAATTAGTACATCTGCCTGGGGTAGTGTTGTAATCACCGCATCCCTTATGTACCTTTCGCATAGCCTTTCCAATGTCATCATGAAAAACGATGTCAGACTAATTCGTCGGTATGATTTTGGGACAGTGTAATCCATCTGTTACCGACTAACTCCTTTTATTACGAATCATGAGACAATTACCTCACGTGGGTTATATGGCAGACTCGCAGATAATCTTGAGTAGACAGATTGTCAATCGTCTTTCGGTATCGACATCTGTTATGAATATTATGAGTTTGAATGAATATGAATATTATGAGTTTAGTAACAATTAAGATATAAAGCAAAGATAAGACAATGGGCGCCATTACAATTTGATGTTTAAAAAAATGTACAAAAGACTACTCAAAATTATTTGCCACAAACCTTGAGAAGTAAAATTCAGAAAAATAATTAATATTTACAATTTATTGAAACTTCCTCTAATTAAATTAACATTCTTATTGAAATTTTTTATAGTTATATTTACAATTTATTGAATTAACAATCTTAATGAAACAAAGCAAATTGTGCAATTAATCTGTTTAAAGAGCTTCTGAAGAAAAGTCAAATTAATAAACTCTAATTAGATATGAAACTGCACATTTATAACAAATTAATTAAAGTCCAAAAAGACCCACCTGTAACCATTGGAAGCCAAAAGTCGAGAGAGCGTTTAACTTTCGTCTTTAATTTTCCTACTACTTTTTCATTCGATTGTCAACAATATGATTTAAAATCGATCTTAAAGCAATTACTGAGTAAGATATGAAAACGAAACAGAATCTTCGGTTCATTCTAACCAATAATTGCTTGAACAATTCAATAGTTAACTTTAAAAAGATCGATATTACCTATCAGCTGTTTGTTGACCCAGATAGAGATTGGCCGTAGCTAAACTTACCGACTTCACGCCATGCCAACTGTTACAATAATAGTTTTCCAAATTTTGTAGTCAAAAATGTTGAAAACATTCAACAAAAAAATTTATGATAATTTAACCCTAAGCCCCTCCCCTAATTTACCCACCTATGAAGATGATCAAAAATTGGCGTTTAGTCTAATAAATAGAGCGTAAAATGTTTAGCATTTGTAACAAATTTCATTTAGTTATCTTTAAAAGTTTAGAGAATATTTACAAAAATATGTCATCAGGACTTTTAACACCCTGTATCTCGGAAACAGAACGTTTTCGGACCTATGTTTGTATAAACTTTTACTCCTAATTTAGGATGTAGATTACGCTATTAAAACATGACCGTCTAATTTCGGGACACCCTGTATATGTTCAATTATTGGGAGTTATACACCACAGATAGAGTAAAGCAGGAGAAAGCTTTTTCGGAATTAAAAGAAATTAGGGCGGGACTATTACAGGGCAGTGTGCTTGGTTCGGTCCTATATCTATTATATACTGGTGATACTCCGAACTTGGTACATGTCACGATAGTTACTTTTGCATGAAGAAACTGTAAGAAATTTACAAATATCCGTTAATCAAACAATGGAGAATTAAGTTGTACGAAACTAAGTCTGTTTGCATCAACTTTACAAATAAAAATAAACAACACCTTCCAGTAAACATTAATAATACCCAAGTACCGTATGCAGATATTTTGGCATTATCCTAGACGCGAGGCTGCGCTGGAGGGCCCATGTTAACAAGAAAAGAACAGAGCTAGATATTAAATACAAGAATATGTGCTGGCTGTTGAGAAGACATTCCAATCTGTCGAACTACAATAAAATACTACTTTATAAACAGGTCCTTAAGCTCGCATGGACGTATAGCATACAGCTGTGGGGTTATGCCAGTAAAAGAAACATAGGCACCTTCCAGCGATTCCACGACAAAGTACTTAGAAACATTGTTATTACGCCTTGATACCTCCATAGAGACATGGAAATGGACAGCGTTAACCAGGCAATCCAGCTCCTCGACAATGCAAATTTGGTAAAAAGACTCAAGAGAACGAAGCCTTTCGAATTGGTGAAGTAATCGTGAAAAGCAGAGCATAGTTCGGCAGTGGTACACGATAATATTAGACACCTTTACACGCTGAAACAGAAAGATGGGGTTTATGTTATTTAAAAAAAAAATTTTAAACTATTTGTAATCGTTCCCAAGTTTTATTAAATTTTGACTGCACTCGAAGATGGAAAAAATGTTTCCGAAACATATGTAGTGTTGTGGTATATGATAGAAAATAAAAAACATGACCGAATAAACCTAAGAAATTTATAATTATATAGAATTCTGCTGCAGTCAGTCAGCGTCTGGCTGAATGGCAATGTGCCTATGCAAAAAAAAGAAAATTATCCTTCTTCAAATAATATTAGTGTAATTAACTTGATACAATCTAAGGCATGCTAGTAAGTAGGTCCTTAGTTTGAAATTTTCATATTAGCTTATTCAAGTTAAATAAAAGTTGCTTATTGATCTTATCTAGATCAGATTGTAATTTCAAAAAATACCTTTCAAGGTATTTTATTTTAAAAAATAAATATAATATAAAGCAAGTATGTGAACTAAACATTACAAAAAAACTTTGCTAGTTGGGATGTTCGTAAAGAATGTGCTTTAAACTAAAACAACTATAAAAATGCGATTTTTAACATTGAAATTTTGATAAAGCATTATGAGCATTTCTTCTACTTGTACGAGTGGACCAAACATGCTGGTGTATCGGCGCAGGCTGTATAAACAATTAAACCAATAAAAAACGCCAATATCAAATTTTTCAATCCAAATATAGATGTGATGATAAATATCTCGTTCTAAAGACTATTCATTCTCATGTTGCGGACAAAACTTGTTGTTGCACTCATTTTATCACATTTCTGCTTTTATTCTAATTAGTTTTTGAAAGAAATACAAAATCTTTTTCTAAAAAAGCAGATTTAACGTCTAGCACGTAACATCATTATCTATACCAACACTGGTGCTGTCCAGTGAATAAACGAAAAGTATTTAGAGCAGTCGCGTGCGAAGTCGACAATAAAAGAAAAATTTAATTAAGAATAAACAAGTTACGTGACTGAAAAACACACAAAGCTGCAAAATATACACCAATAACTTTCGGTTGATAAGCCGTTATATTCTGTGTGCGCCGACATAAGAGAAAGGCTTGTATCACAAATGAAATAATGGCTCCGACAGTTTTGTGTATATAAGCGATAGGATGAAGGGCTGTTAAAAAGACATTACTTTGTGGCAAAGAGAATAGAAATGGAAAAATTAGCAAGTTTATCAAGGCGTGTTGTTGGATAGTTGGAGGTTTATTTTGTCTTCTGACCTGGAATTCCAACAATGTACTCGGACACTATTATACTCTTTAAGGCCGCATGGTCGCGCGCCCCTTCTAAAAAATACCAGAGGTACCAAAGAATAAATTCCTAATCAAAAATATTATTTGTTAATTGTATAATTTTTTTTATCGTCTCGTCGAGTCCGATCTAACTCTCTCATTATAACAATTCACGAGTTCTGTGACTGTACTATCAATGGCTAGGAATCCCAGATGAACTGAACCTAAATTCGTGAATTTGATCATTAAAAAATCGTGAGAAATCTAGAAATCGTGAGAAATCGTGAGAAATCGTGAGAAATCGTGAGAAATCGTGAGAAATCGTGAGAAATCGTGAGAAATCGTGAGAAATCGTGAAAAATCGTGATAAATTGTGAGAAATCGTGAGAAATCGTGAGAAATCGTTAGAAATCGTTAGAAATCGTGAGAAATCGTGATAAATCGTAAAAAATCGTGAGAAATTAAGAGAAATTGTAAAAAATTGTGAGAAATTGTGAGAAATTGTGAGAAATCGTGAGAAATCGTGAGAAATCGTGAGAAATCATGAGAAATCGTAAGATATTTTAAGAAATCGTGAGATTGTACAACTCATGCGCAGTTTAGCGAAATATTTAGCATTTTTTATTTATGTGCTCTGTCCAAGAAGCGAGCAAGGAATGACAGCGACTTTTGATTTTCAGCACCGTTCTAACACCTATAACAGATAAAGACAAGCAATAATTTTCTGACATTTATTGTTCTCCTCTCAGATAGATAGCTATTAATCAAAAACACAAATATAATTTTTAAGGGTTAGAGAGAGCATTTTTTTTCTGGTACTATCTAATTGTATTAAATTTTCATGTAAACCTAATAAAAATAAATAATAAATTGTAATTGCGGTTATGGAATTAACCGCTACAAGCCTGTTAATGCAGCAATCGGTGAACTACCGCCGAAAATGTCAAGTGTCATTTGCCCGCCATGTTTTGACCAACGCATTATCGCGTTCCATGGGCGGACTCTACGGCATAATTCAATTGTTTGTTTAATTAAAAATAATCGTTTTTACATAAAAAGTTAAGGTTCGTTTCTGCAAGCAGTTTGTTTAAACAAATATAGTGAGACAGGCCCATTCTCGTGAGATCGTGAGACAGTACCGTACCGTGAGATCTCTCGATAAATCGTGAAATCTGGAAACCCCGGCTGTAGTAAAATATAGGTATGTGTCACTATACAAACAGAAACGTAGCCGTGCATGTGTCAACGCGTACGTCTTGTCTCTGGTCTTGCAGTTGGATGTTTTATATAGTTACGTAGCATTAAAAACACAAGCCAACAGACATTTTAGTGCCGCTGAAGTGTATGCTAATCGACAAAATCAAGAACATTCGTTAGTTAAGGTTGCCCGCTATCGAACTAATCAAGCCACTAAAGTACAAACATTACCTCAGATGTATTTACTTCCTGGCTGTTATGCCGTGGTCTTTCTTGGTTATTACTGTTCGGTGACTGCAGATTTTTCGGTTTGTCCTAAACGACAACTTCGTTTGTGTTTCGTTAGTCACGTACCAACGCATTTCTTTGTTTGTTCTCTGTATACTTTTCCACTATTGCATGGAATTCTTTAGACTATTGCTGATATGTGAGGGTCTCTGCGGTCTTTTGCTTTTTTAAGATATTCCTCTATTTTCTTTGTACACAGTGCCGATTTTCTTTTTCTTTAGGATTTTGCCAATTCGGTCAGTGACACCTTCTACGGGTTTTGTTTCTTTACTAAAGTTGGACTTATTCTCCCTTGGGCGCGTAGCATGGATAATGTCTTTTTTGCTTCATGCGTTTACTTGTAACACTGTTGTCAGGTGTTTTATTTCATCATTTGGTTCACCTATTATCCTTAACTCTCTGTTTACTAAGGTCTTGACAACTGTGTGCTTCTGTTTTGGATGATGGTTGGATCTATATTGTAGGTATAGATTAGTGTGTGTCTTCTTTCTGTATACTCTGTTTGCTAGTTTATTGTCTTCTCGGCTGACCAACATATCTAGGAGAGGAATCTGTCGGTTTTCTTCCATTTCCATGGTGAACTGGACTTTGGGATAAAAACTATTCAGACGGTTAAAGAAATTTTGGAGGTATTTTTTCTCGTGGCTCCATAATAACGAATATGTCATCTACATACCTCGCAAATACTTTGATTGTTTTTCAGCAGTGCAATTAGCTCTCTCTTCAAATTTTTTTATGTAAAAAAAGAGACAGGAATATAAATACCACACTCGGAGCAAAGAAGGATTTAGTTTCAGTTGATACGTCGAGATGAGTACTTCGTCCATGCTACTGATGGCAGCCGCAGTTTCAGCTAAAACGTTTGGTAGTAATAACCAACAAAGACCATGGCATAACAACTCGAAAACCAATAATAACATTGACGGCAGCCGTGAAAGCCTACATTCTTACATTACCTCAGATGATTGTACCCCTTTTGTGAAATGTAGACTTCGCGACAACAACATCAAATCTAATTTCTTCTGTTTGAACTTTGTAGTATATGCATGACTAATGCCTTACATTAATATTCTTCTCACCCAGTACTCTAAACATGAACCACTTAGATCACTTCTGGGACAACATGTTTTCAAAATTATTATCCACAACCAAATATAACAAAGTTCTTTGTAAGGATGCATCAGAATGTGAGAAAAGTGTTAGTTATGAAGTCACTTCATTTACCAAAGTAATTAAAACCTGCATTCTTTCTCCATTTTCCCGTAGTGACACTGCACAGTTATTTGGTATGGTATAAAGGGTGGACCGGATTTAATTTGCGTATACAGAGATCTCGTAAACCGTAAGATATACATTGTCTGTTAAATGTGGAAAAAAGTTCGTATTTTGACGGATAATACAATGGTCCATAGAAGTTCCAGATTTTCTGACTGGTTCTGGAGATATTCGATAAAATCCGAAAAACCTCATTTTCGTTTTTTAAGTCGTGCGTTGTTATTATAAAAGATACAAAAAAAAATATACAAAGTTTTTGTTATAAATCAAGTTCCCTATATTCTGCCAAACTTTTTATTACGACGTTTCGTATTTGCAGGGCCACCTTCAACTTATTTTTTAAATACGGACTTGGATTTTTAATTGTAATTTTTTATAGCTTTTGTATAGCTAAATACAACGATATGTTACATTTTACCATTTTACTACGTTTCGTTTATGAAAATATCATCAGCTATGTAGCTTCTGATGATACTGTTTCTTACTTGATTAAAACAAGATAGCTAATTAAATAATAATTAAAAAACAAAAAATGCTTAAAATGTAAAATTTTAAATATTATTTGAAACATAATACAAGATGTATTTAATTACAAAATGCATTACAATTTTTTATCAAACATGATTAAGTACAACCAGCAAACAAAACTAATGAAGAACGAATTATGGTTGTATACATTCTAAAAATAATAAAGCTAATAACAAAAACAAAATTCAAAAACAAAAACAGTCACAATAGTTGCTCAAAATGTATTCCATTCTGTTGGATACAGAGTCCAATTCTCCTAGACATTTGGGATGTAGTTTTATCAACCATTTATGGTGTAATTTTTTCAAATGCATCTACTATTCGTTGACGAAGTTCTTGTATAATATTTGGCATATTTTTGTCGTAGATTTGGTTATTTACGAAGCCCAATACAAAATAATCAATGAGGTTAAGACACGGAGATCAAGGAGGACACCTTATTGGTCCATTGGTACAAATACAATTACCTCTAAAATATTGATCGAGATACTCTGCAACCCTCCTAGCATTGTGTGCACTACAACCGTCTTGTTTGTAAGGGCATCTCATGGAGTACTTCCTCCAATAAATGTAGGTATCGGAACTGATTTAAATTACCATCCAAAAAAATCGGCCCAATAATCAGATTATTGATTAGTCCACGCCGCACATTTTGGGTAAAACGGAACTGTGGTCTAACTTCTCTGATTAAATGGGGATTAGAAGTAACATACAAATGCTTGTTCCTGGAAATAAATATTCCACTATTAGTAAAGGAGCATTCATCCGTCCATAATATCTTTTTGTTGAAAGAACGGTCATTTCGCAGTTTTCTACTATACCGACGACAAAACATCAGTCTTCTATCAGAGTCTCCAGCGTGTAATTTCTGGACTTTTTGAAAATTATACCCGTAATACTTATGTTTTTTTTTTAATTATTTTAACCATGGAGGTTCCTACTACACATTCTTTAGCTATTCGCCTAGTAGAATTTTCAGGGTTAATATGTATTTGGGCAAGAACATTAATTTCATTATCAGTATGTCGAACCTGATATCTAGTTCTCCTTTTTTTTCACACTGCTATGCTCTACCATATTTTTTGAAATATAAGAAAACATCCTCTTAGATGATTGTTGTCTATCAGGATATAAATCTAAATAAGTCTGAGCTGACCGGGTTTCATTCCTATATCATCTTATGTACACATCATACATCTCTTCTTCAGTATAACGAACCATAATATTTATTTAATTTTATACTATTTAAAGCTAAAAACGTACTGTAATATTAGATGTTACAGATTATAACAGAAATATTGGTGACAAGTTACAACTGACATGCATGACAAACATAATTTTGTTAAGATCTTATGTATGCAAAAATAAAAACATTAAATATGGTGTGAGAAACCTAAGCGAAAGATTTTACAGAAAATCTGGTGATAGGAATTTATAGATTGTTTGACTGTTCTGGTTTTCATTTTATGTTTTTGTTATAAGCTTTATTATTTGTAGAATGTGTACAACTTAGTCTTGTTTGCTGGTTGAACTTAATCATGTTTGATAAAAAATTGTAACCAATGACGTTATATACTATGTAACTATATAGTATGTAACGTCAATGATTGTAACCCATTTTGTAATTAAATAATTCTTGTATTATGTTTCAAAGAATATTTAAAATTTTACATTTTAAGCATTTTTTGTTTTTTAATTATTATTTAATTAGCTATCTTGTTTTAATCAAGTAAGAAACGGTATCATCAGAAGCTACATAGCTGATGATATTTTCATAGACGAAACGTAGTAAAATGGTAAAGTGTAACATATCGTTGTATTTAGTTATACAGAATAAAAATTTTGACATGGTAGATTATAGGGAACTTGATTCTTAACAAAAACTTTGTGTAATTTTTTTTTGTATCTTTTATAAAAACAACGCACGACTTAAAAAACGAAAATGAGGTTTTTCGGATTTTATCGAATATCTCGTGAACCAGCCAGTAAATCTGGAACTTCTATAGACCATTGTATTATCCGTCAAAATACGAAACATTTTCCCTATTTAACCCATAATGTATATCTTACGGTTTACGAGATCTCTGTATACGCAAATTAAATCCGGTCCACCCTGTATATCACGCTATATATTTCGTATCACCAGAACATTATCGTTCAGTTGTTTATACTAACTCAGAAAAACAGTTACATCCTAGTCCAGTCCATACATGACTCCAATAACCAAATTGCCTCACCTGAAATACCACTGAGAATATAATAGGTACCTTCTCATTTAGGTATTCCAGGGATTCCAGTATAGTAAAAATGCTCTTACATCTAACAGCAATCACATGTTAGTCCAACTCTGAAAGGACATAAATGCTTTATTCTATGCTTAGAAGGTATGGCAAAATCACTAGTGTAGAATTCTCTCCAAATTAATAGTTATTCAACCCCTCCGCCGGCACAGATAAAATGCCAGCCATGTCTAGAAAACACAAACTGATCATAGGCGACTACGGATCGGACATTCCCGTAATAAGTAATTAATGGCCACCAAAAGTCCACCTGAATACCAACATTGCAATACCCTGTATCTCTGAAACGATGCGTTCTCAAATACTTGTTTACAAGAAGTTTTATCTAAGGAATTCGACCCTAAATTTATTTGTATTATTAAGCGGCCATACAATTGCCGATAAACAAATCAACAAAATAAAAAAAAGTTTAAAAGAGTACCTAATTAAAAAAAAATGTAAAAAACAAGTTTCTATTAATTTTTGAACCGACCTCGTGATACCCAATGTCGGACAGTTAGCTTTTAATTTGATATTTCCCAATCGGAGCCTTATATTTACACTACCAGCTCATAATTCATCTTTCCTTCAAGATTCTTTTATTTTACACAGTGGATCTGATGAATATCTCATTAGATATAACTGTTTCCTTTTATGATTTAGAATTAACTGCGGGAGTGCGGCTGATTAAGAAATTTGGTAAGGTGTTTCGTGAATTATTGCTAGTGTCATCTTGCGTATGTTCTTCCGAACGAAGAAAGGAACCTGTTTTTTGAACGTTGTCGAGTTTAATGATTTTTATTAATACAAAAATATGTTTTTCTTCAATTACATAAATTGGACGTCAATATTTTAAATTTTGATATAATTTTATAAAAAGCGAGGGCCATTTGATTATGTGAACTATACAAAATATATTTTAAAAGGGACTGGATGTATTGGCTGTCTCATCTGTGGTTCTCTAAAATTAATTGTATTAGTAGCAATATTGGCGCATCGTAATCAATGGAAGTGATTTATTGTTTAATCTTGATATTGAATTAACATTTATTTATCTAAAGATCTTAACATGTAGTTATTTTCTTCCCGGTTTGTATAAATACTGAGCCTTTCGTTGTTTTGGTTCTGGTTCTCTTCCAACGTCAGCGACAGTAAACTGGAATTAATTCAACCTTGATTCACTTTTAAATTGAAATAAAATTATGTAATTCTCTTTAAGGTTTGTAGAAGTACAAGTCAACTAAGTTTTCTGTACTTGCCTTAATTGGTTTGTTCAATAAATTATAAATCTAACAACTTATTACAAATGCTTTTATTCGGGTATAGATATTAATCTGATGTTTTAACTTTCGTTGCTAATATTAAAATTACCCTGGATTACCCGAACCTCCTTTAGATCTCACTTTACGAACTTTGAAATTTGGCACAAATGACAATGGTAATGTCACTAGATAGATAACACTTGTCTTTTGTTACCTATAACTTGTTGAATGAAATCACCCTGGAGTAATCTAAACCCGTTCTAGACCTGTCAGATCTCACTTTGCGAACTTCGACATTTACAGTAAGTGACACCTGTAATTTAATAAGATAACACTTCTTCTTTTTTCAGTGTTAAATTTAATTTAATAGTATCTAACATAATCTGATTAATTATTTATTTAAAAAATAGCCAAGATGATGGCAAAAATTTTAATAGACTATATTTTTGTTTTAACCTACAGTACGAACTAAAAAATTAAATATCGACATGGGTGTATCCGATAAATCGTCTAAATGGACTTTGTTTTGGTACAGGGGGAAAAATAGTGCCCAGCATTCCCACTGGTCTATTTTGTTTTGCTTGGCATGTCAAATCGTTCTAAATTGTCAGAATTGTCATTTGATTTTCATTAATTCCTAGCTTATTTTTGTAGTTTATAAGTGATTTTTGTATTTTATTACTTTACTAATACAAATTTTAACAATGGTGAGAGGTTATTTAAGTTGTAAATAGAAATAAGAAAAGGCATCATCAAGCGCATTCCACAAGTAAGTAACCATTAGCGTCTTTACCATTTATTTAAAAGAAACATAGTACCTACATTTTATGCAAGAGGCCGTTAAACATGAATTTAAAATAAATGGTAAATTAAGTGAATTAAATTTAAAACATTTGTATTATGTATGAGAAATGTTGTTTTTGATTTTGGACTTTACTGAAAAGTTAAAAAATATAATCATAATTTTTCAATATAAACAAGCTTTTTGTTTTTAGGTCATTTAATCATGATAATGTTGAAGATTTTAAATCAATAATTTTTGTTTTTTTGTAGGTTTCCAGCTAATCCTGCCGAAACAAACGTATTTGGTGAAACATATTAAAACTTACTTCATAAAAAATTTCAAATAGTGATGTTTTATGTTCTAATCATTTTTCTGGATATTTATGTCAAAGACTGGATGCGGCGGAAGAACTAGATCAATTCTAGGTGCATTGCCATTAGCATTTACTGAGGCCCCAGAAGATGATGAATCTTAAAGGTAAAGAACCCTGTGCTTTTCTTGTGAGTTAATCGTTCAAAATTTTTCAGTGGTGATCTGAACCATGTAGCCTCTGTTGCAGAAAAAGAAAATGCAGAATTAGAAAACATATAAGTAACTAAGTACTTCTTAATACAACATAAATTTTATTTTAAAATAATTACCTATTACTACCCATATTTTTTATAAACCACAAAATTTGAAAATAATTATTTTTTATTAAATGTACCTATGTTCTTTAATTAAGTAGGCCACTAGTCGTTAAGAAATAAGCAAAACATAATGTGAGTTTTTTAATAAAAAAGTCAGTTTAAGCTTCTTTTATTTGCACCCCTAGTCATTAAGAAATAATCGAAGCTTAAGACAGTTTTCCAATAAAAATGAAGCTTCACTTATTTGACTAGCAGTGCAAATGTACCTTAGAACCTAAGTATTAGCTTGATTTCAATTTGTAGTATATCGTTTAGTAATCTATTGAATATTGGTTACGAACAATATTTTTATATTAAATAAATTATTGGAAAAAGTTCTTGTATTGTAATTGTCGTACACGTGTGTTAAGAGATATTATAAATATTTGTATAATACCACCGTCTCGATGATGGTGGGTGAGGTTTTCCGGGTTTTCCTCACCTGTAAGTCAAATGGCAACATCAATCATCTTTAAGTCGCCCCGGAGCGCTACGGCAAATAATAATAATAGCCGTCCCTTCCCCTACACAAGTCGTTCAGTCGACTTCAGGGGTTGAAATTCACTCATAAGGGGGTGAATTAGGAAGAGTATTATTATTATTATTATTATTATACCTACTATTTATTTATATTTTTGATTTTTAAATATAAGCTTTTTATCTTTTTTATTGCCTATTATTTCAACCATCATTTTTCCTTTATACACTTTCTGATGTTTTAATTAAAAAAAAGCTGATGTTTTCAACACAAATAATAATAATATTAATAATAATAATAATATTATTAATAATAATATTAATAATTTACTATTACTAGATAGGTACTTACTTAAATTATGCAAGTTTATAAATTATGTGCATAATTTAAAGAATTTTGAAGGTAGGGTCCGATAACAATTAAAAGAACACCTCTACGTCATAACCATTACTTAGAATTTCGAATACACATTGTCTATAACTATCAATTAATAAAAAAATAAGTAAGTTGTTAGGTATAAAACAATATTTCCTATATTCCTATATTATTAATACACCACTAAACCCCCAATAGGCGACAAAAACCAATTAATTAGTTTATCAAATGTTGACGAAGCTGTGTTCTTCTGATTGTAATCGGACCCTATGTATTAAATTTATAATTTATATTAACTGCGAACCCCGTAAAAATGATACCACACTGGTAATAGTGTCTAGGCATTTCCCCTCATAACTTAAACAAACCCTATTGAATGCGGACACTATGAAATATATATGCTCGAAGGTGACCGGGCGTAGATTCTAGTCAAGTATTTGCGGTAGTTTTGTCAGGATAACTTAAAAGCTCTTGCAACTCTGCATTTTCCTGTTTAATCCCATTTTTCCTTGAATTTTACAAGGAAATGTTCTTAATTAGTTTTGACATTACCGATGTAAGGGCTAGGTTGGTTGGCTGCCTTTTTTTCTAGTTAATTTTTGAATTTGCTTTATGTGCAAAAAAAACAAAAAAAAAAACAAAAAATAAAGAAATCAAACAAAAAAATAAACCCAAAATAAAAACAAAAAAACAGAAACGAAGGAAAAATCAAAAATACAAAAAAACTACAAAAAACAACAAAAACCAAAAACAAAAATTTTGAGAATTTGCGTAATGGTGCGTAAAGACCGGATTAACGATTACCTACGAATGATATTTGGCGATGAATATCGAATGTACATTAGACTTCAAAGAAACGTCCATATTAAGGCGGGTACAGATCTGAGTACGTACGTGTATGAGGCATTTGGTGATTGTAACACAATAACAAATTTTTAGGTAGAAAAATGGGAGACAATTCAAACTGTATTTGTATGTTTATCCAACCAATTGGGTGGAATTTAAAATGTTTGAAGTTTGTCCGAATTTTCAGATTTTCCTTTGTAATTTTCCCAAAATTTGTTCTTCCTGAAAACTTTTCCAGGACCATAACTAACAAAACAAAAAAAGAGTTACGAATATCCATCGTTCTATTTCTGAGTAATAGTTATAAGTAAACAATCCCATAAAAAAAAACACTTCCAGTTTTTTCGGAATTTTTAAATTTGTCTTTTTTACAAACTTTATTCCGACTATTACGAACATTAAAAAAATTGTAAAATCGGTCTACCTATTCTGAAGTGATGCGTTTACCAACAAAACAGCAATTGATTTTTAATTATTTGTAGATCAGAGGCAGAGCATAGGGATCAACCATCGTAGTTAAACTAGCTCAACGCTCACTCGTATTTCAGAAACCGACCAATTGATTGAAATATCCAAACAAATGACCCTTACAAGTAAAAACGCCGTTTCGTTCCCAACTTCTACTCAATGGTGTTTGTTTTTATTAGCTGGCTGATGGCGCAATAAACCTAATTTTGAAATAATGGCCGAGACCTATGAACATTAAAAACTTTCAGGACTAATTCCGTTTCATTTTCGCGTGCCCGATGCAACGGCCGATATGGTGAAATAATGACTTTATTCGAACCACATCAGTCACCGACATGTCATTCGGTGGCGGCGTAGATTAGCGAAAGCCAGAATAACATTTTTTTATGGATAAAGAGCCGACGGTGTGGCGGGGCGATCGCGTGGAATAATATAAAAACAGATTAAAATGGCGTAAATTAGGTTAATGCAAAACCGAAATCGTTACAATGGAATAGTTATTTTACTTGCATTTTCAAAGAAAGTTTTAGCTTCCAGTATTTATTACATACAGTGTGGTCCAATGAAAAGTATCCACCCTTTTTTTCTTGGTTCCCTCAGATTTAAAAAGAAATATTTGGACACGTCGATTTTTTTTTGAGGGGACATATTTTTTTTATAATTGCATCATTGACACTTCAACCTTCGAGCAGTGGGATAAACAACCCCTAGAATTTAGATAGGGAAAGTACTAGGTGTGGTACATTTTTGTAAAAGTAATTTTATAAGAAGTTTAGTAACACCAATATTGGTATATCAAATTTCGATTGTAGGGCCCTCTTGAAGGCGAAAATTAAGCCCCTAGCCTTTCCTGTTTTCCTGAAATTTAATGCACAAATGCTCGGACACGTCGATTTTTATTTACAAAGAGACACATTTGAAGCATATTTTATAACCTGCATCTTCAACCCCTTGGTGGGGACAATCACACCCTTAAAATTTTAAAGTGGGAAAAGTGGGGAGAAAAGCTAAATATTTTAAAGGACAAACAATTTATTTTACAGTTAATCCGAAAACGGCTTTAAAAACCTTAGCTCTGCAGTTTTGGTATTTGAAAAATTCACTTATATTTTGGTTATTAAGAGTCAAAACAACTACAACAAGTAAGTACTAACTTACTTATTTTAAAAAAAACTAAAATTCCAATAAAAACTAGATCTACTATATCAAAACGAAATTTCTGATTTATCGTGTGCATTTTTTGTTAAAATAAAAACAAGTAATAAAGAAATAAAATAAGAAAACAATTTAGGCTAACGTTCATTGTGGTTTCTTTACAATTTGGTTGCTTTTAAAATTATTTTAACTTACTGCTCGATTGATTAATAACAATCATCTTAATAAAAATGTGAATCATTCGTATGTTGGCAAAAGAATCCAAAATTTTTTAGATTCTGGATCTAAATTAGTACAAGAGCTGAACGAGAATGATTCTGATAAAAGGCTGCAGTTTTGTAAAGAAATGAGCCAGTATTTAATTGCCGATCCTGACTTAATATTTAGTATTTGTTTTTCCGACTCAGGTGACTCCAAAACGTAAAAAATCCGTCGAAAACTCGAGGTCGAAAAAAATCATGATTTCTATACTTTCCTTATCTCTATACAGATATAAAAGTAAAAACTTCAGCTAAATAAATCAATAGCAGCTACGAAATAATGACAATTTACGATATGTAGAGCGTGTAAAGCGTCCATTAACGCCCGCCAGACCTCTAAACACCTCGTATAGGTAAATGGGTAATTGGGAACATGCGCCAATGTTTGTTTAAGGAAACATTGGAGTCGTTCGCGTTCATGTCATGATTTACACGGCCTTGTTTAACTTTAATTTGGTTACTTTTTGTCAGGCTACTGTTGCTTCTTTAAACAATTCGATAAAGAGGTTTAATTAATTGGAAATGAATATTCTTTCTATTAATGAATTTTGATGTTGGAGCTTAGTGTACCGAGATAGAGTGTTAAAAATTTAAATTAAAATTTTTCCATAAATCAAGAACAATTTCAAATATTTTTTTTCAAATGTGGTGATCAATATGTTCTTTAATAAATTAATACTTTGACATAAACTTACTTTTGAAAATTTACCAGTTGCGCGTAATCAAGGTTAGTAACAATTATTTCTCCTTGTTTTTTAAGCCACAGGAACAGACTTTTCTTATTTTTTAATATTTATTTTAATTATCTGTTTCTTTAAGGTAAAAAAGTGGGATAACACGAGTGCTTCACAAAACATAATGTTTGTTTTTTAGTTTTTTAGTTTTAAATTAGTTTTAGATTTGCAAAAGCTCTACGAAGTGTAATTGTGACATGAGATGTAAAACGTAGGTTAGGTTTTTGACAGAGTTGGTTTTCCCTCCTTTATGGAATACCATGTATATTTAAGGATAATTGTAAAATAGGGTCGTACAACTTTTATATTAAACATTTCTTCCTATCTTCAATTATAAAACAGCTATCGATCAGTTACCCACTGATGGAGCACCCTGTATATGTATAAATTAAACAAAGTATAAAATAAACCATTTTTTTTATCAAAGCTTGGTTTTTATAAGTCTTAATTTTAAACAATATGCCCATATAATTTACGATAATTTTATTTGGGGTCTGCATTATTCTCCAATTTCACAAAAAATTTATTTCTTCGCGACAATGTAACATAGTTTTTAAAATACAGTATTATCATGCCTCACTTAAACGGAAATAAAGTACAGGGTGTTCCATTTAAAAACATGTTTTTACTTTCCAGGCAAGAACGTAACAACCTGTATATCCAAACATATTTTTAAATTATATGTTTTTCAAATCCACATAACTTTTATTTTAAGCATGTGTCTAAAACACAAATTAAACTAGCAAGCAATTACACACTAATAGGACAGCCTGTATAGAAGCACGACAAAGAGTTTGTCTTTTTCATTCTTTCAGGCATCCTTTTAAACTCTTTCTGACAACTTCCTTAAATGGTCCAGACTACCCTACATGATTTTGACATGTGGCGCTGCAGCTTCATTGGTTAATTGTACACCACCATTTGGATACCTTAATTTGTCCTATTTATTAATTCCTCATTCATTTCACTCTTTAGATGGGCTCCCAAAAACTTATAGTCTCAGGTCACCCATTAAGTGCTTGACTACCTTGATCGATAAATGAGTATATAGGTATACCGTCAGCCAGTGGCCCGGTAATATACTTCTTTGGCATCAGTACTTGACATCCTATAGAAGTATGTATTCTTTTCTCTTTTTGTGGTAACTTCTTTTCGTATTTATTGTCATCCTGTATACGCAACAGCTATTCTTTAGAATAAATATTTTATATTTCCGGTGTGTATAGGCCATGACGTTAATAAACGTCCAAATTTCTAAATAATTGTATACCGATGGGCCAGAGCGTGTAGTTGGAATTAAAGCTTGGGCAGTGAAAGTGTTAAAAGGAAATAAACAAATTTTATAATTTTTTTTGTATAAAATATATTTTGAGTTTAATAACTCTTTGATAATAAAAAACAATATTTGTAAAATCGATTAAGTAAATCGAAAAAAAAAATTATTATTACCGCTGTCATATTTACTTGTAGTGTCTTTCAGATTTATGGCACAAGAATGACTCAGAAATATTTGATAAAATTTGTAAATAATTATTATTGACATGCCGAACACAATTGGTCCATATGGAGATATTCCTGCAATAACTTTTCAAATAATATATGACACACTTTGAGACAACTTGGGGTGAAATGTCTCTCTCTTACCCGTTTCTTCTCCCCGCCCCCTTAATATTACTCCAAATCAATTCGATAGGATTGAATTTGCAATAATATGGTAGCAAACGTAAAAATCGAATCTTTTAGCGATCTCATCAACAACATATTATGGGTTTGATTTAATTCCTTCGGTTATAGTCAGCAGATCTTTTTTTAAATCTATGTGGGAGGATCTGTTACACTCATGTTATTTATAAATAAAGTGCGGGGATGTGTTTTATGAATAATAATAAAAATGATGATTAATTTTTGAACCGTTAGTTTATTTTGAATAAGATGTAATTTTTACCTTCCCCTCGTATTCGGAATTGTTACCTGTAATGGTGCATGAGACATCTCGGGTTCAATTGGATTCCATAATCTGAATACCAGGAAAAATCGATTGTTGGGCGCCGTAGGTTCGTTCGAGAGATTTAGTAAAAACACTGGTTTGAAAATTATAACAAGGTATGTTTTATTTAATTAAATTATTTATCTTGGCAACAAGTGTTTTTATAATATTATAAATAGCATGAAAACAGAATCTTTGATAGTAAATTTTGCTTTTTGTGGCATAGTCCAGAGTAGAATCGATAGATTCGATGGATCCGATTCTGAACACAGCCAGTAATCGATTATTTGTCAGCTGACTTAAAAAATTAAATTATACAAATATAACCTAGAAACATGATTGAAAAATACAGAAACGAATTCAAGAATAATTGTTATTAAAATAGAAGAAAAATATGTGTTATAGATTAAATGAAATTAGTGAGTTAAAAGTTTTTTTTATATACACAGGGTGAAAAATTCAGTCTTTGATGAAAAAGAAATAGTGACAAATATAGTTCTTGTGTTTGTTACGATAAAAAAAACACTCAATTAGTAGTTATCCAATACAATGGAAATGGAAATTTTATAAAACAGTTTTGGTGATACCTGTCCTCACTGTGTAGTGTAAAATTGGATTCCATCGCCTAGTTATCACCAAACTTTCGTGATTTACGTTGTCAGAAGCTCCAAACAGCTTTTCTTAACTAAAGGTGCATAAAAACATTTCTGCAGATAGAATTTTGTGTAAAGACTTGTGGAAGTTTTTATTTTTTTAAAACCTCTTCAACCGAAAAATCAAAATGGAGTCTTTTTTTTTAGCCCTCTTGTTGATTCTCCTCGTCGTTCATAGCAACCAGGAATTATCCTCCTAGCAAGAGCCAACTATTATGGAAAATAAAGGTAATTTGATATTGTCACGATTAATGTCAAATAATCCAAATCCACCTACAGGGTGTTGAGATTTTCCCCCTTGTGGAAAATTAATAATGGTTTATCTTTCCAAAAATGTCCAAAATCCATCTTCATTCACAAACAAACGTCCCTGTATCACTAGCACTAGTAGCACTTCTTAAGATTAAATATTTACAAAATTATCAATAAAATTTGTTTACAAAAATACTTAAATTACATGACTCAAAAATTCTGTTTTTATTACAAAATAACCATTGTTATTATGTTTTGTATTTTAATATTATTTATTATTCTTACTTTGTGTTTCTAAACACATACAGGATGTTTATAAAGTTATTAATGTTCGAATTGTTTTTAGATGTCAAATCGGAGCATCATCCAACATTATTCAATCTGCCGATTAGAATTTTATCTCTTGGGACCCACATGGTGTCTATACCTGATGTCAGATGTCCCCTTCATGATTTACAAAAGAAATAATTTAATTTGAAAATACATGTCAAATAATTTCTGGATATGAAGTTAAATAAGGTATGTAAATTTTGAATTTTTGAAGATATTTTTTATAGGATTGTTAAAATTTTGCAATATTTATGAAAATAACCCATCTTAGTGTGTTTTATAACACCTTCCAATAAACATTGTTTAAAAGATTCTTACATTCTTGTTTATTTATGTCAATTTATAATTAAATTATTATTATTCTGTTTTATTCGTTTAAATAATATTATATTTGTTTTTATATTCTGTATTGCTAAAAGACTGACTGTTGCAACATACCCTGAATTTTTTTACAATCATTATAACTTTTTTGAAGTCTAGAATGTTGTAAACAAAATTCACAAAAATCATTTTAAATTTTAATTTTTATAGACCATTGTTTGTCATTTTCATGCGTTTCTCTAAATTTCTCGATGAACTCAAACACTTTGTTCAAATCATTTAAAGATTTTCTTTTGTGTACTTTATACACAAATAAAACTTAAATTATTAATGAATATTTTTAAATTTAACGATAATTAGGTTATCATTCTATTATTTTGTGTTTATTACTTAATTAACATATTTACATAATTAGTTTTAGATAAACGTCTTTATGCGTTATCTGTTGTCACAAATCTGTACAGCACGTCAATGTTAAATATTCCCCTAGGGATTTCAGTAACTGGATGTACTAATAGATAGCTATTTACCCCGTTCTGCGTTTGTATCTTATAAGGCCCCTCGTACACCAATTGTAACTTAGGACATATGTTTTCTTTTCTATTTGGCACTCTTAGAGCTTTAACTATTACTAAATCACCTTGTTTAAATGTTATTTTGTTTCTAATTTTCTTTTCACGATTGCTTTTATATTTTTCCGCTCTGCGGACAATTCTTTCATAAGTTTCCTTTACCACTTGATCGTAAGGTTCAAAAGATTCAAATTCCCAGGGTCTATCAGGTAGAATGTTTTTCATCACCCTGATAGGAGATTTACCAGTAATATCGTGTGGAACATTATTTATGCTGTGTTGGATTGATTTTAAATTATTTTCCCACATAACTTGCTCTTTGTGAACTAGTATTCTTAGGCATTTGATGATTTCCTGTACATACCTTTCAGCCTGATTAGCACAAGGATGTCTTATTGATGTATAAATTGGTTTAATATTTGATTTTCTTAACCAAGTTTTCAAATTTTCATTATTGAAATAAGTAGCATTGTCCATTAGACATTGTTTAGGCATACCTATTTCCACAAAATATTTTGTTAGGCATTCTTTTACTGTTTTGCTATTTGTCCTTTGACAGGGATAGACTGATATGAATTTAGAAAAATTGTCTACTATTACAAATATGTGTCGATTACCCTCTAAGCTAGGAATTAAACTAGAAATGAAATCTACTGATATAAGTTCTAGAGGATGTGTTGTTATTATTGATTTTGGAAGATTTTGATTGTGGAAATTTTTATTTTTGCTCAACTGACAAAGTTCACATCTACTGACTAAATCTTTTACTATTGACAAATCCTTTCGAGATACATAATTTTCTCTAAAAATATTAAAAGTTTTCCTAGCACCTATGTGATTGTATTTTATGTGAAGTTCATAAATTATTTTCCTAGTTAATTTTTGTGTAATTACATATAATTCTTTACCATTGATGTTTTTGTATATCATCTTTATACTTATAGGGTATAGGATAAGTTTTAACTTTAAATGTTTCCATATTTTTAACCTTAAGACTGTGGGTGTAATTTTTCGCAACTCTTGGTACTTCATTGTATAAATCTTCATATTTCTCCAACAATTTTCTCACTTCTTTCTTTCTACCATTATCACAATCCAAATTCAATTCATTCCATTTATTATTACTGTTTTTAAATTCCATATCATACTCATAATATCCATTCGTGTCCATATCACCATAATCCATACTATCTTCTCCATTAAAATATGTTTCATTGTATACTTCTTTTTTTTTTTGTTTGCTTTTTCTTCATAAATTTCATCTTCTTCATTATTCTTCTTAAAAATATTCATCATCTTCTTATTTTCCACCTGATCTTCACTTAAGTTAAATCTTACACTGTTGCCATTTAAAGTTACTCTCCTAGTTTCATAATTTATGTCCCCATTATTTTTATATAGTTCATCTGAACCCAATAAAATATCATACTCCATATTATTAGTTATTAAAAGCTGTAATTCTACACCTGTGTTATAGTTAGGAGGCAATTGTAATTTGACTATAATTGATTTGTTTACTTCGCAAAATTTCTTTGAATTCAAACCTATTAAATTAACTTTTGATACCTTAATAATATTATTTTGCAAGTTTAAATCGTTAACAACATTTTCATTAATTAAAGATGTTTCTGAGCCACTATCGATTAAAATATTTACAAGTTTTTTTTCAATTTTACCCTTTATTGTGACTAAAATATTTTTGTCTATGTTATCTAAGCAATCTATTGTTTTCAGAAATTCCTTAGGGTAAACATAACTGTACAGATTGCGTGTTAATTCACCCACTATTGAAAATTCGGTGGGACATCAGCACAAGTGGCGCTGGTTCCTGGATTCACCATTGTTGAGGAGTAATCCATAGTATTGACTTGAACATTGTCATGATTTGTGGATATTTGTGATCTATCATGAGTGTTTACCCTTTCTGCACTACTAGATCTATTAAAATGCACTCTACGATTATCGTTGTTTGGATATGGAGCTAAACCTCGTCCATTTCTGGTCATGTCACCATCAGAATTGCTACGTACTAGCCTTCTATCATTTGGTTGATAATTATTGTTATTTTGATTGTTATAATTTCTATTATTATTTGAATTACTATAATTTGGTCTGTTATTGTAGTAATTTTGATCATTATTATTATATCTGTTTTGATTATTAGAGTAATTATTGTAGTTAGAATTTGTATTTTGGTTATTTCTTCTATTATAGTTATTTTGATTGAATTGATTATTATTTCTGTAGTTGTTATTATTGTAATTGTAGCTTGATTGATTATTGTTGTTGTTATTATTATATTTCCTATTATTATTATTATTGTATTGGTTATTGTTAAAATTATTTCTGTTATTATTAAAGTTTTGATTGTTTAGGTTTGTTTTATTGTAATTATTATACGTTTGTTGATCATTATTGTTATTAGTTCTACGATTACTTGTCAAGTTTCTTTCTATTCTTAATAAATAGCTTGTTAGCTGTTCAAAGGTTTTAATATTTTGTACAGCTATCGTTTCTGCAATTTGTGCCTTGAAATGTCGTGAGATGAACATTATTATTTCTTCTTCTTTAATTATGGGTTCTAGGTATTGGGCTTGAGAAAATAGGGACATGGAGTAACTATGCATGGAATTACCCCTTAGTTCATCATATTGCCCAAAGTATAGTCGTTCCCTTACTTCTCCCTGTACAATCTCTCCCCAATATAATTTTATAAAAGATTGTTCAAAATCTCTGAAACTTTTGAAATTGATTTCTTGGCTAGTGAACCATAATAAAGCTTGTCCTATAAGATGTTTTCTTATGACTTCACTTATGTCTTCAAAAGAAATGAAATATTTTATTTTATTATTTAGGATTTTGAGAAATATTTTAGGATGTATTTTCCTAATGTTGCCATCAAATTTTAAATTGTCGTCACTCGTACTCTGTATTATGGTATTGTTTACCACACCAGACCTATCTGTCATCTGCCCCTTTATCTTATCCATATCATTTCTCATTTCTACGTATACCTCTTCTAGTCTTCTTCTTACTTCACTTTCCAATCTTTGTTCTTCTATATTTCTACTTCTGCTTGATCCCTGTACTTTCTCCTTAAGGTCTTCTATTTCTCTATTTATTCTTTCTATTTTCTTTCGAAATTCTAGATCATTCTCCCTATCAACGTCAGCACCTTCTCCTTTTCCTTGTTCATACGCTTCATACTGTTTTTTAATTTCTAACACCTCTTTCTTCAGATCCATTATAGCCTTCTCCTTTCCTGCTAGATTCCTCTTGATTGCTTCCAATTCTTTTCTATTTACACCAGCCATGTCTTCTGTGGTCTTCTTAATCGTTATCATAAGATTATTCTGCACTTTTTCTTCTATGTGTTCCTGTATATCTATTATTTTTTTCCTCTGTATCGCCTGCTCTTCTTCTATGTTTTCATGTCTTCTTTTGCATTCTGTCGCCTGTTGCTGTAATTCTTTCTTCCAAATGTCATTTAGATCTTGTATTTCTCTTTTCATTGTACCTTTGATTTCTTCTTTTAGTTTTTCGTCCCTCTCTTTCTGTTCCTCCCTTATCTTCTCCTGGTTTTCTGTCATCTTCCTTAGAAATTGCATTATCTCTGTTATTTCTATTTCCTTTTTAGGATTTTCATCTCCTCTTGCCGATGTGTCCAACTTTTCTGCTGAAATTCCTTCTTTGTTTTCTGTTCTATTTTCTACTTCTTCTTCTTCTAATTCAAAGAGATATTTTTCAGGATCTAGTCCTTCTGTAATCATCGTTTCTTCCAGTCTGGTAAATTTTGTTATTTTAATGCCTGTCTTGTCCAGACCCCTTTTTTCCAAAATGATGCTTAGTTCAGCAGATGTTAAATCTTTCAAAAGTTTAAATTTACCCATTTTAAATTCGTTTTGTTAAGTTTATTATTATAAGTTGTTAATTTAGTTTATGATTAATTTTATTGTAGTGAAAGAAATGTACGAAAATCCCTCTGATAAATTTTATGATATTTTATAAATGAAATTTTTATTGAAACTTTTATTTCGAAATTCCTGTTACTCAGATTGGCCCCACGTTGGGCGCCATTTGCGGGGATGTGTTTTATGAATAATAATAAAAATGATGATTAATTTTTGAACCGTTAGTTTATTTTGAATAAGATGTAATTTTTACCTTCCCCTCGTATTCGGAATTGTTACCTGTAATGGTGCATGAGACATCTCGGGTTCAATTGGATTCCATAATCTGAATACCAGGAAAAATCGATTGTTGGGCGCCGTAGGTTCGTTCGAGAGATTTAGTAAAAACACTGGTTTGAAAATTATAACAAGGTATGTTTTATTTAATTAAATTATTTATCTTGGCAACAAGTGTTTTTATAATATTATAAATAGCATGAAAACAGAATCTTTGATAGTAAATTTTGCTTTTTGTGGCATAGTCCAGAGTAGAATCGATAGATTCGATGGATCCGATTCTGAACACAGCCAGTAATCGATTATTTGTCAGCTGACTTAAAAAATTAAATTATACAAATATAACCTAGAAACATGATTGAAAAATACAGAAACGAATTCAAGAATAATTGTTATTAAAATAGAAGAAAAATATGTGTTATAGATTAAATGAAATTAGTGAGTTAAAAGTTTTTTTTATATACACAGGGTGAAAAATTCAGTCTTTGATGAAAAAGAAATAGTGACAAATATAGTTCTTGTGTTTGTTACGATAAAAAAAACACTCAATTAGTAGTTATCCAATACAATGGAAATGGAAATTTTATAAAACAGTTTTGGTGATACCTGTCCTCACTGTGTAGTGTAAAATTGGATTCCATCGCCTAGTTATCACCAAACTTTCGTGATTTACGTTGTCAGAAGCTCCAAACAGCTTTTCTTAACTAAAGGTGCATAAAAACATTTCTGCAGATAGAATTTTGTGTAAAGACTTGTGGAAGTTTTTATTTTTTTAAAACCTCTTCAACCGAAAAATCAAAATGGAGTCTTTTTTTTTAGCCCTCTTGTTGATTCTCCTCGTCGTTCATAGCAACCAGGAATTATCCTCCTAGCAAGAGCCAACTATTATGGAAAATAAAGGTAATTTGATATTGTCACGATTAATGTCAAATAATCCAAATCCACCTACAGGGTGTTGAGATTTTCCCCCTTGTGGAAAATTAATAATGGTTTATCTTTCCAAAAATGTCCAAAATCCATCTTCATTCACAAACAAACGTCCCTGTATCACTAGCACTAGTAGCACTTCTTAAGATTAAATATTTACAAAATTATCAATAAAATTTGTTTACAAAAATACTTAAATTACATGACTCAAAAATTCTGTTTTTATTACAAAATAACCATTGTTATTATGTTTTGTATTTTAATATTATTTATTATTCTTACTTTGTGTTTCTAAACACATACAGGATGTTTATAAAGTTATTAATGTTCGAATTGTTTTTAGATGTCAAATCGGAGCATCATCCAACATTATTCAATCTGCCGATTAGAATTTTATCTCTTGGGACCCACATGGTGTCTATACCTGATGTCAGATGTCCCCTTCATGATTTACAAAAGAAATAATTTAATTTGAAAATACATGTCAAATAATTTCTGGATATGAAGTTAAATAAGGTATGTAAATTTTGAATTTTTGAAGATATTTTTTATAGGATTGTTAAAATTTTGCAATATTTATGAAAATAACCCATCTTAGTGTGTTTTATAACACCTTCCAATAAACATTGTTTAAAAGATTCTTACATTCTTGTTTATTTATGTCAATTTATAATTAAATTATTATTATTCTGTTTTATTCGTTTAAATAATATTATATTTGTTTTTATATTCTGTATTGCTAAAAGACTGACTGTTGCAAAAGATATAATATTTTTGTCGGAAATAGTATTATCCATAAATACAACACTATTTGATGAAAAAGTCGGTATCAGCTGTTGTTCAACTATTGGTCAAATAAGCTGGAAGACATGTTATATTGATGATAATAATAAAGAATTTGCTATCAAACTATTCTGCCTGCGGGAAAACTTTCCCCTATTTTAAGGAATTATAATCTATATTTAATTATTGTAAAAGTATGTTCAAATAATTGTTTCAATATTCCCGATGGTTGCGAGAAATACAAAATGTTTTTTTTTTTAATTTAAAATCTGTCGATAAAATAAATTAATCTTTGCGAGTCATTCATTATTTTTTATTTTTTCCGATATACATCAAAATGAAGATGGGAATAAAAAAATAATCCAAAGTTCTTACAAATATTACTAAAATATAACAGATTTCTGCCTTTATAGAACATGAAAGTGTGTCATAGCGAGCAACCTGTTTCCCATATCCAGACAAAAAGACGCAATACTTTTTGAGTAACTCTATTTTGATAAAACATTGATTTTAAGGGCGGGCGTGGGCAATGTATTTAACATAGGCATACACAACGCTCTTTCAATGACTTTTTAGCTGAAACTACAACAAAGATAAAAGTGAAAAAATTCCTGCCGATAATAGATATATACTACTGTTCAATAAAGGTTTTTGGTGTCTCTAACTATAAGGGATCGTTTAAAAATAATTCCCAAAATATGGTAATTTTTACGATGAAATAAAGCTAAAAATATACCAGTAATAATTACCCGATGATGAAAATAATTCTTCTTTGAATAGGCTATATACTAAAGCAACAAATGTCACTTAAAATATCTAAATTAATTGCGTCAATTTTCTTAAAAGCTCATTGAAGTAAATTTTGGAATAAATTATAAATCGCCATTTATGTGTAATAATTGCCTAAAATATACAAGAAAACTGCATACAGTAGCCACAGGTTAATTCGGAGCTTCTCTAATAGATGGCGCTAAAGTCGTCTTAAATAAAAATAAATTCAAATATTGTCACGCTTAGCGGTTAGGGGGTGGTAATTATTCTTTTTAATGTGATTAGGGGTCCTCGCTTGGCTTGAGACGTAAAAATAGATAATCACCCACTTCCGCTAAGCGCGCTCTAGCCGATGTTAATCTCAAAAGGCTCAGATTAACTTCTTGGTTTAGAAGGAATCTGCGCCACTTAAGATGAACCTCGGGTGACTTAAATTACTGTATAGAGAACTAAACTAGTTATAATAGAAACACCATGTATAAAAAATCAACAAACACTTTATTAAATGTCCGTAATTAAAGGACTCAAAAGACAATCAAAAATCGATATAATAATAATAATAAAATTTGGGGTCCTTACCTCATTGTCATGGAGCAGTCACAATTTTCACTTTACTTTATTTTATTTTATCCCCAGAAATATTTATTAGTATTTATTTTGTATAATTATATTTTTATGTTATATATATTTTACAAACCCCAATTATTTTCTCTGTGATCGATTGCGACCACCTTTTTTGCCGTCCCGCAAAACTCTCAATGACCCCCTAAAATAAACCGACTAGGTTCGATTTCGCAAGACTTCCAAAATCGTCGAGTCAGCACAAAGTTCATTAGTTTTTAACTTAATTGTTATGAAACTATGAAATGCATTCTCTACGATTTAAAAGTATTTCGAAATCGACCTACTATAATAATTTAACATACAGGATGTTAAATTATTTACTGAGCCGAATGAAAATAAATTAATTCAATTTAAGGAATAATTGTGACATGCCTCCCCTCCGAGAAAACCGGACCCCGGTTTTAAAAGTGACAAATATGTTGTCATACAAATGTGTAAAAGAAAAGGGTATATACAATACATACAAAAGAAATATATATATAAAAAAAAAAACAAATTATTTAAAAATGAATAGGTAAATATATGAATTGTCTAGTTGAATAGAAAAAAATATTCACTAATTCCAAAAAAAAATAAATTACTACACAAGTCTTTTTATTCTTACGCTCACTCACACACTTGTTTTTTCGTAAAATCCATCTCTCAATTAATGTTTGACCGATTTGCACACTATTGGACACTGAAGGTAAGTCCGTCCCTGGCACATCTCAATTCTGTTTCGGTGTTCCCTTCTCGGTACTGACAGATGAGATAAACAGAATTCTTCTTTTTTCTTATTGGCTCGGCCTGAACCGCTTAAGTATTTTATCGTCCCGAATAGAGTTGTCCAAAAATAATTTAATTTCCCATGAATATCCTTGGAAATCAAATAAATGTGACATTCCAGGTCCTCTCGGTATGCTCCATTTGATTGTGTTTCTATTCAGTTGGGATGGAAAAAGTTTTAGGATGGCTGCACAGACACTAAATACCGGTGATCTGTGACTAGAATTGTGGGTAGAAGAAGAATTAGATAAAATAAATTATAAATATTCATGCAAATTTGCCATGCTTTTTTGTGGTAATGTTTTGGGTGTAAAAACTAAAAATAGTTTCAATTTAAAAGGAAGAGTTAAATTCGGGATGATTCTCAAGAAAAAGAAATTCCTTGGAGAAGGTTTCAGTGCTGTAACTGCTTCTCCATTGTGAATCTGGTTGTTGTTTTTTGAAAAGAAATTGGTGACTAACTGCTATCCAGGATCCTGGTACCTGTGTAATAGGACCGGGTTACTAGGTCAGAAGAGTCCTGCTTATGTGCCATTTGTTGTGCATAGTTCTTCAGTGAACTTTTGCTTCCTCTAGTGGCAAGTGGAGAGATGTTCTTTCCGGGGTGTGTGGTGATACAATCATGCGTATATGAAACAAAAACAAAACGAGTAAGTATAATTTAAGATTTGATTTATCTTGGTATTTATTATCCAGTTAACCTAGGGTTTGTTACAAAGATTAAAGTAATAATTTTATCACTTAACCCCAAAAAAAATCTAAGTACAGCCCAAAAAAATTTTTTACAATAAAACTATATTGTACTTTGTTACCGTTTTTTTATTAAAAATAATTATGAACCCCCAAGAATACTAAACTACTTACCCCCAAGGAAACAAATTGTCAATTATCAGAGGCAATCCTGGTAACAGATACACCGACTAGCCCTTCGGCGGTGTGGGATTTATAACGCGCCAGATCCTTTGTAGCAGAATAAGGATCAAACTCTTTCGTTGTTCAGAACTCTGATAATAGGCAACCCCTTATAAATGATAACCCCGAAACAGTGTAGACAGATACACCAGAGTCAATTTCAGTGGTAATGTAGTCCAAAATTAAGTTAAAAAAAGGAAATAAGTACTAACCTTTTAAGGTCCAGGGTTTCACACTGGACTGATCTCTATGAACCTTTGTACGGTTTGGGAATCAAAAGAAAACACTAGGTTCCTCCCAAACAATTTAATACAACTAATACTTGTATTGTAAATCCTCAACAGGATGACTTATTTACATATATGAGTACTCGGTCGGGCTCCGATTGTTCGAACAATTGGGGACTCCGCAAGCTATACAACCTAGTCTGCAAGGAAAAATATTGTAACAAATGTTTACAACGATATTAAATAAAAGAGCTACCCATAGCCAAATTGATTCAATACTTAAAAACTAACAAAGAACATTTAAATTAGATAATGTAACTTGTAAAACAAGATTACTACTTTTTTAAAACTGAAGACATATTTCCCACAAATAACCCTGATTTAATAATAATATTAACCTAAATATACAATAACATTTTAATTGTGTTGAAAGTTACATAAATGAGGCCTTACAAAAGGTCCATTAAAGCACAAAGCAAACTTATATTAATAAATGAATAATGACAATGGTTTAGGAGATTATTATAATAACGGGCGATAACACTTTATAATTAAAACCACAAAAATATATATATACTAAGTTACCAAAACTGTATGGGAGGAAATAGAAAATAACTTAGAAAAATTAATAGAAAAACTTAACTTTCTTCATTGCCGGCGTCTCATCTTCTTCCCTGCAGACCAACTGATCACCTCCTGTGGCGACAATGGTAGTGAAACTAGGGCCACTGGGCCTAACCTCATGTAAAAAAAAAATGTGGAAAACTGGAAGTTGATTTCCTACCACTATTAAAAAAAAGGTTCCAAGGGGTACCGTGTGGGTTCCAGCCAGACACGGTACAAAACTTGAAGAACGGGGTCCTTCTTTCTTCCGGTCGTTATCCCTGGACGAGGAATGGATGTTGAAATCCGGAAAAGGTGGCGTGGCACTGAGAAGAGTTATAAATCCCCCATGAGGGTATGGTTGTACGGGCCACATGAACGATTCTATACCCACCAAAATCAAGGGTACGTTCTCCCGCTGCAACCAATAAAAAAAAACAAATGTCCAAGAATGGATCCGGGAACTCCCGATGGAAACAGATTTCTTTCCAATATTATTCTCCTGGACATCCAACTTTCACAAGCGCAGCCAAAAAAAAACCAACCTGCTTCTTCAAACGCTCGAACTAGAGAGAGAGTTCCACTTCTTTTTCTCTACCTCGCTATTGAAGTCCTAGAATTATTTTGGTCTTGACTACATTAAGCATCAAGCCAGCATGGCTAAATAATTTACTTAAAACCCTAAACATTACCCATAATCCCTATACAAAACTATTTATTCAGCTTATACGATCCAAAGTATTAAACTGAAAATATTACAAAGTCACTAACTAATTGAAAATAGACTATTAGAAAGTGATAGCCGAATGCGAACTCAGTAAGATACCACTTCAGCCCACTAAGTAAAAGGCCATCCAATACGGAACCTATTTACAGATTAATAACCGTTAAGGCCTGCTTACATTGCTATTAAAATAAAAATGTATTTATAAATTAAAAAAAAAACCGTAACAACTTAGATAATAGATTATTCCCTCTTAACATGGACACAATATAAGTCCTGATACAAAAGTTTATTTTAAAAAGTTAATGTACATTATATGATTTAGTTTTGATAAAGGAGATACAAAAATTATGTATTGACAAGTGTTTTCGTACTACCTTTAGTTAGTACTTAATTGTTTTCAAGTACAGGTTATAATTAAATCCTATTAACTAATATTGCTTATTAAGTGTCCGAAAGTATATGGTTTCTTACACAATTATTATACAATATACTTTTGAAATTTTTTGGCTACTTTTCAGTTTTTAAATATTCTTATGTCCCAAAACCCATGAATTCTAACAATTTTACCCTTATCTATATCTATTTACTTATATACTATTTCCCAAAAAAAAAATATTGGTTTTTTAATAATTCTACCCCTAAGTGTACATCTATTAATCTATCTACTATTTCCCAGAATTAATTACCGTTTAATTTTCATTGTTATTTGGCACCCGGCTAAATGTGTCACCATTTTAGATATCCCTTAAAATTGACACAAAAGTTTTTCTTTATATTACCTACTTATCTTTTTATATCTTTCATTTATTATAAACTTTCTATCTTTTCGCTGTGTCCCCTTAATATCGATTAACAAAAAATTATTGTATCATTCATTCATTGTCCCTAATATTCCAAAAGTTATTCTGCCTTAATTACCCTATTATATAATTGAGGATATATAAAAAAATTAAAATTATCTGCAGTTTCATTTTTGTAGATATATTCTTTTAGCTTTAATTTTAATAATGAAACGATGTATGTGGATTTTAATTATTTTCTTATTAAACTATTATTTTTTACTTATTCATTTTTTGATTTTATATTTTATTGTTTATAGATCTATTCCTATTGAAAGTTTCCTTCTCCAATTTTATATACTTTTCTTAATCCTATATTTTATTTTCACTTTCTTTTGCCAATAGCAAAATATTTTTTAATGTCCTTTATTCACGTTACTCATAAACAAAGTTGACCTTTTATTTGTTCCTCGACAACTATATTTTTCTTAACCCTAACTGTTTTTTCTTAACTCTAACTTAACAAGGATATAGGCTTCAGCTGTTTTACGAGCATATCTTCCAGCCTTTCCCTTGTGTATAGTAGGACTAACAGTTTTCCTAACGAAACATTTTAGTTTTCTTAATAGCTATAATTCTTTTTATGCAATGACAAGGATGTAGGCTTCAGCTTTTTGTAAGCATATCTTCCAGCCTTTCCCTTGTCTATGACTAAGAAAATTTTCCTAACTCTATCCAAAATTCTTTTTGTATTCTCTATATTGACTCTACATTAAATGTTTTATTTATCCACATACATATTTGTTAATTATCTACTGCAGTTCAAAAAAAAAAAGTTTATCAAATTGATTTCTGTAAAAAAAATTAAAAATAATAAAAAAAAATTATTTATCTGCTGTAGTGGCCCTAAGGATGCAGGGCAGGCTCTGTCCTGGGGCCATTCTTTGTAATTTGGACATCTCCACTTCGAGTAGCAAATTATCACTTAAATGTTTTTCACTACATCCTTGTTCCTCTTCTTTTTCCAGGTCTTGCGGCTGGGTGGGAGAGCGTGACTGCTGTGCCTTGCGCTTGAGCGCAGATGTATCAAGAAATTTTTTAGTAATTAAGTACCTATGCTAAAAATAAAATAAATGTTTTATAAAAAATAAACTGAATATTTATGGATGGTTATGAGGCTAAGTATGATTGAATGCCTCGGAAACATCGTTTTTATAATTTTGAACTCTTCTGAATTTTTTGTTACTATGATAGTTGATTACAACATGTTATTTAGTTTCTAAATTCTATTTGACAATTATTTTTAATGTATTTCTAAAGAATATAGCCAGTGTTGGGTCGCGACTCCACAGCACCAAGCTAGTCCATCTCCTAGGAAATCTAGAGCCCTTCTACTTCTTAGATGGTATTTCTCTAGAGTTAAATTTTAAAGGAATCTGGGGCTCCAGCTTTCCTCGAGATTTTGAAATTCTTTTTTGTAAGTGTTTTGTAAATTTTCTAGTTCATTAATAAGTATGCATTCCTTAGTCATTTTTAAATTACAAGTCAGGTTTTGTTTCTGAGGCTCAACTTTACTCGGCTCATACCATTGTGATTCATAAACGAGGGGTACTGTGGCTTCGTATGCCACTACATCTGGTAACGCTCTCCAAAACGCACCAGCAGTCACCTCTACTTTTTGTGTATTTCCCTGGCTGGGGATGTTATTAAGGGCACATAATGCAATCAGCGTCCTGTGTAGAAAGTATATATTATGTATTATTTTGGGGCTTTTTACTTTGCAAATTTATTTTTACTTATTACTATCTTTAATAATCAACATCTTATTATTTATAAAGAAAAAAAAAATTGAATAAATAAAAATAACGGTGGGACAGAGGGTAATGTATATGCCGGGTGGCAATGTTGTTTTTTTTTTTTTTTTTTTTTTTTTTTTTAATGTACTTAATTTTTAACGGAAATATATTTTTAATTTATTTTTGTGGTTTTTATATATTCCTAAAATTTTACCCATCATATTTATAAAGTTCTTTAAACTTAAAAAAAAAAAACATGATAATATATTTTAATACCCATCACTTAAGTAGAACAATTAGAATTACTTTTTCAATTTTAATTTTCACAAATTATACTTCTATACTCTATATTTTAATGTATGATTCATTTTATTGTTTTTTGCCTATTCATAAAAAAAATAAATACATCTATTAATTCAGACATATTCTAAATTACCCCGATTAAAATAAAAAATACCTAAAATGCATATACCTACCTAAACTATCTATTCCTTAAAATATTTGCACATTTTAAGTTTTAGTGCGTTTTATATATACACTTAATTTCATTTGCTAAAATAATTATTTTTGTTTTTTGAATTTTATATAGATATATTGTTTTTATGAATTATTTTATTTTTCATTATTGCCACATTAATTTCAATAATATTCTAAATTAATTATAATAAAACAAGTTCCTACTAAAATGAACTTTAACAGAAAAAAAATTTAAAAAAAATTAATTTTTTAAGTATCTGTAATTTTTGTGATTTATGACACATTATACCTTAGTAAAATATTTGTTTATTATTCTGAAATTGAAATTCATATAGAAGAAAAACATATTTTAAAATCCAAAATTTTCTTAAAATTAATTTTTTGGTAAGGCACTTTTTTAAGTAAGCAAATCGTGCGAAATTTTTCATAGTAAGCAAATGAAATATTAAATTACTTGACTAGTATGTTAAAAGAAATTATTTCTACTATCATTATTAAAAAATCTTTATTATTGATGATGTGATATTAAAAAAAAGTTCGAATAGTTTTGGTCTAAATGGATTATTTCATTTAAAAATTATTTTTTTTTTTTTTTTTAAGTTCTGTTATCTTCAGCACTTTTGTAAAATTATTTACGTAAATTACTGTTCAGACACCTGACGCGTTATAAAAACTGTTTATTTTGCATTAATATTTAATATAATAATAAAGACATTCTTTACTTGTCTTACGATTTTGTTGTAAGAATATCTTATTGGTTTTTTAAACATTTTATCACTTTTTATAAATGATAAATTATTTTATGAAATTCTAAAACAACTGAATTTTCACTTTTTAATTAGTTTATTAAATAATATAAGTTAAATTCCAAAATAGTTTCAGTCCGGAATACAAAATATAAATGTATGACTATATATTTTCTAAATCACTAAAATGCACTTTTTCTAAACTAAAAAATTTCCCCATTATTATTAAAATTTTGACTTTGCATAATTTGCCATACTTTGTGAGATTTTAAATGGAAAAAGCACAATTTATTCAATATCATCTAAAATGTATTTACTTAATTATTATTTTATTTTTAAAATATTCTAGTATTAGGTCATTTATTATTAGTACTGGTAGGTTTGTTTCAATAAAAAATTACAATCGATCAAATTTTAATTTAGTAGATAAAACAACAATTATCCGAAAATTCCCGTGAAGGAAACTAGTTAGTTTCTTTTTCCTCATGGTTTTTTATTTGCCTCTGGGGCTGTACTGCTTAACAGATGGCTACAACTATTTTTACTTTTAGCATTTTTAGTTTTTTAAGATAAATAATATAAATAAGTATATGTATATATAGAAATAAGAATTATTGTAAAATATTCATTTAAAAATAGATAAAGAATAAATATGATAAAACACACCAAGATTTATTTATTTGTTAAAAAAAATGTAAATATTTAAAAATGTTGAAAATATTTTTGAATTTTATGGTTTATTTCTCTTTATGTATTGGAAAAAATTCTAAAATGAGAAAAAAACGTTTTTTATTTATTTTTGTTTTTATTTTTTTTTTTTGTTTTGTTTTGTAATATGCTATTAAATACGTAAAAAATTTACCAAAAAAAAAAATTACCAAAAAATTATCAAAAAAATTACTAAAAAATTATCAAAAAAATATCAAAAAATTATCAAAAATTTAGCAAAAAAAAATTACCAAAAAAATGACAAAATATTAAGATTAACTAATTTTTTCCTCCACACTTCGAGTTTTAGCTTTCTTATCCCAAGCGTGACGGCTATTAGGGTCAAGCTTGGGTTAAATAATCGTTTAAATAGGTTACCTTAATTTTTTGTAGTCAAATAAATTAATTTATATGAAAAAAATGAATGTTAAAAAAAATTAAAAATTAAAATAATTATTAAAATTTTTCTGAAGCTTCTTAGATTCTATTATGCTCTTAAAAAAAAATTAAGGTAAGAAGGACATTAGCCAAAATGCGTTTAATCTCTTATACATGGATTTTTGAAGTAAGAAAAAAATTACTTATCCTTATATGTAAGACAAAAAAATTATATTCTATTCTGTAACGTTTTAAATGATCTACTAAATATACTTAAAATACCAGGATTTTAACTTAAAATCAATGGCGCTTCCACCATGTCACGCTTAGCGGTTAGGGGGTGGTAATTATTCTTTTTAATGTGATTAGGGGTCCTCGCTTGGCTTGAGACGTAAAAATAGATAATCACCCACTTCCGCTAAGCGCGCTCTAGCCGATGTTAATCTCAAAAGGCTCAGATTAACTTCTTGGTTTAGAAGGAATCTGCGCCACTTAAGATGAACCTCGGGTGACTTAAATTACTGTATAGAGAACTAAACTAGTTATAATAGAAACATCATGTATAAAAAATCAACAAACACTTTATTAAATGTCCGTAATTAAAGGACTCAAAAGACAATCAAAAATCGATATAATAATAATAATAAAATTTGGGGGTCCTTACCTCATTGTCATGGAGCAGTCACAATTTTCACTTTACTTTATTTTATTTTATCCCCAGAAATATTTATTAGTATTTATTTTGTATAATTATATTTTTATGTTATATATATTTTACAAACCCCAATTATTTTCTCTGTGATCGATTGCGACCACCTTTTTTGCCGTCCCGCAAAACTCTCAATGACCCCCTAAAATAAACCGACTAGGTTCGATTTCGCAAGACTTCCAAAATCGTCGAGTCAGCACAAAGTTCATTAGTTTTTAACTTAATTGTTATGAAACTATGAAATGCATTCTCTACGATTTAAAAGTATTTCGAAATCGACCTACTATAATAATTTAACATACAGGATGTTAAATTATTTACTGAGCCGAATGAAAATAAATTAATTCAATTTAAGGAATAATTGTGACAATATGCAGGTCCTTATTTAGGAGTTTACTAATATGTATATCATTTCAATTATTATTAGTATTAAGTTGATTTGTATTCAATTTTTTTTATTTTGTAAGAATTAAACATATTCAATATTTGCGTAAGAGCATGAAGGATATGTAAGTAATGAGAGAAAGCCGGTATACTTTGAGATTGGAAAATGTCTGTAACGGAGATGGTAAAAATTTATTGCTTGCTTATTTTGTTGGATACTGGAGCCTAGGTGTTAATGGTACTTTTAGGTGTTTTATAAAATTGAATATTTCAAATACATACAAATCTAATATGCTTAGATGTATTTTTTTTTTAAATTAGGTTTTAACTTTCATGTATCCAGTAAAGAATAGGATTGCTATTTTTTTCGACTTGTAGTTTTCAACTGTACTTTAGGTTTTGACGATAATTCAAAAATGAATAAACAGTAAATTTTAAACTTTAAATTTAATCTACTAAAATCTAATAAAAGTTATATAGATTTGAAAATAGATATTTTAAAAATATTTTTGGATATACAGGGTATTGCGTTTTTCCTGGCAAATAAAAATGTATATTTTTTAGATAGAATACCCTTTATTTTATTTTTAGAATATTTTAGTAATACTGTTTTCAATCCTAGAATATTTTTATAAAATATTACACTATTGCCAAGCGTTAATTTTTTTTGAAATTAGAGAATGACGCAGACCGCAAATTAAATTATCATAATTTAGGTAGGTTTACATTGATCTCAAAATTGTTTAATATACAGACTTACAAGATACTAAGCTAACGAATAGTGGAGATAGAACTGATTTTAAGTTCAATTTACTCAATTTTTTAAAATGCATCATCGTGTATATTATCTTATCATAAAATTCTTTAAAAATTTGTCTATACAACGATACCAATAGTTAGCCAATAACGCATATTTGATAGATAGCTGTTTTATTATTAGAAATACGACGAAATTTTTAATATAAAAGTTGTATGATTATATTTAACAATTATTCCTAAATATACAGGGTGGTCCATAAACGAGGTGCGAACCAAATCTATACTTTTTAAAAGCAAAACACCCTGCAGGTTGTTATACTAATTTTGTTTTCTCATCGTCAATCAATTTTAATAAAATTAACTTCATTAATTTGCTATGTTGTATAGGGTGTGTCAAAACGTGAAGTTACGATTTTCTCAATTTTGTAAATGGACCCTGTATTAATCAATTAGTGGTATAACATATAGGGTATTCCATTTAAAAAAATTGAGAAAATTGAAAATTTTAACACACCCTATATTCAACATAGCAAATAAATGAAGTCTATTAAAATTGATTGACGATGTGAAAACAAGCAGATATTTTTAGAAATAAATTTAATGCTTAAAGGATAGATGTGGTATATGATCATTATAAAGAACATTCTATCAAAAACTCGTCAAAAGAAAGGATTCCAGAAATCAATTAATGTAGAAATTGACCGACCCAATACTCCACTTCCGCAACAATAGAACTTGTTTATTCATTCGATATTTAACAAAAGACGTTTAACAAATTTTATGTCAGAGCAACTTCTTCAAAATTCCATTCAGCAAAAGCATATTTAATTTGTAACTAGTGGTGGATTCGCGAATATCAATAAATATGGGACGAATTTTGAACCATCAAAAGACGATTTCTTAAATTCAAATCACGAAGAAGCTGATACTCGTATCTTATTGCACATATTGTCAGCCAAAAATTCGGGGCATTCACGCTGCATTATTAATTGGAACGATACAGATGTTTTAGTCTTAAAAATTTATTTTAAGAAGCATTTGACTAAAGAGATATGGTTCACAACAGGGCGAAGAGACTCAAGACGATTTCTAGCAGTACATGATTTAAATTTAGATGATACCTTCTAGAAAATTTGTATGATTTTCATTCTCTGACCGGTTATGATACAACCAGCCAATAGTCTGGCATTGGGAAAAGAAAACATATTCTCTAATCTTGAAAAATGTTTCATAAAAATTTATTCAAAAATTGCCAATGTTACTTCCATTAACATTTTGAGGGGATTAATGGCCTCTTTAAAAACCATTGCTAAATTGCCACCGACTTAAGACGACCTAAGATTACATTGTTTAATATGTTTTCACCAGCTAAATATTTGGCTAAGTTCTTTAAAGCCGCAGGTGCAGCTTCCTAATGTTAAAGAGTATGAATAAAAAGTAGATCAAGATGGAAGTCTGATACCCACTCTAAGACTCTGTCCGACCTGCCACCAGACATAACAGAACTTACATCATGCAAATGCAAAAAAGGTACTATACACCGATAATTTTCATAGATGTACAATATTCTAACAATATTATTCTGTTTTAGACTAAGAAAGCAAAATTTGCAAATGCAGGAGAAAAATATTGGCTGTATCGGTTCCTGCACCTACCTGTATGGCACAGAAAAACTGCAGAAAAAGTTTGACCACAGTCGCTAATGTTTTGGAAAATGTCGATTCGTGTGGTGAATCTTATTCTGATTAGTTTAAAAGTCTTTTACTATAAATTTTAATATTATTAATTTATGCTTTATATACTTTTAATTATTCTTATTATAATGTTTTTTACATTGGGAATTTATTGTATTTTGCAAAGCAATAGCCTTACTGTTTATAATCGATACTTATATATACTGTGTTTATACCTTCAATAAATAGTTCATATTTTCTTATTTTTTATTTTCCTCAAAAAATAAAAAATAAATCATAGCGTATAAATCAATAATCCGTGTATAAAATAATATGAGAGAGTCAAACTGATTGCATACATTTTAGCACTGAGAGAGAAGAGTAGAGAGTGAGAGACTTTACCTTCAATGTTTGCTTTTTAGTTAAACCATGACATAACTAATTGTTTATTGCTATATTTTTGTTATTATAAAAGCAAAAAATATGGGGAAAGCACTGTTACCTTGTTAATACATTGGCGAAACTTTTATGCGGAATAGTTTTTTCTCATTTAGGCCTTCGTTTTTCGTCAAATGAGAGGTATATTTCTAAAAAAAGATTTTTTATACAAATTTGTGAACGGTTGAAATCGAGATATTGACGTTTAAATTTTTTTTCGACCATAAGGGCTAATGCAAATGATTTTTTTTAAATAATTATTGTGCATTACAACAAAAAATAAGCATTGTTTTTTCTATATGATGGTATCAATAACTCGATTTTTTATGATAGTACCCTTTTGCATTGTCTAATTTTGTATTACCTCCGGAATAAGGGTAAGCTTATCATGTACTTTCATTCCTGAAAAATTCAGCTTGTGACACCGAAGTGGGAGGCAAAGTCAAAAAAATTTCAATCTATACCATACAAAAGCCCGTACCTGCAAGTTTAAAAGAATACATTTTTATTCGCAAATGAGAAAATGCAGAACGTATATTTGTTACTTAGTTGCTAACTAGAGGCAGCACCTCTCGGATAACTTTATTTTGTCTCTCTCTGGGAGGACTTGTTCAGACTTCTCTGTTCCAATGCACGCCCTTAATTTGTGCCAAGTTTATGTCACGTAAAAGAAAATTATTAATGCAGTTGTTTCTCATCTGTAAAGATATGGTAATTACAGGAAAATAAATAGACATGTTGCAAAACAGGGACCTAAAATACTTCTCTGTGGTATACCCACAGTTGCAAATTATTCAGCAAATCACATTTTTGCAGCACGACACAAACCAACAACAAACAAGAAATAAAAAAACCGTTTATCATAAAACCTGTCTTTGTAATTTCTTTTAATTTTTGTTTCAACACGCGTTCGCGATTCAAAAGGAACTCTCGGTGGAAAAATAATTTCCATATAGATAGAGAAGATAATAATAAAAAAACACTCAAAAAGTTCTAAAGGACATTTTTCAAAGGTAAAGTAAATTCGGGACGTATTGCGGGTTTTCCACGCTCGAGGATTGCTTTTGTGGGCGAAAATCCGCGAATTGAATGGAAAATTGTCGATTTATGATGTAATGGCGGTTCGTTTTGCCTCCTTTTCGCCTATTTTTCCGCACTCGTTCGTTCCTTTTTCGTTTGTTGTTGGGCTTATATGCGACCGAATGGGTATAAAGGGTTCCGAATGTTTTGTTGTCACAGGATTTTCCGCAAATTTCCCATGTTAGAAGTGAACGCTTTAATTATGCGTGGAAAATTTTATTTCCTTGTAGACGGAATTATTGTTGCGATTAATAACAGCTAGTTGTGTACAAAGAGCGTTATATAGGGTGTTTAGATTAAATTAGATTAGATTAGATTTGAAAGAAAATGTACAATATTTGACCTTGTTCACAGCGACCTTTTCAGATCTATTGTGAAACTTAGAGTATGTCGTCTAGCTTAGTCTTTTTTATTAGACTATGCAGCTCTGACAGTGACTTCCGCATGACATGATTCTGGCTTTTCTTCACTTAGTTTTAGAAATCTTAATCTAGCCCGTGCTTACACACTGACACAGGGCGTGAATTGATGTTTCCTCGTCTTCTATACAGAACCTGCAAATTACTGCTTTGTCTTCTCAATTGATTATACTTATGTACCTACTTAGGTGACAGTGTTGGGTAAAAAGAACTACTATTATCATAACGATTTGTTGATTTGATCTAGTAGCTCTTTCGTAAACATAACCGACGGTTCCTTAACGAACTCTTTGACCTATCTCAATCCTGGATAGTTGATCCACTACTCCTGGAATTCTTTTTTAATATTTTTTTTGATAAATTCCTTGTACACTGCCGTAGTAACGCCACAGAATAGGTTCAAAGCACATCTACCACAACTCATTCATAAATATTGTTTGTTTACACACCAACATTAAACGTCAAATAAGGTTGAAAATGGCGTCGTTGTTTACATTACTGATATTATTGCCATGGGCGTATCATTAACAGGAAAATGGTACAGTAATAAAAGGATTTAGTTAAAATTTTTATTTATATATTTATTTAAACTATGATGTTTTATTCAAAGGCTAAGAATAACGATATTTAAACAATTTATAAATAGTATGATGAACAATGTAACATTTTAAAAATATGTTAACATAATCTTTATATATTATAAAATAAAAAAATTAGTTTTGTACCTTAAGAAAATTAATAATAAAGCACGGAAAAGCTGCAGAAATGTTATATTTTAAATTAATTTACATATTAATTTTATCAAAAAATTAATAATAAACATGATAATTATATATGAAAAATATAATATTGCTAATACACTATTAATATACAGAAAACTGTGCAATTTTCTAGGAAAGGTTTCAAGAAGTATGATGTTTGAGGTCTAAGATACTTAGATATATTGGAAAGAATTCATCTATATTTCCTGAAAAGAGTTCTTTTAGTTCTTATCAAACTTCTGATGCTATAATTCGTTTAGAGACTGGAAAGTAAATTATGCAATTAATAATTTAATGTATTTAAAATGTCCCTTAACTGGATACAACAAATAATGATAATGTTAAATCATGGCTATGCATTGCTTGTTTTGAACAACAATTGCGTTTGAACAACTCTACAAATATGAAGTATAACTGGATAGTACATATAAAAATTGATATTGATTTTGTTCATATGTAGAACTTTTTAAATCAACTTTATTTTAGTTCTAATAGGAAAGATTTGTTCAAGTGTTTTACACATTTACATGATTTGGATATTAGTATAGCGTCTCGTTATCCTTTTATATATTTATAAAATTATTTTCCTACTTCTTGTGAATCAAGTACATACTTGCTTTTAAAATGACCTATACTCTTTTTTAGTTGTGTCCAATTTTTTTAAAATTAAATTTTTATTAAATTGTATTGGATATGTTATTGATTATAGATTATACTGTGTGCAATACACATGAAAAAGAAACTGTTGTTTACATTCATTTGATTGTCAAATTTATACATCAATGAAACAAAATATTCCCTGCCTTGAAAATGTAAATCCATTGCAGCATTACATAATATAATAATTTTTTGTATAAATAAAAATGTCCTTCGTTTAATCGGTCGTTTTTATTTTCTATTGTTTAGCACAGAACTACAAATGTTTCGGAAAACTTTTCCATCTTGGGGTGCAGTCAAAATGTATTAAAACATGGGGCCGATTACCAACAATTTAAATGTTTTTTTTAAAATAACAGAAACCCCTTCTTTCTAATTTAGCGTGTGAAGGGGTATTCGTAAACATTTTTTCAAAAAAGAGCAAGCCTTTCTTTAATCGTGGCTGTATATTGTGAAGTATGTGGTTCGTATCTTAGAAGAGCCATTACGTTTTTCAATTTTAGAGGTCGTTAAAGTTGTGGATGAATCAGATTTTTGAACACCATGTTCTATTTGATAAGTTATTGGTCTGCAATTAAAAATGTAGTTATTTCACCATACCTTCATGACATAGTTTCAATATTTGTATTATCTACTTGAATAAAAAATTTCATACCTTATGGAAATTGAGCTAACCTGTAGAATACTTGCAGTTGACGGTTCACTATCTGATTCGTTACTACTTATAGTAGTAGTAGTGCTGCATGCCCTAGATAGGATATAATCCGATTAAAATTTTAACTTACACATAACAGAGAATTATTAAAAAATATATATAAATATTTCTGACACATAGGTTTTTAGAACTATACCTTAAGAGCTATTCTACTAATTTTATAGTTAGCTATAAGATATTTTTTAGTAATTTTAATTATATATTTAATATTATACCTTGCGAGATGAGATAAATCGTCTATACCAACTTCTTTAGAAACTGAGCTACAAAAGGAATAAATATTTAATGATATGCAATCACATACTTTGAAGGTGCAGAAGAAGATATTTACAATATGATTACCTTGAGGTGTTAGGAAGATAAACTTGTTTTGGACTAGCATCATTTTTCAAATATTTCGGGTCATTTGATGTAAATAAGAAATTGCTATCTTCAAAATGGCTAGAGCAAGTTTTTGCAGATTTAGGGAGTACCCGTTCCAAATTGATTCCCAAAATACCAAACCAAGCTTTTTTCTCTCAAAATTTGCAGGAAACCTGAAACAGTTATTATTATCAATTTTAGATGTAATTTAAAAAGAAAATATAAATATATGCTTGTTTTTAAATGTACTAATATTTTATACACCACAGATAGGCCAATGATTAAAAAACATAACCTATAATTTACTTCAATTTAAACTTACTTGTAGAATAATAAATTTGGATTTGGATGATACAATTCTTTGCATACTTCACACTTTCTAACCATATTTGCAAAGTTTGGCTAATTGGTTCCCTACCACAGCCATTCAACTAATTAAAAAAAAAAAAACCATATTTGCAGAATAAAATGTTTAATATTGTCCAAAAAGTATAAGAAACAATAAACACGATTTGACAACTGATACTATTTAACCTTGTACAAAAACGATAGTAAAGCGTCATAAGTCATGAACAATTTATGAATTGGATGCAGCTAAGCGTGGTTGCCACGTTTAGGCCGATTTTTTATTATCACTGTACTTTGTATATTTATTTGCTGAAAACTATTAGAAAGCAATTTAGGTAGACTTGGCAATATGGTAAATCAACTGTAATCTTATCCACCATATTAGCTTAGAATGTAACTGATTGTTGTCGATTACGGTAGTTACATCTTCTGGTTTCTATATCTATGGTTCAAAGTCTGTCAGATGAGCCTTCTCGGGCTAGTTCGTTAGCTTTTTCATTATCCTGATACTTATATGTGGTTATGGTTATATTATTAGCCTTGCATGGTCAACGCAATGAAATTGATATTGGATTTTATCCCTGCATCAACCTGTAAATGACGAACCTGGTTTTTCATCGCACAAATATGTGCAGACTCGTGAGGTTTCATAATATATCTATTGCAGAGTTGGTATTGTACGCGTAGTCCTTGGAGCACTCAGGCCTATTGCACTTGCATGAGCAGTTTTTGTTCCCACGACACTGCAATATATTATGTTATCATGTCTTTCATAGGGTTATTTTTATAAGGAATGAAAAATATTTTACCTGCAGATTGAATTGAATATTGTTTTACTTTATAACTGAAGGCCAAATATTATGACGAATTTGTTTCAAATTTCTAAAAACCAATATAAATTATAACAGGTTGGTATGCTGCTAAAAGCTTATCAGTCTTGGTTACTATTCAAAGGCAATATTGGCAGAAGGGTGGATTATCAGCTATGGGTGAGTCTTGTATGACCTATCCGTAATCCCTGTATTATAATTTTATTTTTTTTATTAATCGCTGGAGGTGACATCGGGTTTGACTGCATATAATTTAGTATTAGGTCCATTCTGACCACTTATTCCAAATTGATTTTTTAAAACAGCCTATTTAAATATTTGAATGTTTTCGTAAGATATGTTCCTTTCAATTGCTTTTTGGCGTAATGGTTGGCTATCTCGTTGCCTTCAGTACCCTCGTGTGAAGAGACCCAAATAATTGAAATACAAATTTCTTTTTTGATTAACGTTTGAAAAGATTCATGAATTTCTTGAACTAGCGGATGTTAAAAAAAAAATGTCCTGGATAGAGTAAATTGATAATAGTGAATCAGTGCAGATGACCACCTTTTGACAATTTCTCATCGTCGCCTTGTGTTTCTTTGGTCGCGCTAATGTGAGAGTTTTTTTGTCACGGTGACAATTTGTCGCCGTCTATAGTTAATTGAAACAGTAGCAAATTGCAGCTGCATTGTGATGAATTTTGAAGACTTTGCTGTAATTTGCGCGTTGAAAATATGGCGAATAAAATTGAAACGTTAAAAACGCTACTTGGTATATCCCATAATGAGCGACAGATTGATCTTAGCAAATTTTATACTTTATACATGTATTGATTTGCCCATTTTATTGATATCAATACAAAGCCGTCACAATATACACACCGAACACCAACCCACACGTGACAAAACGTTACCTGTGAGTAAACTACGTTTAGTTCAGATGATCAATCGACAGTCACTTTTCGTCTCGTCATTCTAATGTTGTTAACATTCGAAACTTTCTGTCTAGCCATGTTTCGTTACCGTAGTGCGCGCGTACACATAAGTTTCCATGGACAGATGGCAGGTGACAAATTGTCACAGCGACAAAAAACTCTAGTCAGAGCCTAGCCCAATTGAATAATAAAGTATCTATATTGGGTAATTTTTTAGTCCAAAGAAAAGTACGAGAGAAAAAGATAAGAGTGGTGTTTGACAAGTTGATATTATCTAAAAGAGACTTTAAGATATGTAGAATATGATGAGGAATTCATAAAGTGTTTGCATAGGAGTTTAATGAACTATTAAGAAGTTTACATATTCTGGTACAATATTAAGTTGACAGCGGAAATGTTAAGAAAGCTCGCCGGATTCACAATGAAGGATGTTTACTGTATTGGATCAAGAAGTTCTAGGACCCAGTCGCAGAGCAGAGTTATGACGGTGTTTAAGCTGCGTAAATATGTTTTGGATGCAGGGCTACCATAATCAAATGTGGATAGGATTAATTCCCTATAAATTCTTAGTATCGATTATTCCTCAGCACCCAATGAACGTGAGATAAAGTTTTAAAACATCAAGCATTTAAGACATACACCTTTGGTGTCTTGTATGTGCTGCTCAAAAGTAAGCTTACTATCGAATTTTACGCTAAAAATTTTTTTACAAGTCTCAAAGTTTAACACGATACCACTTAGGGTTATATGAGGTACTGAGATACTATAGTATCTTCTACTGAACTTCATAACTTTTGATTTGGATGTTGAAAAACTAAAACCTATACTTCTAGCCCACTAGCTAAGCTTCTTCATATTTTAAAGTAATGTGAAGGTACTAGCTGTATTCTTACCATGCACATTTAACTGGTCTTTGGTTGAAGAAACAAATATAATTAATAGCTAGAAAAAATAAGGTGGGACTCAAACCTGAATCCTGCGGCATTCGACTCTCAATAGTGTATACGTAAGATCTGATTCCGTCTACAGCTACCTTAAAGGCTTTTTTAGATAGAAAATTACCTAGGAAGTCAGCCATATTACCAGATAAGCAGCAATATTTAAGTTTATTGAGGATAATGGATCTCCGTGTGGTATCGTAGGCACTTTCTATATCAAAAATTACTGCAATAGCATTTTGTTGGTTATTCATAGCGTTCGCAATTTTAGTTTGAAGAAAGACAAGATTATTCATTATATTGCGATTTATTCTAAAACCAGATTGTGCCTTATTAAACATTTTAAACTTTTTCAAGTACCAAGTCAATCGTTTGTTGATAATTTTTTTCTAATAGTTTGCATAGAGTACAAGTTAATAATGTGGGACTAAATGAATTATGATTTCTTTACTGGAATAACTATTGATTGACGCCAAGTTGAAGGAATTTCTCGACTAACCCAGATTTTGTTATATAATTCCAAAAGTTTATTTGATAAATCTTTGTGTAAATATTTTAGAAAGCTGAAAGAATGTCATCTGGCCCAGCAGCAGCATTTTTGGAAGAAGAAAGGGCAGTTTTTAGTTCTTCGCCTGAGGATGGCATGTTTTGAAATTCAACATCCAAATCTGAAGGTAAAAAAGGATTTAGCTTAGATGGTGGGAGTATTGCATTTGATTTGGATTTAGATGTAGCTTACAAATGTAGACCGAGAACAGTCGCAATAATTTGATTATCAGTTGCAATTTGATTGTCGAATGGTAGAGCAGGTACTTTATAAGAAATGTGTCTAACTTTATCCCATACTTGTGTTGCGAGCGTTTCATATGTAATAGAACTTATATATTTTTTTCAAGATTCTCTTTTTGATATCCTTTACAATTTTTCTATATTTAGCTCCAAGACTTTTAAAATTAATAAGTTCATCTATAGTTCTGATCCGTCTATATTTATCTAGAGCTGACTTATACTATCGAATCGCACTAGCAACAACTGGTTCCATCATGGAACAACTTTATTTTTTGATTGTATTGAACATTTTCTAATATGTGTTTCTATAGAAGAAATTATGCACTTGATAAATTGATTTCCAGCAGCTTCGATAGTATTCGAAAATTTAATTAAATTATTTATTTTTTCTTTTGCATTCACACTAAAATCGTCCCAATTAGCATTTGCAATTCGCTACCTCTTATGAGATTATTTAAAGTTTCTTGTAGAGAAATGACGTTGAGAAATATTTCATTTATGATTTGTTGGATACATAGTAAGTGAGAATAGAATACATCGCAGTTCTACTGAATTAATTTGAATGTAAATAAATGTAAATAAGAGCAAATTAGAATGTCTAGTTTGGCGTCAATAAAATAATAGAAGTATCGGATAAAACCTCTTCATCACTTAGGTCCGTAGCTGTCGTAGGTATCGCACTGTTACTTCCGATTCGACTGTGTCAGCTTCTAGTAGTTTCTAAATTTTTATATATAATCGAGTAAATTTATTTTTGAGTAAATCTTTCTTCAAATAATAAGTATATACTATACTCATATGTTAGAAAGAAGAATTTTAATACCTTTTGTAAATTTGATAGCTACATCATATAGGTAATGGCTTCTAAAAGTGTTTTCAAAAATGCGCTAAAATTATCAATGAGGAGTTTTTCAGTAAGTCTTGGTTCTGAGGATTTATGTTCATTTTTTCTGCCACTAATATGTCTTTTAGTATCAGACGAATCATTAGGTAAAATTCATTTAGGAGTTGGTAAAAGAGTTGGAGAACAGATGTTATCAGGTAAACTAAGCTGATCACAAGAGGATATTGTTTACGAATGGTTCCTTTTTTACTAGTTGCCTGAGTATTGTTGTTATATTGTACACTTGATGGGGAAAAATTGTAGTCTGTGACACATGGTTCTATCGATATTTGATTGGTATGGGGTATCATAGAGGTACTTGCCTACTACGATAAAGAAAAATCAATCTTCTCATTTGATGCGGAGATGAATTTGAATCTAAGATGTTGACTTCTTTTAACGTTTAATTAACAAAAATATTGATAACATTAGGGTATCTGGTTTAGATATGGCCTATCCTTACATATAAAACACTTTATTTTGTCAGTGGAGAGAATAATTCTATGATCAACACCATCGTAAATTATGAGACGTAGGGAATACATACATTCGTCGTCTAAAACTTTTGACATGGATATACTCGTCCTCCGAAAAACTACCCTTTAAGAAGTATACTCTAGAAGCCAGGTGCAATCCAAGATATTTAACAGTTTCTTTAATAACTGAGGTATGGACGGAGAAACATTTTAGGTAAGTATTCTTTTTGTTGGAGATATAAGTCTACAAACATTTAGAAAATAAATTTTGTATCTGGTTTAAAGAATGAGAATTTAACAGATTACTACCAATTCGATGTTGCCTAAAGACATACATGTTCTATTGCTGGATATTGTAGATGCAAATAAGATATTTTTTAGTCCTATGATAGCTTTCACGAATTTAAATAAATAAAGTACTATTGCTTGGTCTTTTTTTGGGAAGGTGATTTTTGGGATAACTTAAGCTGCCGATACGTACGAAGTGCTGGGAGATGCTGTTTTATTAACTGTACTAGTATTTATTATTTTATTGGGTTGGGATACATTGTAACTCATTACATTTAAGTTATTGTTACTCTTGTAGAAAAGAGAAGTGATTTTAATAACACAGATTATTACAACTTTTTAATATAGTCTCTCCTAAATGAAGGGACTTGTGAAAAACGTAATCAGGTTCTTATTGTCTTGTAATGCCGGCCTTAGTTATTAAGTTTAAAATAGGCTTAACTTAGTACAATTCTATTATTTGTGAATATATATCCAAATATTATAATTAATTGTTAACTAAGAACTATGACATTAAGTAGATAACCTGTGTTGACACCTAAGCAATATGAAGTAATTGGTTTAATTTATTTAATTTAATTGTTTATTCAAGAAGCATTGCAAGGTTTAAAGGGACAAGAGAAGGCATTAAGACTTGCTATGTAAATAAAGATGTTGGGCAAAATAAGAAGTTTACATTTGAGTCAAATTAAGTTTCATTGAATATTAAGATAAGAAAGTCCGCCTGTCCTAACTATACAATCTATTCGAATAGTTTCACTTTAACACGAAAACAAAATATTACAGTTAAATAGCGCAACCTCAAAGGTCCAACACGCGTCACTAAAATAGATATGCAATCAATATTTTTCTTCAAAAATATGGATAGAAATTTTTTTGAATATTGTCACGTCAAACTGATAACTTTGATCAAAATAATGTTATTAATAATTAAAAAAAAAATTATTTAAGTTCCGGATGCCTTAATAAACGATAGCTCTCTTAGTTTTATTTAACCACACCGTCTATTGTAGCTACATCTCAAGCAGCAGCACTTAACAACGAAAATCTGGTCGTATCTTTCTCGTTGCCTGAAACGAATACGGTGTTCCCAGATAGCCATAGAATTTGTTCGAGGACTGGTTCCTTTCTACGGTCTCCGGTAATCTAAATTAATTTTATCGAAGACTAATTAAGAGCCTTTATCATCCCCTTATAAAGTTTATCGGTAATGAATATTTATGGCGCTATTTGCATAACCATATCGGTTAGTTGAAAAATGTCTTATACAGGAACGTTTAATCGTAAGAGTGATAGCGTAACGTGAGAGCAAAAGTTTCAAAAGGAATATCGTGTACATGTTTTGAAAATTGTCGTTAAATAGAGAAAAAATACCCACGTTTAGCAGGTCATTCTAAAATTAAGATAAAATACCAGTTTCAAAAATTCTTTTTTTATTTATCAGGCAATAGGGTAACACTTTATATATATAAAACTATTTTTGAAGTTTGCCATTTTAAAATCCTTATAACTTTTATTTAAAACTGGTTTTTGTATCTATAGCACAAATTAAAATATCGAGCAATTAAACACTAATGTATTTACAAATAAACTGTAAATATAGATGAATTTTAGTAAAACTTTCTATACTATGTTCTTTTTTTTTGTTTTTTGTTTTTTGTTTTTTGTTTTTAGATTTATGGCCTAGGTGAATAAACCTAATATGCCAGTCTCAGTTTTGTGTTTAAATTGTCAATCATGTGTGTTATGTATAGGCTTTGTTACTGTTTCCCAGCGCCACTTCAGAAACAGCACTTTTACTTAGAACCCAACAGTGAATGGTTGAGTGGGGAATCCTACCAAGGCATCAGAATTAATTTTAAATAAATAAATTAAATGAAAAAATCCCGGCCAAGTGTTCTTAAACTAGAAACAGTGAGTCCTATTTACACAAAGAAAAATAACTAAAAAAGTAATTAGATATCATTTTAGCGGTAAATTTAAATTTGTCTTATATCATTAAAAAAAAAATGTTAAAACTTTATTATGAATGCATTGCAGTCAAAGTTTTAGATAACCAACGAATAAAGATGATGCTAAATTGTGCTTATTTAATTATTTATTAATAATTGTACTTTAGCTGTTATTTTATTTGTTCGCTACTTCGTCTCATATCGCAGGTGGCAACCAGTATGATGAAAAGAGAACCACCAGAGCAGCGACTTAGTGTCAGTAAATGTCACCCAATGACCCAACAAAATACAAAATATTTGTTTACATTTCGAGTTTCAATTCGACATTTTATTCATTGTTTTATAAGAAACTGTGATTAGGAAATTATATATTACCTATAATAACAGAAAAGAAAGTAAATAGTAGGTATTTAAATTTAATATAAAAATTAGATAAATATTTCTGTGAGTTCTATTTGTTAGAAATGCAATTAAGCATACAAATTATTACCTAGCTACAAAACATATTAAGAAGGAACTGAAAAATATGTATTTAAAGAAGAGCCTATTAAAAATGCAGAATTTTGGCAGGTACAAAAAAATAATGTGTTAATATTAGTTATTTATATGGATTTCCTAATTAAATAAAGGTTCTTTTTTCAGATAAAATGTAGCAAAGTTTTGAAGTATATTATGGGATATGTTTGCAGATAAGTGCTTTGAAATTAAATAAACCAAATGGACAAGGATCATCACTATACGACTTTTTTTTGTCCACACTACCAAGATTTTATATTCAACAGTGGAAAGTGTAAACTTGTTGGCAACAGCTTATTAAATGGATGTAGAAGTCCAAGAAAGTGTAGGTATCATTACACTTTCTTGTTACTATAATAATGATAATGGTTCTTATCAATCTCCTGTTTTTGCGTAGGCAGGATTTATAAAAGTAGCAATAAATTCTACATTGTGTATCAGAATGTATTTGGTCTTTTCGAAAACATATTTTTATAAAATATAAAGCAGATGGTATATTTTTTGAGACATCCTTTAAGTCTTTTGAAAACTACATGTTTATTTGCAGGTAAGATAAGATAGGTAAAAATTATTAAGGCTATTCATAAAAAAAGGTAATTTGTAACTTTGTTTAAGCAGAAGGATTTCCTACACCCAATTTAAAATATTTTTTTATAAACAAATAAAAGGTCTTTGGTATGATATGTTACTATTTGGTTTAACAAAATTATTATGGAAACAAAAATAAGAGTTTTTTTAGAATTAAAAATTACCAATTGCGGTACACTGTAAATTAAATAGCTTAAAACTAGTTGATTTAATTAAAATAAATGTTTGACAAATCTTTTACACATGTCAGTTATATTATTTACAGAATTTAACATGTGGAGTTATAATTTTTCCTGCTCATTTTATAAAGTACATTTAGTTGATTTGCTTTCTTAAGTTTGGGTTTAAAATTTAAAAATTACTTTTGATTTACGAGTAATTTTTACATTATATCTAGAGCACATTTTTAACATTTGTTTGAAAAGTCCTTTCACCTATACCAATTTAATAATGTATAAAAAAGGATGCCGAAACAAATGTTATAGTGATAACACCTTATGCTTTTGACTATATAAGTAACATAAGCTATTTATTATTTATTTATTTATTTATTTAAAATAAACAGTACTAAGACAAGGTATTTTTTAGGTTAAATAATGACAGTTTGCAAAAGTATTAGTAGTGAAAATATACGGAATAAACACCAAAAATCAGGGACATATTCAGATGGAAATAGCACTTTTACATATATCCAAAATATTTTAAATATTTTGTTGTTTTAAATGTTAATTAACAATTTTGTAAATGGTCTATTTTCAAATAAATTAAATGTACTTGAATATTTAGTTACATTTTAATGATTTTAATTGGAAATTCATCAATTTTCATTTAAAAAAATCAGTCACAAGGTGGTTAGTTCTTTTTTAAGTAGAACACCAAAAAAAGCAATGTTGACCAACGTATAATATACAAGGTGTCTCCAAAAGGTGCATATAAAATGATACCACATATTCCTGAGGCTTAAATATAATGGTCTAACCCAACTTACCTCGGTCCAAAAGAGGATGATTTCGCGAATATAGAGTTTTAAGAGTTAAATTTGGTTTTATTTTTTCATAAATATTTTTTTTTAATAATTGTTGTATTTTTTAAATTTTTGGCTAGGAGGAGTTTTGTGGATTGAAAGATTTAAAGCTGTTCTCATTTTTTTGTAAAATTTAAAGGGCGTCATTTTTATAAATCCAGATAACTCAAAAACGGCTGTTCAAATCTGCTCTTACCACTTATACCTTTTTTTAGGTAAAATACGTTGGAGAATATTTCCAATGTTTTCCAAGATTGCAAGGGTTGCGAAATTTATGACTTTTTTTAATTGATTGTCTTTATTTGTAAAAACTTTTATTTTCTACAGCTAATAATTAAAAATGCTAACTCTTCCATACTGATGCTCGCTTACTCATGTTTTCTCAAACATTTTTCTACTAATAAGCGAGAAAAGTAGAACAACATTAAGTTACTATCTGCTTTTTAGGTAGAGACGTGTTTATTGATAATACTGAAAATAGAAAATTTGCAGTTTTAGCTAGAATTAATTTTCACAGTGTAAACGTATAGCAAACAAGTACGCTTATATGTCCCTCTATATATTTTTTTCTTTCAAGAAAATTTATCTAGCTTGTATAGGGCATTTATCCTTCTTGCGCCTCTGCTTGTCAATTTTTCTTTATTTACAAAGACTTACGTGCATGGCGCAAATGAATTTATACCGAGAAACAACACATTTTTCACAGGAAGTTTTACGAACTTGGCTCTAGCAAGGATATTTTCAATATTTCAAGTTGAGGAGCATCTGGAAAATTTATAATGCCGCATTCTATTGAAGATGGAAACAACAGTATAGAACATTTTTTATTCGCGGTAAGGTTATAGAAACATTAACCTGTAGTCCTATTAGTTCTACAGCCAAATACAAGAACGTTCATTTAAATATACGTACCAGATAAACTTTGACACAACTTATGAATGTGATTCTTTTCGAATGAGGTAAACTTTAAAATGCTCACAGCCCAACATATGTCAAATTTTATCAAGCTCGTAAAATTTAATAACATTTACGACTGCTATTATGTAGATGTTGTAGCCGTCACACCGATGTACAGGCTTAATCAGTTAGTTTCACGCCACAGATAAATGGGGCCGATATGATTCATCACTAATATTGGACTGTATTATTAAAAAATGTTTAAATACATGTGTGATCCATGAAATCTTGAAGATGTAGATACTTAGATTCAACAGCCACCTATTATTGAACACTTTTTATTTAACAACGAATTAGTTTAAGTTAAGACTAAAACATTGTTGATATTATTATCTAAATATACTTTTTACATTATTTAAGATTTTATACAATGGAGGACACAGCGTCCCTTTCTACTACTGGAGACGCATCGATAATCGATCTTGAGGCTCTGATGTAATACTCTTTAACCATTGGGGAGTGGCTGACGCGCATTACGTCTTTATATGTAAGAGAACTTCCTTACTGGCTGAGATAGTACAAGTTACAGGAACGGCAAAAGGAATTATTATTGTTCGAAACATGGTCCTTTTCACAAGAAAAGGATGAAAATGGAATTAAAACCTCCATAACTCCTAAACACAAAACTAAACTTTGCGACAGAGTTGAAGTGAACAAAGTTAAAAGAGCATACATTGCTTATGAACAATGCCGCCGTACTGTGGGACCCACCTGGGGTTTCTCCTACAGAGTCGTCGCATAGACTTACACGGCTATCATAAGTACCTATGCTAACATATGGTGCAGTTGTTTGGGTAACGAAAACCCAAAAATTAACAGCTATTCGTAAACTAGAACAAATTCAAACCACAGCATGTCTCAACATAACAGGAGCCATAAAAACAACAACGACTAGAGCGATGGAAGTCATTCTTAGTCTCACTCCCCTTGATATTTACATCAAGGAGGTTGCTTTGACGACAATGACACGCCTCCGCACGGTCGGAATAGAACCTGATGTAGGTTCTGGTGAGGCGAGACGTCACTTTTGGCAGGAGGCGCTTGATACGCTACCACTGCTTCAAGCGAACATGGACTCCATCTCACCGAGATATATCTTCCATAAGCCATATAAAGTTATAATAGAACAAATAAAAGAGCTAGAGGTGGCAGGTACGATTCATATCTACACCGACAGTTCTAAAACAAAACAAGGCTCAGGATGCGGAATATACTCCAGATTCTTAAACCTAAACATAAAATGGGCTGTGAGCAATAGTGCCAGTGTAGTTGAAACAGAGCTAACGGGGATTCTCATAGCAGCAAAAGAAATAACCAGAAATAATATCACTGGAAGGAACATGCTTATCTATACAGATAGTAGACAAGCACTGCTCACTCTGAACAGACCACGAATTTATTCAGGGTTAGTACTAGAATGTCACGAAGCTTTGGCCGAAGTATCCATTAACAATGTGGTCACCTTAAGATGGATCAAAGGTCACGCCACATCAAAAGGTAACCGTCTTGCCGATTCACTAGCCAAGAAAGCAGCCAAACAAATACTTCTTAGACCTGGCCCTTCTATTGGCCTGACAAAATCGGTAGTGACAAAGAACATTCCCTTGTGAAATTCAAGGAAAGATCGGAGGAAACAAGAAACTGCAGAGTTGCCAGGGAGCTATCCTGACAACACTACAGCAAACAAATACTTGACTATGACTAGACAGAATCTGCGTCTGATCACAGGCATTCTGACTAGTCATTGTCAAGTACGGAAGCATCTCCATATCATGGGGCTGTCAGAATCCGCACTCTGCAGAGGGTGCGAACAAGAAGATGAGACCATCGAGCATATCCTTTACGATTGACCAACGCTCTCATTTATTAGAAGATTTGTGTTCGGCGAGTATCGGCTAATACCGGCCGATATAAGAGAAGCACCTCTTGACGACGTTGTCAACTACAATAAATCTGTAGACTGGCTGACGAGCTAGGAGGTGCCTATCATCTTAGGAGGATGCACAATAGGCCTAATGAGTCCTTAGTGACTTGGAGGTAACCCACCCTCCACACGTTATAGATACAGATATTTTTCGGAAATCAGTAATGCTGAATGTATGTTCAATATATTTTAAATTTATTTCAACAGATCCCTTGGACGTTTCCAATTAGAAAACTTCTAATGAAAAATCTACTTTCTTTTTATTGCATAGACATTTTGCCACTGAATACGTTCTACTTTTGGAAATATGTGCACAACTTTTTGTTTAGGTATTATCATTGTGCTTGTCCTTGCTACCGGTATTGCTTATTTGATTATGAAAACGTATTCAACAATGTCAAATATGCATTACTTGTTGAAATTCAACAAAGTAGAGTAGATTCATAGGAAAACTCAATTTGAAGCAAAAATAGATGACAATATCTTTTAAACCTCTTAATATTAAGCGTGGAGTATATCAAAGATATTTTTTCTAAAGTTAATATTTACTGCGTACTCAGATACTATTTAAAAAATGTAGTAGTATCTCAGAAATAATTAGGAATGCAAACAAATATGTATGCTTCCAGTGCGTATGAGAATATGTATGTACTTGACAAGGTTTTTCTAACAGAAACACTACAAATTTTTTAAGGGATCACCGTAAAAAAATTAAGATAGATAATTAAATAAATTAGTATGAGAGTGTAGCAACGACGAGAAGGATTTAACTTACTGCTCTGATGTAGCTTATTCTCTGTAACATATTAATTTTATTCTATATTGCTTATTTTAATCCACTTATTTATTTACTCTAAGCCACCATTTGGATATTACATGATTCTAAAATCGCACTAAAACTTTATATCTGCAATTTTATATAAAATTTTCCATTTTCTTTCGGAAAATTTATTCAACTTCGGCTTATCACCATAACTTAGGCCAACATTTGCGCTACTAAGCAATCTTTAAAGTTCTTTACCCTCTCTATGAAATAAATTCTCTTAAACCAATGACTTTTTTGCATCCGCCCTATTTAAACCTAAAAAGCTGCCGTGACAGAGTAGACACATCCGAATTTCGGGAAGTTCCCGAAGAGTTCTACAGTTCATAATATAAGAAACTAAGCTGATGAGATACGTCTTTGCGCGGAGTTTGGAGTTGGGGAACAAAGTGGATTGAGAAAACTATACCTACGTTTACACTGACATTGGAGTTTTGGTCAAAATAAGATTTGAAATCCTACAACTGTTATTTTGATGGTATGATGGTAGCGCGCCGCCCGCAGTGGTTACTGGTTCAAACTAATAAAAAAAAGAAAAAACTTTTACTTACGAAATATGGAGCAAATGCTTTGAATTGTATTAATGGAAATTAACAGAATGTTTTTCTTTTTGAGCAAAAGCATATGCTTATCTAGTAGACGTTTAAGTAAATGGCTATTAATAAAGTATGCCGTTTAACTAAGTTTCGGAGCAAATCTTTGCAAAATGATGCATCTAGTCAGTTGCAGACATAGGATTGTAGTTGATTGTATGTATGTGTGTTTCCGTGTTACTATGGCGGAGATAGTGAACGTGAGACACAGCAAATATTGTAAAAAGTTATTTCGCTTAGAAGAAAATAATGTAAAATGGCTGAAACTAATTTATAGATAAAGTTAAAAAGTTTCGAGGACACACGCTGCCGGGCACTACAAAAAATGAAGATAATATGTTTGTTGATATCTAGCCGATACCGGTTAACAAAGCAGAATCAGATAAGAATTTGGAGTGTCTCAAGGTACGGTAGTAGTAATAATATTACTTAGCCTTATTCTCCTCCTCACGAGTGAAATTTAATCCCAGAAGTCAATGGAGTTCGTGGACAGAAGGAACGGCCGTTAATAATATTTGCCGCGGCGTTCCGGGGCGACTTAAAGGCGATTAATGGTGCCATTTAACTTACTGTTGAAGAAAACCCGGTAAACCTCAGCCATCATCATCAAAACGATAACCACTGCGATTTGTAATCGAAATGCCATATTAACAGAAATTAAATTACTGCTAATATAACAACCATTAAATCCTACAACTTACCATGCAAATTATTTAAAAATACACATGAGCTACTCTAGAATTTAAAGAGTTGTTCACTAAATTCATCAAAAGGCCCGTAAATAAATAGGAACTGCTCGAGCATACTGCGTTACCGAGTCGAATAAGCAGCGTTTGTTCTTCCCATTTAACTAGTTTCATTCTATTATTTACTATTGCTTATATTGTTGACTTTCTTTATGAAACCTTTTGCTATTTTTTTCCGAATGTTCCTTTGTATTTCTGCAATACCCTTGCGATTGCTTCATCTTTTCTTCTTTAAACATCTTGAACTTGATACCAAAATATCAGGGTAAGCTTTTACTAGAAGATGGCATGTCAAAACCAAAGTATAAACACATATACACATACACATATACAAAAAAAATTCATTAACCGTTAGCAAATTTTTACTTACCACAAATAAAATGCTAGTATACTATATGGGACAGGTAAAATGTTTACTTATGGTAAGTAAAACAAAAGTTCTTTTAGTCACATGTGGTTAGTGAACAGTTTAATTTGTTTTTAGGCAAACTACAGTTAGTGAACTATTTACTCGTGATTAGTGTACATTAGTTTCTTACTATAGGTACACTTTACGCTACTAATTGGTTTTGATTTATTTTGTTAGTTAACTGTTTTCTTGTGATAAGTGATTTTTGTTGTGGTATACAGGGTGTTTCAAATTTATACGGACACAGCTTAATGGGCGGTAGAGTACACTTAGCTGAGTTCAAAACACCCCTATACTAGCCTTTATACTTACTCGTTTTAAAAGTACAGAGTAAAATATTTGATTTTAATTTTGTAAATACTGATTTATAATAATGTAGTCGCCATTATAAAAATTTATTGTGAGAATATCAAGATGGTACTATTAAATATTATTACATTATTTTATTTGTTAATCCACGTACTATTTAAATGTGTAGTAACATTTATTAAAATCCGAAATACAGGGTGATATTCTAGCTAAGAAGAGCAATTTAAAAAAAGAGAGTCCGATCCTGGAATTTTTTAAAATTAAATTATGGTTTTGATTGACCTAAGAGAGTGTAACTTTTGTTCAAAACTTTATCAACATAGCTCTAGCCGTTCAAACAAAATGTCTGATTTTAGTTTTGGAGAAAATCATAAAACACCCTATATCTCAGAAACGAGTAGGATTAAAGGCTAAGTATAAAGGTGTTTTGAACTCAGCTAAGTGTACTCTACCTCCCATTAAGCTGTGTCCGTTTAAATCTGAAACACCCTGTGAATAAATTTATGATCTTGAATTATTTATAGGCTTTAAAATATTATTTATCAATATTAATATTATGTAGAAAGTATTAGATTTTATAAACCTTATTGGTACCCCAGTTAGGCTCTAGGTACTGATGACATTAATAAAAAAAATTGAGTACACAGGTGTTTGTAAATAATATCAACAAAAATATGAAAACGGACTATTTAAAAAGATTAAAAAAAATCAGTCAAAAATACACGATTGATATATCAAAAATATATAAGGTCAGTTGTTCTTGAATGTCCTAGACGACTGCGCAAAGTAGAACCAATTTACGAGGGATGTTTGAAAATGGTAACGAAATGGTTATAATCTATAATATATTATTCACTTTAAAAACAAGGTTTTGTGTACATTGTGAACAGAGTTGTTACGAGTTAACTTTTTTACTAAATTTAAACAATATTGTCTCCAAATAGTAGTGGTACTTCAATTGATATATGCAATGACCAAAGAAATTAATTTCAGCTACACATCAATGAAAGGTGCAAAATTTATCTAATAGAAAAATGGCACAATCAATTTTTTTAATTATTGAAACTTGTTTAAAATCAAATAAAAATGGGTTCCCAGTTTTTTAAATGGAAATGATTCTGATAATGAGAAAAAACAGATTTATCACGCAAAGATACATTAGAAGCAGAAGAAGAAAAAGAAGAAGAAAAAAAAGAGGAAAAAGATTAAGAAAAAGAAAAAAAAAAGAAGAAGAAAAAGAAGAAGAAGAAGAAGAAACGTAAATCAGGTAATAGTAGACTCAAATATACAAAAGGTAATTAATTACAACAGATAGTAAAATAGACAGGCATTTAACATATGAGAGTAACTTGTCAGAAGAATCGGAGGAAACTACTAATGGAAAAAAATCTAAAGTGAGACGTTCAAAATGTATACCAAAACCAAAACAATATGATGAAAACATCTCATACTATACTTCTTAAAGTAAAGAATTAACAAAGCCAGAAACCTCCGAAGATGCTTTATCAGGTATCGATTCTGAAAAATTAATAAGGGCAACATCTCATTGTTGAGAAATGAATATTATATTGTTGGAAAGGATGTGTCCCATCAGATAAAAAATTATTAAAAACAAAATTGGTCTATAAAATAAAACAAGAAGGAGGAAATGACTTAAGATGTAAACCTCGCCTTGTCATAAAAGGATGCACTTAAAAATACGGTACAGATTATCAAGAAACATTTTCTCCAGTAGTAAAGTATGCGACATTACACTATTTGTTTGCACTTGCATCAAGAGAAAATCTTATAATAGATCAGCTTATTTGTATGGAGATATCGATGAAGAGATATATGTTAAGCCTCCCAATGAATTAGTGATAAGGACAAAGTCTGGTTGTTAAAAAAATCAATATATGGTATGAATCAGAGTGAAAGATGTTGGAATAAGCAGTTAGATAATAGATTTTAAAAATTTCGATTTAATACAATCTCAGGTAGACTCTTGCATCTATTTTAAAAAGGAAAATGTTGAATTTCTAATTGTAGCGATATGTGTTGATGATTTTGTGTTATCCTACAACAATACCCCAGTTAGTCGAAGATTTGAAGAGTAAGTAGAAGCATACTGTTACGTAAGTTTTTGGTATCTTAATTTATTTCAACATAACTTTTAACATAACAATAACTATCAACTGATAACATTAACGTATAACGTCTATTACAAAACTGAAACTGACGTCAGGATCATCAACTTATATAGCTTGGTTTATCCGTCTCGAACCTTCTGGAATGACATTTCTCGAATAGTCCACTTTTTTTACTCATAACTTTACTTATGTCGACCACAGCACGCTGTAGGGTGATGGAAGACATATTTATTTTTCTATTCGCACGTTTCCTATAACAGCTGCAGGCTACTGCAGGGTGCTACGTGATAATACAGTTTTAATGAAGGACCTAGGAGAAGCAAAAATTGTCTTGGAATAAGAATTAATAGAAAATTGGAAAGAAGGAAAATTTGGAAAAAACGACAGGAGTATATAAAGAATAAACTAAAGAAGTTTAACAGTTTGTACTCTTATGGAAGTGGACATTTAATTCAATTCCTATGTTCCAAATTTAAATAACACACCTTAGCAGGAAGCTGTTAAAAGTTTACTATATTTGTGTCAAATATGCAGACCAGATATATCTTACCGTGTCAATACCTTCAGTAGGTTCAATAATTGCCCAAAAACCAGTCAATGGTAAGCAGTAAAAAGAGATTTTAGCTAGCTTACAGGTATAATTAATTACAAATTAGAATATAATAGGAATAAAAAATCATCTCTTTCATTCTGATGCTGATTGGGGTAACAATACAGACATTCTATAACGGGATACTGTATTATGTTTCAAGGAGGCTTAGTAAACTGGCTCAGTAAAAAACAACGACCACAGAAGCGGAATACATGGCGTTTTCTTTTACTGCACAAGAGGCTTTAAACCTTTGAATATTTTATTTAATAACATGGAGACGATTAGTCTATTTAAAAATAAAATAATTAGTCCCAAGAGTAAGCACATAGATGTGCGTTATCACTTTGTAAGAGAGCTAGTAGAAGAAAAAATTATTGATATACACTATTTGCTGTCTCAAGATATGTTGTCGTCACAGTTTCCCAAAAGTCTGGAAACGGCCTATTATCTCATTAATTGATAGTCATAATTGTACAAAAATTGAAGTACACCTATTTTGGGATACGGAGATTCCAGATTTGATATTTGCAATGTTGTCAGATTTGCCGTTTTTTTATATAATTAATCACTTTGGTTTTTCAAATTCATCACCCTGTATATTCAGTCATCATTAGAATCTCCTATTCAATACGAGTTTAACCATAACTTATAATTTTATGTAGTCTGAGAGATCTTAAATAAATAAAACAGAAGACTGGCAACGCCTAATTGTCTCAATAAATTTTTAAATACAAACTATTTTCAACTACATTAAAACGTAACAACTAAAAGATTACAACATTTTTAACATAATGGTTACTTAATCAAGTGTTCAAAATGTGTTCCATTTGAGAGTTGACAGTACCCTAATCGATGGTAAAATGCGTCCACCACATTTCTCCATAATTGTCTAGAAACTAATCGAGATTCATTGATAATTTGTTGCCTTAGCTCTGCAAGACTTGCTGGTTTAGTTTTGTAAACTCAATTTTTGAAGTATCCCCAATAAAAATAATCTTTAGGATTTAAATCAGGTGAACGTGGAGGGTCATTCAATACTACCTCGTATACCAATCCATCGTCCGTAAAATATATCATCTAAATAACGCCTAACATTTATACCAAAATAAGCTGGAGCTCCACGTCGCTGAAACCATATCTGATTAAAATTGGATACAATTTAAAAAAATAGTGGGAGGAAACCTGGGAAACATCCCCAGAATAGAGGTCCCAGCAGACGTCGACCAGGCTCTTGAAACTCTAGAGCAAGTCATCCAGCAGTCACTTGCATCCAGTACGACTACAGTGACAGTAGCCAAACCCCATAAATTTAAGAACATAAGTCAAGACCTGAAAGACCTAATCACAACAAGGAAGAGAGCAAGGAAAATCGCATATCGCACGAGAGACCCAACGGACAGAGGCCATGCCAACGTTTTAGGACTTCGCATATAAGTGGAAGAGGACTTCGAGAATGAACCCGAAACAGGATACCTTGAGCCCTCATCACCGGACGAGGTGAGAAGCATCATCAAGCACCTATCTGCTAAGAAAGCCCCCGGCAGGGACAAAATCTCCATCCGAGCGATTAAACACCTTACAACCATAATTAACGGGATTTTAAGAACTCAGTACTTCCCTAGACTGTGGAAACACGCGGTAGTGATTATGATACGGAAACCCAACAAGGACCCCAAATTTCCACAAAATTACAGGCCCATTAGCTTGCTCCCAGCTATGAGCAAGATTGCGGAAAGAGTCGTCCTTAGAAGACTAAGAGAACAAAAAAGGGATCTGAACATCATCCCCGAAAAGCAATTCGGATTCAGAGAGGAACACTCGACCGAACTGCAAGTCCTAAGACTCGTTGAAGGAATCACTAGAGGATTCAACAGAAATCAGTCTACAGGCACCATATTCTTAGATGTCGCCAAGGCATTTGACAGAGTATGGCACGCCGGGCTGATTTTCAAAATGAAAGAACAAGGGTTCACAGCAGGAATGACAGGGCTGCTCAGGTGGTACCTCGGCAGAAGGCAGTTCCGGATCAAGATGGGACATGTCCTATCAAGACCTGGAATCCCAGAAGCAGGAGTACCTCAAGGGGCGGTACTGTCACCACTACTGTACACTATACAGTGAGCACCATAAGTCTTACCCCCCTATCTAACTCGTTACTGGAGTCTTCTTAGGAAAATCGCCGAGACAGGTCGATTTTTGATTTCTACAGTGTACATTTTTGTATGAATAGTTTACCCTTAATTTTATCCCTTACTAGAGGGGAGCAACCCTTTCGAAAAATATAAATGGCATGGGGTGGTGAGCGATAGCTCATTTGAAAGATGGTTTTATTCTCTATTCAACCATGTAAAAAAATTTGAAATTTGCTTCATTAATTCTCGACTAATTTTTGTTTCAGAATAACGGAAATTAACGTAGCGCACTCATCCTTAGAATTAAAATTCGGCCCTGCATGACTTTGGTTTTGGTTCAGACGTGAAGTAAGACTTTTTGCCATTAGAAGGTCACTGTTAGTCTAGTTGCTTTCCTATTTTGTGAGGTTTTGTTATTTTTAAACATTAATAAATCAGCATGTAATTATGCAAATTTCAAAATTTTTTTGCACGGTTGAATAGAGAAAAAAAACCCCTTTCAAATGAGCTATCACTCACCACCCCATGCTATTTAAATTTTTCGAAAAGGTTTTTACCCTTCAGTAAGGGATGAAATTAAGGGTTAACTAATCTTGCAAAAATGTACACTGTAGAAATTAAAAATCGACCTGTCTCGGCGATTTTCCTAACAAGACCCCAGTAACGAGTTAGTTAGGGGGGTAAGACTTAAGATGCTCACTGTATATACCGCAGACATCCCGAAAACTCAAAATACTACCATGTCCCTCTACGCGGACGACACAGCGATATCAGCCACGAACACATAGCCAGGACTTCTATCAAGATATCTACAAGACGCAGCGGAAGACATAGAAGAATGGTGCATTAGATGAAAGATAAAGATCAACGCAGAGAAGACACAGGTTGTGCTGTTCAAGAAGAGACATCACCCCCAGGAGAAGAAACAAAGGACTCCCCTTCACAAAACACGTGGACATGGTAGTCAAGAAAACAAAGCTAGCAAGATCAAGACTAAACTGCCTAATAGCACGTAAAAGCAAATTATTATTACAGACAAAATGAGGCTCATACAGGCTGTCATTACACCTATCCTCATGTACGCATCGACGGCATGGGGATACACCTGTAGAACAAACAGAAAGAAGATCCAAAGCCAGCAGAACATCAGCTTAAGATCCGCCTCAAACGCATACAAATACACGAGAAACGACTTTATCAGGAGGGATCTAGAATCCAAAAGGGTCCTAGACCTCATACACAAAGCCATAGACACCTTCGAAAAACTAAGAACTCACTCGAATATAGAGATAAGAGAACTCACAGAGTACGAAAGATCGGATTATAGAAGACACGCCAGACCACGCAAGGTGCTGGACTATGGCAGCGAGTGACCGACTCTTGGGTGTAAGATTCAAGAGTCTCATAGATTTAAGATTTTCTTTTAGCGTTCTCTTTCAGCATTCTCTTTCAGAATACCCGACAGAGGGCATCACGCGATTCAGACAAGGACTGAGCAACTGACGACTAACCACCTGGGGAAGAAGGTCCCTCCAGTCACCAAGTAAGAGACTGGGGGAGCTTTCACAGTTTAACAGGATGGGAACCTTCTCGACTTGGGCTCAATTACTGTGTGTGCGTGCGAAGTCATCTTCACTTAATCCTTGCAATAGGTGAATTTTGTATAGTTTAAATTTATTCTTATGTAATACACGTAAGACTGAAGAAAGACCTACATCATGTTCTTGTGCAACCCTGCGTGAGGATGTATGTGGATCTTCAACAAAGCTCTTATATCTAAAGATTTATTGTTATTCAGAATTCTTTTCGGTCTACCTGATCGGTATCTATCTTTTACTCCTTTAGATTTCTCAAAGCGCTTTACATTTTTTTGTACCGTCGCCTTATGAATAGGAGAACGATTTGGAAAAGTATCGTTAAACAAGTTGGCTATTTCACAATACGATCTTTTTCTGTCATCATTAGAATAGTAATTCGTTCTTTTTCGTTAAGAGCCATTTTAGAGAAGCAATTTACCTTGCAGAACTTTTCAAAACACATCAAACTACTGTCAGTTTTAGTTAATAATATAAATGTTAAAAAAATGTCAAAATCACAGCATTCTAGATTTAAACATTTAAATTTCTTCAAATCTACATATTTTGTACTGTTTTATTTATTTAAGACCTAGACTAAAAAAAAAAATAAGTGTTACATATGGTTGGACGGTATTGAATACATTATTCCAATAATGACTGAATATACAGGGTGATGAATTTGAAAAACCAAAGTGACTAATATTATAAGAGAACGGCAAATCTTGCAACATTGCAAATTTTATATCTGGAATCTCCGTATCACAAAATAGGTGGACTTCAAATTTTGTACAATTAGGACCAGCAATTTATGAGATAATTGGCTGTTTCCAGACTTTTGGGCCACTCCGTATATTTACGAAGGCACTAGAAAAAGGAAAATTTCAGAGAATTGTGAAAGACCTTGGTTTAATAAAGGGATAAGATATTTTCTTTTTGATTTGTTAAACCTATATTTAGTATAGAGGAAGTGTTGGGATCATCACTGCATACTAATTTTGATTTTGCAGAGAATATATTTTATGTCAATATTGACATTATACATTTTTGAAAGACATTATTTTATTCATTTCAATATTATATTATTATATATTGTAAGTAGTTGTGTATAATATTAAATACAACCCGTTTTGTGTACTAGATTCCCTTTATTTGCCTAACTCCAACTAAGACAATATATCATAAAAACTTATTTTAAACAGAAATAATTTCTAGGTTTGTCAGTTTTTCTCAAAACTTTTGCAAATAAAAATCAAATAAAATACAACAGGTTCGTCAGACTATTGCTATGAAAACGGTATTCGCAAAGCACCTTGTTAACTCATAACACTAACTCCTAAGCGAGTTACGCAGACGGGGCAGACTCAAAGAAAAGCAACAGCGTTTTCATCACAATTCTAGTGTATCTCATTTAACGGCCATTGTTACCTTAATCGTTGGGCTTTCAAGCCACAAATTGCAATCTTGAATAACTCAAGCGAATGTCAAATTGTATATAGTTCGCAAAATTTACACTACAATTTCGGCATTGTTAAGGGAGTAATGCAATTTATAACCGAGTTAACTTACGGCCAAGCTACGGCGAATGAAATGTTGGGACATTGAGTTATATACCGAACGTTACTTAGGTACAAACGAAATTAAACAAAAGTCAGTAGAAAATGGTTTTTAGTTGCATAAATGAAATGTAATTATTTCAGATGAAAATTCAAACACAACACATTGATTTACCTCTTATATGTAGTGCAAACATTAAGTGTTTCCCCTCTACTAACTGATATACCGTAAAATATTCTGAAAAATCCTCGAAGATGTCGATTTTCATTATAAAAATGTCATCGCATATTTCAACTCCTGCTCGGGGCATTGAATATTTTAAATAGCAACAAGAGTCGATGATAATTCATTTAAAAGGATTTTTAATTATCTATATAATGGTTTAAAAAAGTTTAAATGTATTTTATTTGTTTTTGATTTAATTCAATTTATATTAGCAAATTTAAAAAATTGTTTTTACAACCAATCAATGTAGAATATTTTGAGCATTTAATAACTCTGACCCAATTAATAAACCAGGGTTCTGTTTTTGTCTGTTTAGTCTAATTCAAATTTTAAATTTATTTACACCGGTGATAGACACTAAAAAACCTTGTCAAATGAGCTTTTAGTTGACCCCAGATATAATTAGGCAGAATCTACCCAAAATAAAATGAAAAAACTGGCCTGCATGGTGTTATGTAATGAAAAGTGATGAAGGGTGAGTAATGAAAATATGAGACAATTGGAATAAATGTGGACACATAAAACTAACAAGCAGTGTCTACTTAAGGGGGGAGTAAAGTTTTTAAACTTTTTTTGCATTTTTTTTTAATTTGATTTTGTGAATGAAAAACCTTCCAAAAATATTGTGTAAAAATTTGAGATGAATGGGAGCAAAACTAACGAAGATACAGCGGTTTGAGTAGCCGCGCCTCATACATGACTCAGTGCATCAAAAAATACCTGCTCGGCCCGAGCGCGCTATTGTTACCTGGCAGCAAGGCCGGCTCTAGGGGAGGGGGGCTATGGGCCCCCATCGAGATGAACATTTTTACGATATTTAAGCCTTTTATTCAAAAAAATATGCTAAAAAGTGAATGGCTAAAGGCAATGGCCCTCACCGAAAATTTGTCTCGGAGCCGCCCTTGCCTGGCAGCTGTTTCGCTCACTATACTATCCCTAACCTTACCTCCTACCTTTCTTTATAGAAATTTTAACACAAGTACAAAAGTGTTTATATTTGTACTGTATAAAATTTAGTGTAGCATTGGCATGGCATGTTCTTTTGCTTTACTATCCTACATGCAAGACATAGGAGTCAGTAGTGGATCAAGCTCTCATGAATGATGATTCGTTGTAGACAGGAGCAAAAAGATGGGCATCGATGATTTCGTGTGAAATAATCCGACAAAACTCGCTTATAAACGTTTTATTCCAAATTTTTTAGTGTTCAAAACTTTAAAGCGTTTTTCCCACAACTCATGTTTCCAAAGTCGGTGCCCCTCATAACTCTAAAACTACTGCCCATATCCTTTTGAAATTTTGAACACTATTTCTCTACATAATTTACGAGGTAACGCTGAGAATTTTTTCAAATTTTTTAATATTCTTTTGTTTTATAATAACAAATTAGCCTATTTGTTTTCGCAAGAATCGCGTTTCTTGCTTCAAAGTGTTCCAAAAAAGTGAAAAGTTTAAATTTTGAAAAACCCTTCCAGTGTTACCTAAGGAAAACGATTATCTAACGAGAGAACTTTGATTTTTGCATTTCTGATGATGCAGCACCGAGTCAGGAGGGGCACCACAATTCTACTTTTTTCCGAGACGCTTCCAAATAATTGCTACCATTTCCGTATTTTTTAATATTTCTACATGAAAATTTGACAAAATATTCTTTGAATGTTATCGTTTAATGTACTATTAGTTTAAATAAACAGATTTTTAACTGTGTCGTCAAAAAAAAAATTCACAAAAATGTGCCTTTTTTGCACGAAATAACCTTACATAAAAAATTAAAAGACTTGCCTTATGTATGCAATTAATGGTAATATAGTAGAATAGAGAGATAGTAAGAAAGTGGAAGTTTAATCTACAATTAAAGCCAATATAGAGTTAAAGAGTTACATAACTGAATAGGTAATAAGACCGACATACAGTGAGCACAACAGGAATAAATTCGTTAAAAGTTTGATATGGCCATTGGAGAAAAAAAGCTCAGACACGTCGATTCTCTTTTTCAGTTGAGCATTTTTGATCTACTCATCAATGTTCGAATTATTACGTCATTATCATATTTTTTTACCTTCAAAAAGAACGCACTTTTCTGTGTATGGATGTCATATGTTTTTTATGTTACATAACCGTATGTTCGAGAAATAAAAGATTTCATTTTAATAAAATAATTTATAAAAATGATAACAGGGCTAAATAAACCTATAAACTAATAAATTAAGTGCTCAAGTTGCAAGCCATTTGCCTCTTGACAATATGCAAGTCTTGCAAAACATTAGTATCAGTGTTAATTAAATTAATCTCGGTACTAATTCTCTCCTTTAGTTCATCAATATGATTAGGTCTGTTAACGTAAACTTTTAACTTAAGGTATCCCCACAAAAAATCTAGAGGGTTTAGATCAAGAGATCTAGCTGCCCTCTCTAAAAATCCTCATCTGCCAATCCATCTATTGGAAAACATCTTATTAAGGTATTATTCACGTACGTGTCGTGCATAATGCGGTGGCGCTTTAATTTGCTGGTACCATAGTGAATTGTCCGGTAGATGAGGATTTTGATAATGTAGGTACAGAACCGCAAGTGTGGGAATTATATGATGTTGCAGTAAATCCAAAAATTTGTCACCGTTCAATGAACCGTCAATAAAGAAAAGGTCCCACAATTGTATTAGCAACTATTCCCGCCCACAGGATCACTGTCTGTGGATACTGAGTGTGACCTTCCAATGCCCAGTGAGGGTTCTTTGTTGAATTACTTGCACATTATGAGTGCCACTTTTTCTTTACTAGGCATTTTAAAACAGAAGTTTGACACATTGATTGCTCCACTGTAACTTGAGTAGTAGGTTTATGAGGATTTTGTTATAATAAATAATACACACAACCAAACTTATACGGAATTTTGTTTTAGATTTTATTTTAGATTTACCCAACTCCAGAGTTGGGTTAGTAAATTCGTTGTTGGTTAATAAATCCTCTTCAATAATTTCTTTGACTTTCTTTTTTTTACATATTTAACATATTTATCTCCATATCTCATAACCTTTAACATGTCAGTTACTACTTCATACACTTATTAAGAACTACGATCGTTGTTGTCTTTTTTAAGCAAATTACTTCTTATCACTACATTTGGATTAAATGGAAAAATTCTACACTTGGTAGGAAAACAATGTTAATTTCTTCTGCAGGCTTTAATGCTTCTAACTAAAGCAGACAATGTGTCCATTTTTATGTTTTCTAACATAAGGATAGACATTCCTCTGTCTATCTAGTCCACATAAACTCTAAGGTGTAGACTAATCCACTTGATTTTGTAAATTCACGAATTCAGTCTGCATATTTAGTTTTTTGTTTGAAATGTATGTATGTTACTTCAGGGTCGCCTGCTGTTAGTTTCATCATTACTATATATCAATGAAATGTTCACCTTCAAATAGGGTATTTTCTAAATCGTTGAAGTATATTATGATTTTATCTGGTAGTAACTCTGATTTTGCGACTTTAAAGTTTTAGTTCAACTCATGTGCTAACGCTTAATGCGCTTTTATAAACTTTGATATTCAGCCAAAAGTTAGAAAATTCCTTTTCCTTTTATTAAATAATTTACCTGATATTGCAAGTCTTTTCTGCTAAAAAAAACAACCCTTATAGCTAGAGCAGAAGTTGGAAAGGGTTTTGGTAGGTAGAGAGGGGGTAAACGTCAAACCACGTCGAACGGATTCAAGAATTTCGCAGTAATGTTTACCTGCCAGTGTCGTTTTATAGAATTGTTAATTTTAAATTGTTACCGGCGCAAGTATTTATGGACTATAAATAATTAATAAACATGTATTATAATATCAAAATCATAATTCTACAAAATTTTAACAGCTATTTACAATTTATTAAACTATTTACTGGAACTGGTTAGTAACATCTGTAAAATAATCAAATTTAACTATAAATTAACCAATCTCAATTTATTCGAAAGAAAACCCTATAAATAAATATTTACAAATCAAATTTAACTATAAATTAACTAGCTATAATTTATGTACGCCAATGTGTCGCGTCCACTTCGGTTAGATCCGTCATTAACTTGTCAATTTATGTGTATAAAGTGAGAGAACTGGCAAAAGTCTTTCCAACTTCTGCCCCTGTTATACTTTTAAAGCATGGGCAACTATAGCTAACTCTTCAGAAGATAATACGATTTTCCCAGAATATCATTTTATAAGTTTATTAATTAGGGTACCTTCGTAATCTTAAACATTTTGGCAGCTTATCGAAATGTGTACAGAATTCAATATATGGAACCGTACTTTCTTTTTGGCATTCTTGTCAAATAAAAACATGTAAGAGAACCTGTTATGTAAATTTTCGAAAACCTTCTATTTCTTTAATTACTTTAAGATATGGTATCAAATATAGGGTAACAAAAATGTGTAATTAAGAAATTGTAGGGTGATGAAATGGGATTGTATTCTGCATTTTTTAGAAGACATGACAAATTTATGTGACGTCAGAGTTTCGCAAACTCCCACCATGTTGATTTTTGTAAACAGCAGTGTAGTTCGATTTATATATCAGAGAAAATCTTATTTTTTCATCTTTTCAAGAATACTAAAAGGTAGCACATTACTAATGTAATACAATTTCATTAATAACCCAAAAATACCTTGTTGCTAGATGTTTTCGCTAACCTGTATTTATAGGATCAAGAAAAATTAATAATAATTTAATACAGTCCCACTACATTTTCATAATTATACATCCATTTGATTTAAAGAATATATTTTGGTGCCAGAATTTTCGCTACCCCGTATAATACTTTACTAGTTAGATACGTGTGACTAAATTACAAAAATTAAAACAGATCATTAGCCTGCCATCTTGCATATACTTTATAAATATTTAATATGCGCATATCTTCTGAAAAGTCCTGTTAAGGAAGTGGTCGTACGACATTGTCTTCTGATACCGCCGGGTTGAAGCCCTAAAGCGTGCTTCATTGTTTATCAAATACTTCACTTCCTCATTGTTAATATCTGTTAATGATCTTCTGCCTTATACAGTACACAGAGAGGTTCCGATGGATCGATTGTACGTGAATGCTTATATTTATAAAAATTAATTTATAGTCTTTAGTTCCTCATATTTTATTTGCATATTTTGTTTGACAGATTTTATTTCCAATGTATCTTTTTCAATTGCATCATAAACTGCCAGGACAGCCTTAAAAGTACAGAGCAAATGAAAAATTGTAAAAAGTAAAATGACGTAAATCCAAAAGAAAGAAATATTAAACTTCTAGGCTGGGTAGAAGTTGAAAATAGCGACAACTTATTTTAACATTTTACTTTTTGTTTCTATAGATTTTAAGAGCTCATTCGTTATCCATGGACAGATTTGTGTATTTTTTCTATTCATTTTTATTTGGGATGTAAAGTCTTTTAACTTGTAGATTAACATATTCACAACATTTTCTGTTGCACAGTCCATATTAGGAGCCATATAGACAGATGACCATTCTTCCTTGCGGAAAGCAGTAGTGAGTTTATCATAATTTATATAGTGTTAAAAACCGGAAATGTTGAAAGTTATTTTTTTATATTATTTCTGAGCATTATTTGAATAGCTGTAGTATAATGATCTGTAATGCATGTTTTGATAATTATGGTAATACATAGTCTTTGGTTACTTATGTTTTAAATTTAATGAATATATGGTCAATTTAACTTTTTGTATTTTGTTGTACTCTAGTTTGACTATTGACTGCAGACATATAACCAAACTCATTCATCACACTTAAGTATTCTTTTGAAATAAGTCACATTGCCGATTAGTTGAGTGTTGAGTAACTCTAGATATTCATATCGATTACGTTTAGTTACGAAGATCTGTAATTATAAGATCAAACGAACTTACCTGAAGTGAAGTTTGATCTTAATTATATGATGCCTTGTCGAAGTAAATATGATATATTGTCGAACCCTGTATATGCTTCGATTCGACCACATAGTTGAAAGCTGGAACTATTTAATATATTCCCTTCTCCGTTAATCCCCTTATCCGAACACTTTGCTTTAGTCATTTCATAGCATACTTGTTGCAACTTAAAAGGGGACTTTAGAAATATTGGGTGGGTCTGGGACTTATTTACTTCGACGAATCATCATATAATTGAGATCGAACTTTACTTCAGGTAAGTTCTTTTGATCTTATATTTATATTTCTGCCTCGGCTCATAAATAAGATATATTGTCGCTGTTTAAAGCATGTTGCATTAAAAATTATGATAAAACTTTTTATTTATATTTAACTGATAACAAGTTAAAAAATTATATTGTCATAATTGTCCCACTTTCTAGAAAACTTAAGATGTAGAGATATATCATGTGCTCTAAGAGGAAAATTTCTCTATATCAATTACTCAAAATGAACTTCATCCATCAGCTGATGGTCTGCGTAGAGGTGCATGATGCGGCTTCCTAATTATAATGAACAGTGGCTACCACAATTAACCCTTAGGTCTTTAATTTTTTCTATATACCTACTCTAACAAGGTTGTTTCTACGCAAATACCTGGGTTTATATAAAAGAAAACGGAAGCTGATATCTTTACTTTTTTCGTTACCTTTATCTGAATTTCTTGTTCTTTTCTGACAATTCTGTATCTCTGTGGCTATAATATTTGAATATGCTAACCAATATATAAGACCAGTAACACTGGTAATTTATTGGTAAGGTTTCGAAACTTCATTTATATCCCACGTGTTTTCTTATTTAAGCACATCTGGTCCTAAACCTAAAAAACTTTTAAAAAATCTTTTTACCCAAAAATGTTGTGCCATTTTAGGTTCAGCTATTTGCGCTATATCTAATATGTAACAGTTTAGTGAATTATTTGATGAATCACTATAAAATTGTCTTGTTAAATATTCTGATATGGACATAATAACGCAGAAAATTCCAGTACAATTTTAATAGGGAGTTATACTTTTTAGGCATAGTATCCGATATCCATGAGTGTTTACAGAATAATATCCCTGCCACCAGGGAAATTATTCCTGAGAAAAGAATGTGTTATCCTATCAAATGAAAGTAAGTTCTTATTAGTAGTGAATATCAATGTCTGATCTACTCATAGCAATAAAAATAACGGATACCAAGGCTGAGAGTCCCATAATGGTATCACCTCTCCCCTTTTCGTTTACTAACTACTATAGTAGTCATAAAATTACATTAAAAGTCAGAAATGTATAAAATTAAAGATTTTGAACAGTTAAAAATGCATTACTGGCTACTGCATTCGGGTCTCCCAGCCAAGATATAAACTGTTTACATATAGAATTTATTATACTTGCAAATAAGTTTTTTCTGGGATACCGGAACGAGAGGTTATTCTTTACAAAAAAAACTGCTAGACACTATTCCGTCCACTATTCTGAATAACGGAAAGCTTTATCAGCTCAATAAATAAATTTGGAAAATATAAAGAGGCAACGGTTTACACCATCGCCAAATTATATGAGCAAGAGTATTTAACTTGGGATATTGTACAGTTCCCATTCGGTTAACACATTATAATCATAGTAGCCACAATGTTATCTTCTCGGTACAGTATATTAATTTATGGTTTTTCGTCTACAAAATCATTTTAACCCGAATAAAACTTATCAAAAGCAAAGTTATTAATATATGGATTCGTCAGATCTAAAATTTAAACTATGTTTAAATCACTTAAACCTAAAAAGTTGGTGAAAATTTATAGTAAACATTTAATGACTTATAGCAACAATACTATATAAAACAAAAATATGTAAGAGTTTAAAGTAAAAATTAAATGATAGCAAAACTAAGATTTAAACTAAATTTTAATGACCTACAATAAAAAGTTAATAAAAGTTTAAAGTAGAAATTTTATGACTTACAGCTACAATAGAAACTATATAAAACGAAACTAAGTTAAAGTTTTAAGTACAAATGTATTGACATACAGCTAAAATACTATATAAAAGTTTAACGTCAACATTTATTGTAATAATATTTATTCTGTATATCCAAATTTAGTGTAGTAGAATTCCCTCTAGTAACAGGCTTTTTGTTTGATGCTTCTTTTCCTCTTTGGCCTCTTTTTTCGTTCTTTAAATTCTCTATGCGCTACAACGTCAGCACAGTCTTCGAATACTTCTGACACGGCTATCATAAGACCTATGTAAACATACGGTGCAGTTGTTTGGGTACCGAAAACCCAAAAATTAACAGCTATCCGTAAACTAGAACAAATTCAAAGAACAGGCATGTCTCAAGATAACAGGAGCCATGAAAACAACATAGACTAGAGCAATGGAAGTCATTCTTAGTCTCACTCCCCTTGATATTTAGATCAAGGAGGTTGTTTTGACGACAATGACACGCCTCCGCACGGTCGGAATAGAACCTGATGTAGGATCTGGTGAGACGAGACGTCGCTTTTGGCAGGAGGCGCTCGATACGCTTCCACTGCTTCAAGCGAATATGGACTCCATCTCACCAAGATGTATCTTCCATAAGCCATATCAAGTTATAATAGAACAAATAGAAGAGCCAGAAGTGGCAGGTACGATTCATATCTACACCGACGGTTCTAAAACAAACCAAGGCTCAGGATGCGGAACATACTCCAGATTCTTAAACCTAAACATAAAATGGGCTGTGAGCAATAGTGTCAGTGTAGTTCAAACAGAGCTAACGGGATTCTCATAGCAGCAAAAGAAATAACCAGAAATAATATCACTGGAAGGAACATGCTCATCTATACAGATAGCAGACAAGCACTACTTACCCTGAACAGACCACAAATTTATTCAGGGTTAGTACTAGAATGTCATGAAGCTTTGTTCGAAATATCCATCAACAATGTGGTCACCTTAAGATGGATCAAAGGTCACGCCACATCGAAAGGTAACCGTCTTGCCGATTCACTAGCCAAGAAAACAGCCAACCAAATACTTTTTGGACCTGGTCCTTCTATTGGCCTGACGGTAGTGACAGACCTAATTAAAGAACATTTCCTTGTGAAATTCAAGGAAAGATGGGATGAAACGAGAAACTTTAGAGTTGCCAGGGAGCTCTTAAGTTATCCTGACAACACTGCAGCAAACAAATACTTGACAATGACTAGACAGAATCTGCGTCTGGTCACTGGCATTCTGACTGGTCATTGCCAAGTACGGAAGCATCTCCATATCATGGGGCTGTCAGAATCCGCACTCTGCAGGAGGTGCAAAAAAGAAGATGAGACCATCGAGCATATCCTTTACGATTACCCGACGCTCTCATTCATTAGAAGATTTGTGTTCGACGAGTATCGGCTAACACCGGCCGATATAAGAGAAGCACCTCTTGGCGACGTTGTCAACTACATTAAATATGTAGGCTGGCTGACGAGCTAGGAGGTGCCTATCATCTTAGGAGGATGCACAATGGGCCTAATGGGGTCTAAGTGCCGTGGGGGTAACCCACCCTCCACACGTTTCAGATACAGATACTTCTGATTAAGATTGGTCACTATCTTCTTCACTGCTTTTTTCATGCAATAGGTTTACAGCATTTACATTTTAGTTTTTGATTTTATTATTTTGCAGGTCTGCTGGAGTTATTTGCGGTTTTAGATACGAGAAATTTTGAAGATCAGGGGACTAACCAGCGTTTTTGAAAGTACCCAGCGGGTCTCTCTAGAAACGTGACAAACAACTAACAAAAGTGTAAAGCACAAAAGTTTTGATATCCTGTACTTGCTGTGCCGTTTATATTTGAAAAAAGTAAAGCCCTTTTAAAAAAGTTACACATGAGTAGCATTTTGCTGTTCGCCCTTTAAGCTTCGACATTTAAGGATAAGATTTTTGGTCGTTGATAAGTCAAACTTCAAGATATAAATATAATGAGTTAAATATTAAATTGTCAGCAATTGTATGCTATTTGTTATGTTTTTAATTCTTTATAATTCTAGAATTGGCCTCAATATATTATAATAGTTTAAATTATCGTACTCTATAATTTTCTTTAATTTTGATAAATGCCAACTACAAGGCATCAGAATCTGAAGAAGACGTAGATCAACTGCACCTAGGAATTAGAGCTGCTGTAAATAAACTATGTACGTCGAAAAATTTTATCATCCAGTGATATAATTTTTAAGTCTGCTAAAGAAGAAATTAACAAGGAAATTGATAATCTAAAATAAAAAACTGATAAGTTAGAAGTGACTATCTTGAGACAGAATGAAATAATTAAATCCATGATGAAAAGTAATGAAAAGCATAAACAATTTATCCGTAAAAATATTATTTTGGTCTATGGTATAAAAGAAAATGATAATGAAGATTGTGAAACTAATGTAATTAATATTTTTGACAATAAAATGAAATTAAAGATAAAGGACTAAGACATTAAACGATGCTTCAGGGTTGGAAGTCCTAGCACAGAAAAATGCAGGCCTCTGTTGGTAAATTCTTTAATGGTTATCATCGAAGCGTAGTTTTTCCTAATAAAAAATGCTTAAAGGTTCCAAAATTGTGATTAGAGAAGACGTGATGGTATTTCAATTGAAGTTATTAAATATGACCTTAAAAAAAGTTGAAAAAATAAAAAAGCTTGGACGAACTTTGGTGTTATATTCCTAAAATTTATAAACGATAATATTGTTAAGAAAATTATTTCTTCTAGATATTTAGCTAGAATATAATATGTAAATGTCAATTCTTGTTTAAAATGTATTTTACTAAGTATCTATTTTTTTGGAAATTATTAGTATTTCTTTCTTTGGTTGTAAGATTAATATAGTACACAATAAGTGCAAAAACCTCTTACCAACATAATATTTTGAGTTCTTTATCTATACAGTTTTTTGGTTGCTTTTTTTTACTTTAACCTTTCCCGAGAAACATAATTATTATTTAGGAATGCTTGATAATTTATATATAGGATGTCTCTTTTACCAAATTTTCAAAACATAAAATTAATTTTTAGTGAATAACGTTTTCATATTTTATTTATATGTGAAACTTGGCTCAATGAAAATGTATCAAAGAAGGCTTGTGTATTTATGTTAACAATACAATATATAGTGAGCAGTTGAATTATCAAAGAACTAAGAGTAGCTCTTGGTGCAATATGCAAGCCCCCCGAATGAATAAGAATTCTTTTATTGACGAATTTGAGGATTATTTGAGTTTAATATATCCTACTGTGAATGAGGTCCTGTGCGGTGGAGATCTAAATATTGACTTTTTAAACGTTGATAATGTTATGGTTGATAACACACCATTTTTTAGAATCTTTGATCAAGAAAGTGATGAAAAAATTTATCTATTTGTTAACTTGTCAATGAATGTATTAGACAGACAAGTACTATAATCCCTTGCCGTATTGGAGACAGAATTTTTGGTGCTTTGGTGCTTTTGTTGCTATGTGTTTTCGACTGAAAGAGAATAAACCCCTGCACTATTAAACGCTTTGCTGTTATTGTAAAATTTTGTGACGTTTACTTAATTTATTTATAGTTTATTTATTTTAAATATACTATTTACAATTTATTTATGACATACTAATTAATTTATATAATACTTTGGCACTATTATAACTCACAGTAATTCTAATTTATTTATTACAATTTAAACTTTTCTGTTCAACACTTATATTCAATCTGTCCGTGTCTCGACAACTCGAGCTATTTAAACAAAGCCCACTCTGTACTCGTAGTTTCTAGACGCTCTAGAATGTCCAAAACTTCCATCTTTATCACTCAACGGCCACGTATTGCTTTTTCTAGTAGTTTCGAGAAGCGGTCCGATTGTCTCTATAATTTCCAGCGCGTCACTAGACTCCAGTACCGCGGTAGTAAACAAAGGACAGGGTAGTCTTTCGCGCGACAGTATATTACGTTTATGTGTGCTTTTTGGTTGGTTTCCTTAGCTTTTTATAAGTACGGAATAAGTAATTTTTGTTTTCCTCTTTTTTCCTTTGTTAAAACTTCTGATATTCTCGCGTTGATTCCTTTTGAGGTCTTGCAGTTTTTGTATTATTATGGGTTTGTTTTCTGTCTTCTTTCTAAAGGTGTGAAGATCATTTATTTCGTAATCTTTTAAGTTTAATTTTAAGAGGTCGTTTATTTTCTTTAAAGTGAACTTTCATAAGTCGACTTCTTTATAATATAGATTAAATATGATAACGTTGTTTTTTCGAATTTGGTGGTCGATGTTAGTTATTTAATCTCTTTCTTTCTCAACTTTTTTTTTTATTCTAATATTTCTTGGTTAATATTCATTTTTCAGTTTGAATAGAATTTTGGGAAATTAAAAAAAGATTTTAAATTTTCAAATAAACCTTCCGATGAACTCATATCTATTTCAGTCAATTTCTTTGTCTCCTGTACTATTAATGTTTATTATCAGTATTTACAGTTAACTAAACTTGACCAGTCGTTGATATAATGTACAAAGCTATAAGTTTTATTGATATCATATGAAGGGTACATTGGAAAAACGGGCTAAGTCAATTTTTAGCAAAGTTGAGATATTGACGTCACTCGATAGAAAATACGTTTAATTTTGTTCTAAAAATATTGTCAATTGCAAGAACACGCTAAGTAAAAACGGGATAAGTCGCAATTTAGGCAGCTCTTCGGTAGAGCTGTGGTCTAATCGTTTTTATGCCAGTCAGTCAGTGTCAGTCCGTGTTATTGATGTTTTTTATTTCCTAACATTATTAGGAACATTGTTCTACCATAAAAAGTGATTTAAGTGGTTTTAAAGGTGTACAGATGGTGTCTTCTAAAAAGAAGGCCAAAACATGAAAGATGAATGGTTTTCAATAAAAAACTGAAGGTACAAAGCCATAAAGTTGGTAGAGAATGTGACTGCAAACGTTTATAGTGCTCCAGAAAGATTCCTGTGGAGAGTAAGCAAAATCTTTTAGAATCCACTGATATACAAACCTCCTATTTATGTGGACTCATTAGTATTGTTCCAGACAAAAATAGACGACCTCGGCTAGATGAAGAAAATGCTCGCTTAAGACATGTTGTAGCTCTTTATAGGATTTAGATATTTATATGAAAATAGTTTTACGAAATTAGAGGGGTGTGTCGAGATGAGTTTATAGCTTTACACGGCATCACCAGACGTAGAATTCAGTATTTACTCACATCTTTGATAAGTGTTGGCATGTCTCCAACCGATAAAAGAGAAAAACACTTAAATATACCATTAAAACTGTCTGATAATAATCGTAATAAAATAAAAGAGCATATATTATTATTTAAAGGTAGAGACAATCATTATAGTACCAAAGACTCTCAGAGAAAAATATTTGCCTGAAGAGCTCAACATAAAAAAAATGTGGGTAATGTTTAAAAAGATGCATCCCGACAACCAAGTATCATACAAGACCTTCAGAAACATTTTCAGCACAGATTTTAATATAGCTTTTGGTTACCCACAAACAGACACGTGCAGCACATGTCACGAGTACCTAGCTAAAATGAAATGTCTGGAGCATAAAACCCAAAAATTAGATCAAACAAAAAAGAAAGATATAACAGCTGAAATAAAACAACTGACCACATCACATGACCTGCATTTATGTAAAGCAAAATCATTTTAATCAATTAAAAAGCAATCAAAGCTTTCAAGTCGTAAATCAAACGTAAAAGATTCAATCTGTATAGACTTCGGTAAACATTTTCCTATCCCCAAAATTCCTACAGTTATCCAATTATTTGTTTAATGTTTACGTTCACTCAAGAAGTGTATTTTATGTATACGCAGAAAGCATTGCCAAAAATGGTAGTGATGATGTTTCTTCTCTACTGAATCACTTTGTATATAATAATTATCTTGATTTATATATAAGACACTTGGATTTGTTTTGTGATTCCTGCGGTGGACAAAACAAGAATTACACCTTTTTCCGCAACTTGTATAATCTTGTTCACCAACAAAAAAGGTTTGATTCTGTACGAGTTACTTTCCCTATTAGAGGCCATTCTTATATGGAAAATGATAAGAATATGGGAATCATCAATCAGAAAGCCACAGTTGAAACTGTGAAGGAATTATGTGATCTAGTCTAATGTTCCAGAAAAAAACCTTCGCCCTTTGTGGTGGAACATATTTCAGAAGACAGTCAACACATTTTTAAAAAGTGGACCGAACACTTGAATAAATTCTATAATTCAACCAAAAACGCAATTCGAAGTTTCAAAAGAACACCCTAGGTTAATCAAGTATAGAGACACATACAATGGGACATGGTTCTCTGCAATTGTGATCGATAGAAAACCTATCGTTCTCAAAAATTTTGGAGAAAAACAGCCAATTTCTTCATCCAGAAATATCTTACGCAGGTAAACCTATACTAAATATACTGTTAGTTTGACTATTAAATTTTTCTTATTCGCTCCAGATCCAATAACAACTTCGGCGGAAAAATTTGCCGATTTGCAAAGCTTAAAAAAGTTCTGTGGCAAAGAAGCTCAAGATTATTTTTCCTCACTGTTGCATAATTGACTGGAAATATGAAGGACTTCTTTCGTATAAAGAAACTTACAAGTTAAACAAAAAAAAAGTGTTAATTTTCTTACACTAATCGAACTTTTAATTTTTCATTTGAATTTAGTTAAAGTTCAGGTTCACTATATTAGATACGTAGACATAAAGCTACTTGTTGATTGAAATAAACATACTTTAAAAAAATATTTTTCTTTAATTTTAGGGAAAAACGGGCTAAGTCACGACAATTATCAATAAATTGTTGATTTTTCTATCAAAAAGTTTTTTAAAAGCTTTCAATTTACGACCCAAATATTTTTACGACCCAAATATTTCAGATAGGAAACATATTGGTAAAAATAAAATTTTGTGAATGCAAATACTTTAGATTTTGTAGCGTTTTGAAATTTAAATTTGATTTATTTCAAAATCATTAAATTTGACTAAGCCCGTTTTTCCCCTGTACCCTTCATATATACGTTGGTTGTTTGTGGTGCAGCACTACCTAGATATTAATTAATAAAGATATAACTAAAATTAAATAAAAAACAGTTGGAACATGCTTGACGATGCATTAAAATTATTAATAAAATAAAATATGTTAATATTGTTTAAATTTAATAGCGGGTTAGTCTGATCTATTTAATTTTAAGGTTTTTGTTTTAAAAATTGTATGTAAATAAATGTAAACAAGTAGTGTTTCATCATTTATTTGTTTCAATGTTTATTTTATATATATTTTTTTTTTTTTCATATGGCTGAATTAATACATCAAAAAAGTAGTGCGCTACTGGTTTCATCATCTGATGTTTAGACATTTTTAAAAATTTGGAGTTGTTAATATTCTCAGCTTTTTATCTGTCTCTTTTCGAGCAGATGTAAATTCATTTGGTCGATGCGGACCCACCAGCGTTTTAATTCGGCTTTTGTGTTGTTTTCTTTGCGACGCCAAAGTGAAATATTAAATATTAATTTTGTAATTTTTGCAATAAAGCCAAAGCTAGGGAAAAAGGTCGCCGCGAACAATGAACTCCTTTAAATTTTCCTTTCACGGCCGCCTCCTCTATGGCATAAGCAAAGTTTTTAGTATTTAACGTCGCTCCTTTGACACGCGCGCACATTCATAGCTTCCTTTGATATTCATTACTTTTACACTTGTCAGCGAAGGCGTCTAGTTTCAATTAAATTCTAATTATTTTGCTGCGAATAAATTATGAGCTAACACTCGGGATAAACCAGAATTGGTCGTTTTTTTATTTTAGGTTTTTATCTCGCCATGCATAACTATTTTCCTGGATTAGGAAGAGGGCCGAGTGCTCCAGTGTTCAGTTTTTGACCGTGCAAGATGTCACTCACAGAGAGACTCTCATTGGTCGGGGCGATATAGATGAGAAGTTATGTGAAAAGTGAAAATAATAATTTAAAGGTATTAAATAAATGCAGATCTTATGCAATTCACATACAAATAGTATGTTAATTTAATTATTTCTTTATTTTTAACCGACTTCAAAAAAGGAGGAGGTTCTCAGTTCGTCGCGATATTTTTATTTATTATGTTAAATAGTTTTGTCAATACTCTGTATTAGTCTTTTTTGAGTTTAGTTGGCGACTTGTCAGAAAAGATTATTATTGACATTGATATTTAATTTTTTGAGTTTAGTTGGCGACTTGTCAGAAAAGATTATTATTGACATTGATATTTAATAAATTGTTCACTGGTACCCTGTATTTTACCTTTCTTTTCAACCAGCCCATTTTATAGTCTTTCAGAGACAGTAGCTCTTTAAACGGCAGACAGCCACATGATCCTTCGAGAGATTAATTTAAAAAATATGTGGAAGTGACTAAATCAGCAAAATTATTAGGTGCTACCAAACATTTATGATACCAGGCTTCGCAGACGAGCAAAAACAGAAACTGTTGATAATTGAACAATTGGCAGAGAACGAAACAGCAATTCTTGGTGACTGTAAACAATACGGAAACCCTTATGGGAGAGACACGGGTAGCAAGAGGATGTCCGCAGTGTGAAGTGCTGTCTCCACTCCTGTGGAACCTTGTAGTAGACGGGCTGCTTAGGGCTCTCAAAGATAAGGGACATAGAACCCTGGAATATGCCGATGATCTAGTGATCATGGCATCTAGTGATTATGGCACAGGGAAAATACAACACTATAGTAAGAGATTGAATGCAAGAGGCTCTAAATATAGTAACAAAATAGACAGAGGCGGAAGAACATTGGCCGAAACAAATCTGGCATAATTGGATTCACCCGCAGGAGGAAATTGGAGGGTCTAGGGCCTCTAAACCTAAGAGATTCAAGCATTAAGCTTAAGGGGGAGAAAAAATATCTCAGGGTTATGATTGACTCGAAACTTACCTGAAACCAGCATCTAGAAAAAACACAGGGAGAGCGGAAACCTCGTTAATGATGGCAAGGCGATCCTTTGGAAAAAAATGGGGGTTAAAACCAGACATGGTATATTGGCTTTATAACATGTTGGTGAGACCGATAATAACATACGCAGCTTTGGTGTGGTGGCCAAAGACAGCAAAGGATAGCAATAACGAGGCTAAGCAAGGCACAAAGACTTGACTGCCTCGGAATAACGAGGACAATAAAAACAACCCCCACAGCTGCAATGGAATCACTAATAGGACTCTCACCTCTTCACTATGTGATACAAGAGGAGGCAAGATAAGGTGCTTACAGATTAGGGAATACACTGGGAAATTTTGACATTAGGCCAGGTCACATGAGTATCTCAAGGTTAGTGACAGGAGACGTGCTAGACATGAGATCAGACCACATAACCAAGAGATATTTTTTCAATACTCCATTTGAGGTTTTAATACAGAAAACAGCGGAGATTACCATAAGGGAGACCAATGAACAACGACAGGAATAAACCTGGTATACAGACGGGTCTAAGACTGCATAGGCACTGGAGCGGGAGTATTCTCCAAAAACCCTGATACTAATTATAGCTATGCTATAGGAATACATTCCTCGGTATTTCAGGCCGAGGTATACGCAATTTTGCATTGTGCAAAAACGAATAATGAAAGAGCTGTCGAAAATCAGCATATTTAAATAATGTCAGACAGCCAAGCAGCACTTAAGGCCATATTAAGTCAGAAAGTTATGTCGAGGCTGGTATGGGAATGCATCGAAAAACTAAAAATACCGGCAGACCGAAATAGAGTAAAACTATTTTGGTTGCCAAGTCACCAAGGGATCGAAGGCAAAGGTTGATTAACTTACAGAAAGAGGGTCAGAAGAAACTCCGGAACCAGACACAAATCCAGGAGTGCCAAAAAGTACAGTCCAGGGTTTTAGAAACGACTGAATTCGGGAACAACATATTAACTATTGGGGAAGCACCCCAAAACAAGCACATGGAAAAGCCTTCATAGGCAGACCATGTCCCAAAAGAACTGGAGAACTACTTTTTATGAATAGGATCCAGTTCAAAGTGATAAGAGGTTTCCTGACTGGGAATATTTCAGTAAAGGGACACTTGAACAAAATTGGCATGTACAATGGGTAATACTGTGCGAATTCGAAGCTCTAGATCGCAGGTTGATCCAACAACGTATAGAACCCACTAACCCAGGGACCTGTACAAACTTGTACAAGGTACAAAGGTGATGAAGTGCGTGCTATGAACAAACAGTGAGTAAAACACAATAAGTCAATAGGCTTCAGTGTTATTCGGAGACATAGTCAGACGAACCCAGGAGAAAAAAAAAACAATGCGGACAACAATTTTCACTATATTCTTAATGCAAATAATACTACTTACAAACCAAAATAACCACAGTTATTATACAAGTATTGTGTATTAATAAAAAAATAAATAATTTTTTATATAACTTCAATTTTATTTAAAAAAAACTCTATTATTATCTATAGCCAATCTATTGCCAATTTTTAAAGTGCCTATATTTAAATATCGGACAACCGATAATGCTATCAATGATAACGTACTGCAATCGAGTGTCAATTCCATAAAAAATATTAATTTATTTCGTTTCCTAAAAAAACTCTCTTACATTTAATTTCTATCCATATCCGGCGATTTATACATTCATTTTGATTGAATTGTATATTTACTAAATATTTATTTTACATCATTTATAAAATCCTTTTCGAAAACTTTTAAACTTAATTACTTTGTGTAAAATTTTTAAATTTTTTTTGAAATATGAATTTTATTATCTTATGCATTGTCAACCAACGCCTTTACCAATTAAAGAGGATAGCTGAATTCGTTCAATTTCTGTTAAGTCAGCCGTGCGTGACGTCACCCCTGGATGTTTTAAACGGTTCAGCCGGAACTCATTCAAAATATACATTGATACAATTGGCCTTTTTTTATTTTATTTATTTTTAAAGTAAAAGGTTTTTCAGATATTCATAACATCATTTTAAGCAGAGAAAAAGTTACAAACATCCATAAATTACAGGATAAAGTAAAATAGGTATTAAATTTGAATACTGCCACCATGTTTTTTAAAAATATTTCTTAAATAACACATATTTGAGAAAAACGCGCTCGTCTTTCTACGTCTTAACTAGAAGAGAACGCGTTTGGCCGACGTTTTGAAATTCACGCTCGTCCTTTTTACATTTATATCATAAAAGCACGCTGCGCGTCTTTTTCATGCCTACATCATAAAGCAAGTTACGCTCATTTTATTCACGACCTAACCACTACAGAATACAGCGGATGAAGTCAATGAGGTGTGAAAAGACCGTTGGTAGGATGAGCGTAATTCGTATGGCGTAGGTGTAAAAAAGGTGCGTCCGGCCGACGTTTCGAAATTCGTGCGCGCAAATTTCGAAACTTCGGCCGGGCGCGCTTAATTCTTCCTTTAATAGTAGGGCCGTTGTTAGGACAAGCGTAGCTGCCTTTTATGGTCTAGGTCTAATAAAGGCGCGCCCATCCGACGTTTCAAAATTCGCGTGCACGAATTTTAAAACAACAGGGCACGCTCGCTTCTTCCTCTAGTAGTTATTGGGACAAGCGTAGCTGACTCTTATGGTGTAGGTGTAAAAAGGGCGCACACGGTCGATGTTTCAAAATTCGCGCACGTTGGTCGTGCGCGTTCGCTTTGCTCGCTCCTTCTTCTAGTAATAAGACCGTTGGTAAGACAAGCGTAGCTGACTATTATGGTGTAGGTGTAAAAAGGGTGCGCACAAATTTCAAAATATCGGCCAAGCGTCGTGCTAGCTTCTAAGGTAGTTAAGACGTGGTAGGACGAACGTGCTTTCATGATGTAGGTATGTTAGGAAACGTTTATATTTTGTTTATAAAATACATACATTAGGGGTGACGTCACGTCGCGCTGGACAAATTGAATGAATTCGGCATCCTTTAGTTCATATAGTCATTGACTTTGGTTGACAATTCATTTGTCTTGTTTGAGAGTTTAAAAACTTTTGGATAACCCATAATAATTATTGTTTATTACTTTATAGATGAAGTAATATTAATACTTAGTTAATATGTACAATTTAATCAAAATGGATAATAAAATTGCTGGATGTGGCTGGAAATTAAAAGTTATGTTTTTTTAGGAAAAGCAACAAAATAAATTAATAAAAGAAGTGCTTTTAAAAGTGTTTGGAAATGTTACGCCAAAAATAAGATATTTTGAAAAGTAATATTTTTCCTAATGCCGAAAATGTAAGTATAAAAAAAATTGGAATATTAAGAAAAATACATATTTTCATTAATTACATTTTCATGCGTAATGTGAGCATTGTTTAAATATGTATTCGATTCATTAAAGTACCTAATCGATTCTGTCAATTATTGATCTAGATTTGGTTATAAATTAAAATGTTTGGCAACCATGCTTATGCTTTATACGAAAATCGAAAAATCTTAGGTTATAATCACCAAAATTCGCAAGTTTTAAATAAAATTTCTCTGTTATTTATGCGTAATCCGCATATTTTTTTGTTTTATATATACACTTAATATTATTTTCTAGTTCAAATTTTTTTCGAAATTTGTGTGTCCATTACGTTTACAGGCACCCAATTCTGAAAACCAAGAAGATATCCAACCAGGAACAACAAATGTACAGGACACCGATATTAACATAGTAGATAGAATCTCAGCAAGAACGAAGAAATTCTAGAAGCACCAATGTAAGATGTAGATTACAGATAGTGGCGAAATGAAAAATTTTGGAATTGGAAAAAAAAATAGGCTGAACTAGAAAAGAAGTTGATTTTAAAACAATTAGCTCTAGATAATTTAACCTTAAATGAGAACTCTCAGAGATACTAACTTTAAAGTGAGAACTTCGTTAAAATCTATTCCAGGCCATGATCTTGATGTTGCGGAGGAGAGAGATCTGGATGAACATCGGTGGTGAAATAGGGGAGCTTCCTCAAGGTATTGGTAAGTCTCATAAAATTTCTTTATACGATTCTATGGCTGCAGGAGATTATCTTATACAATGACAAATTATAAATAGATCATTACCTAACTTTGATGGTAATCCAACTGACTGGTTAGTATTTATAACTAAATTCAATAAAACAACCAGAATTTGTAAATATTCTGACAGCGAAAATCTAGTCAGGCCTAGACAATGCCTCAAAGGTTAGGTGAGTGAATCAGTTAAAATGTTTCTCATGTCAGACTTATATATATTAGATATTATAGAGACCTTAGACAATAATTAAGGACATCCACAATATATTATTAAATCAATGATTGAAGAAATAAAAAAGGAAGTTTGTAATAAAAAATTAATTGTGGATTACATGTTTTAAGACCAATCATCGACTAAAAAATTGTTTTTACAAAAAATCTTGTTGCATTAACAGTTTTTCATTTATACATTATATCTTAATACACAAAAAAGTTAAGATTCAGACAAGAGAAAATATTTTTTTACAACCTGTCCAAGATGAAAGTCAGAAAAGAGAAAATAATTTTCCCCAGCCTGTCCAAATTCATTAACATCGATCTTCTCAAATTAAACTGACAACTCTCCCAGTATATGTGCAAGGTTCCAAAGGCAAGAAGTTAATATATGCCTTGATAGACACAGGTTCAATTGTTACTTTGATAGAAGGAAGGGTAGCAGATGCAATTGGGCTACAAGGATCTTCAGAACCACTTTGTTTAGAGTGGACAAATAATTATATACTGTCTGTCAATGACTCTTTGAAGGTTGTTCTAAACATATATGTGGTTTCCTTGGAAGCCAAAAAATATAAAATAAAGAACATCAGAACTAAAAATAATTTGAATTTGCTATTACATTATTAGTCAAAAAAGGCCTTATTTAAAAAAATGTTCCAATAGATTCATTTAAAAATGTACGCCCCAAAATGTTTTTTGGGATTAATAACAATGTCATGCAGTTATGTTGAAAATAAAAGATATGACCCCAAAACGACTTTTACCAAATTAGGATGGGTCATAAATGATAATCTTTTAAAAGAAAAAGTTGAAGAATACTTTATTTTTTATATTTGCGTAAAAAACTTTTCAAACGATCTTCTTTATCTTTAATAAAAATTTCGTGTAAATTATAAGATTGCGACTTTCCTCTTGGTGATAATATTATATCTATTGACGATAAATATGCCTCTTCTGTTATAGAAAAGTCAACTAAAAGAGAAGGAAATCGTTTTAAGGCTGGTCTGTTGTGGAAAAATAATAATTTATTTATGCCCGAAAGTAAAACTACAGCTTCAAATCTATTTTATTGCCAGGAAAAAAAATGGACAAAGATGATGATTGTGCCTATGCATATTGCTGAAAAATTGTTGATTATGTTTCAAAAGAATACTTAAGTAAATTGGCAGAAGAAGAAATACTAATTAATTCTTTGAAAACATGGCATCTACTGCCCTTTGCCGTTTTTTATGTCAACAAACCCGGCAAAGTTAGAATGGTTTTTGATGTAGTTAAATAGCATGGACTCGGTTTAAATGATATGTTGCTGCTAGACCTAGAATTGCTTACTCAATTGTTAAGAGTTTTATGTACCTTTAGGCAATGCAAAATAGCCTTTTGCGACGTCATCGCTGAAATGTTCTACCAGATAAGAATTATTATAGAAGGCCAAGTAGAACAAAGTATTCTCTGGCGAGGGCAAATAATAACTTTTGGAGCCACTTGTTCACCATCACTGGCTCAATCCGTAAAACATTAAAACCCGTATGAATTCAGTAATAGATTTCCAAAAGTTACCAAAGCCATTCTTAACAAACATTATGTCGACGATTACTTTATGATGGTATTCATGTTCACGCCCAAGGGGATTTCCACCTGTGCAACTGAATGCCGAACTATAAAGAAGTACTTGCCTATTTACCTGCCAAGTATAAGTGATATTTTTAACTTTTCTACTAACCCCACGAAAATTCCCAAAACTTAAACAAACTCAATACTAAAACAGAGCTTTCAAAATTTTTCATTGCGAGCTTTTGTTGCATTAAAAGTGCAAATTCCTATCAATCGGGCTTCAGTTGGAACAATACCACTTTAATCACTTTCAAATTTGATTTCGCCGTTTTATCTGATTTCAATATTCATGAAGTTTCGAGTTGTTGAAATAATTCAATTAAAAAAAATCGGGGCGATTAACGAGACCGCATTTTTTCTGTTTTAACGTTAAATTATTTAGAAACTGGATGGAAACTGTTTATAATTAAAAATAGTTTTTCGTTTATATTAATGTTCAATTTAGCTTCACTCAATATGTGCACCGAAAAAAAAGTTTGGTCGTGGGCACACAAATTTAAAACTGGAAATTAATTTTATTTTACATATGAGACACCTAAACTGATTAATAGCAGCTATTAAAGTTTTGTCTTTGGATAAGTGTATTATACTTTTTGTCAATGGATAACATTTAAACAGTTTTTAAAATCGTTTACAAGTAGATCCTGTGTTTTATTTTTAAAATTTCTTGTGCAAATTAAAAGTAATTTTTGTAAAAGTCACGTAATCAAAAAAATAAAAAATCAAACGTGTAGACTTGATATTCCTGTTATTATATTAATTAAACAATATATTCCAGTTAAGTAATTGACATTCTTTTGAAAACGAATAATCTGACATAATAAAATAGACATGCTTCGCTTGGTAGGGTGTTTCTTTTATCGTAAGTATATTTTTGATATTATTAGTTATTTATATATTTTGTTTTTAGATAAGATTTCACCATTGTACATTAAAAGTATCATAGATTGGCGGCTCATCTTTTATTGTGATATGCCTGTAAGTGAGTCGTGTATGACCCAGCCTCAGACGAGTGATAATGACTTGAGTCCTTAATATAGTCTATTAAAAAATGACTCAACTTTAAAAACACCTTGTATTATTGGGCAGAAAAAAAAATATGGTTTAAAGAAACAGTTACTCTGTACTATCGACTTTAATTTGGCCATCTAGAGAATGAAAACTATCACGAACTCGAAACATAATGTGCGGTAATAAAACAGAAAATAATCGGCTATTACTTTCGCGTTTATTTCCACATTACAAAACTCACCATCATCATAGCCACCGCCCGTATTGATTAAAAGAGCAAATATGCAATTACACAGGTGCACACAAATCTGGGCCAGTGCGGTTGCCTTAATTGTTCGAAAACAAATAGGAAAATTATGATATTAAAGTATAATCTGACAGCCCGAAACGAATTGCAGCAAAACCAACGGCTCGTACTGACCTGTACGCGCCCGTCGAAAACCGCATCCTATTGTTTATTGCTCTAATTCTGCTGCTATTGCTCATTCTCTGCAAACTCCCATTTCGAGTACCCTATTTTTAGAAATTATTCTCTCGCTAATGTAAATGTTCGATAGAGAATGCTTTGATACTTTTTGCCTAGCTACAGAAAATTTTAAAGTTTTTATACCTTAGAAAAGACTGGAAAATTTTGTTTGAAGTCTACCGTCGTGTCGTTTTTAGTACCTTCCTGATTTCAGTGTAAAAGGAAAACTAATAAAAAAGTAATTTATCTTTAAATTATTATTTAGTTAAAACGCTACTCACCTCTAAATACGATAAGTAAAGTTTTATCAGGATTTCGTAATGAACACAACTGCGAAACTCCTTTACAGTTATTGTTACATGACTAGAAGTTATCAATTAAAAATAATTTTATTACATTGGCTTTGTTTTAGATTTACAAAGGACATTTGAGACTATTAATAGAAACAGATTATTAATAGGATTAATAAGGTTTGCGGGGTTGTGCACTTAACTGGTTGGAATAATTATTGGAAAAAAAGGAACAGAAGAATAATTGTGTTTAGGATACTATAGGAAGTAATATAAAGGTGCCGCAAGGTAGTATTCTAAGCCAGTTACCATTTTTAATTTATTGATATTAATGATAGTGCTAGTGAACGTTATGGGTCAAGAATGATACCTAATTTACAATTTAAAAAGCATTCTAAGAATGTCATCAAAAATATTAGACCGGTGCATAATTATCAGGCCCTTTTATAGGTGGTCGTTTTTTCAGAAACAATTGCTGTATTGTTTACTTTTGCTTTGTCAAAATATTATTTAATTTCATGATGATAAAAATGCGTGTCGATATTATACTCATATTCGTCATTTTTACTACTTTGAAAAAGGATGGAAAGCAGCCAGTCATTTCGTGATCTCACCGTACTTTTTGGTGAAGGAACAATAAGTAAAAGTGTATGCACGGAATGGTTTGCTCGTTTCACTAGCTTGGAAGATAAGCCAAGAAGGGGTCGACCATCAGATTTCAATAACCAGGCACTTTTGGAAGCCGTAGAAAGGGACGAAAGTTTGACAACTCGAATTTTGGCAGAAGACTTCAATGTGGACCACTCAACCATCGTTCGTCGTCTGAAAAAGCTGGGAAAGGTATAAAAAGTGGCTGGTTGGGCCCTTAACGAATTGTCTAAAAACAATAAAGCCGAACGTCTCCAAATTTTTACTGATTTGCTGCAACGTAACGAACAAGCTCCGTTTTTGAAGAGTCTTGTCACTGGAGATGAGGCATGGCTTCTCTTTAAAAATTTCAAAAGAAAGAAGGTCTACATTTCGCCAGGTGTTGCACCAAAACGAGTACCAAAAAACATACACTGTAAAAAGGAAATGTGGTGTGTTTGGTGGGACAGAAGAGGAATTATACATTGAGAAATCATTTAAAATGGAATTTGTTATTGGTGAAATGACGACGATGAGTGCCACTAATGACGGATTAAAGACAAAGAGAAAAAAGTGATACTTTTATGCTTGAGACAGAAAGTTGGCCGCGGAACGCGTAGCGGAGCGCGGATATCTGTCCAAGACGGTGACGAACTTTTCGCTACAAATGCACACAAAATTTTTTCTACGATCACATTGTTTAAACAAATAAGATATAAAAACTGAAAATTTGTCATAAGTAGTGTGTATATGTTACATATAGCTACATTAATAATAAAAAACGGAGATGATATTCAAAATCAATGTTAACTTGCATAATAAAACAAAAAATCATATATTTGAAATAAATATACTACCTATATCTAATTTACAGTGTTACAGGTTTAAATTAGTAAAGTTATCGTGGAATATTATTATTAATTACCAATCAGTTGGTAGTCTTAAACACCCAGTATTTAGCAGTTACTTATTTTAGGAAATTCAAAAATAATACGGATATTTTAACTGTTTAATAATTCATTCATTCATTCATTTCATTAGTTTACAATGTTCAGAAATACTTAAGTGACCTTTGAACTCATATCTTGTTCTTTCATTTAAATTAAAATGAACTAACGAAGAATTTGTGGATGTCACTAACTTTAATTATCTAATACATTCATACACGTTACTTGATTTTTTCACGAGTACTCTCTAAAATTTGCAGAAGTACTCATTTGTTTTAAGTATTATTCATATGAGTGTGTATTTATTCAGATACTTATTATGAGTACTTTGCGAAGTTATTCATTGTGAATTACTTATGAGTACTTTAATGCAATATTCTACCTGTGATACTATATTTACAACTGATAACTAAGTACTCAAAATTAAGAGATAAGATTGCATGTAATAGATATAGAGAAAACTCGCCCACTCTGGGAGAAAAATCTTGAGTTAAATAAGTGTAAAAAGTAACACTGGGTAATAACTGAAATCTACATAGTGTAAATAACTGTAACTAGCATTAAATGAAAACTATAGTTAAATATACGTCATAAAAATTAATGACGTCACAACCCAACAAATATACTTTAGGACGAACATCTCTATTCGCTCAGTGCGAAGTCATGGTAGGGGAAGCAAAAGCGATACTAGCCCTAGCCCTAGCTGTGGATATTTCATGCATTTTAGGGCGACATTTTGTAATTTTAGCATATCAAATACATGTATACATTTCACTTTTTTTTTAAAGTAGGTAAGAACATTGCAATAAGCAACCGAAGTTGCTTTGTTGAAAATTGTACAAATACTAGCAAAAAACAGTGTAAATTATAAAAAATTTCAGTAGCAAAGTCGAAATTAAATCACAGAAATAAATGGATATGTGTACAATAAGAAGAAAAATTACTTTTATTTTTGTAATAATAACAGTAATACTGGAAATAGTAGACACCAGAAATTTAAAAGGTTTTAAATAAACAATAAATATCATTTCACGATGTTCTTCAACGTCCCTTTAATTTTAAATAATTATGCAGCAAGAACTAGAATTCTGCCTTTGGTTATTGTATGTGGCTGGAATGCAATTTTGTGACTTACTGATAGAAAACCAGTTTTAATCATTCATTCTATGTTTTCTTTTGAACAAAATTGAAAATATAAATAATCCTTCTATTTATTCATTTTTACTTCGCGCTAATTATTTAAAGATATTTTGTTATTTTGACAGAATAAGTTAATTCTTCAAAGACAACTTATTAGACTTAGACAACTTCTCATACATTTTCTCGTAAATACTGTTTTTATTTTATTATTGATTTTAATTGAATATACCTAATTTTTTTTAGTTTAAGCGATAAAAATATATAATAATAATAATAAATTATTAATGTTTTACTTGTTTAACAAACCCATATACTTTTATTAAAACTAACATATATACTTTTTAATTTCGAATTCTATTAAAAATTGTATTGTCAGTATAGACAGAAATAGTCCATTAGTACAAAAGTGGATTGGCGCTGCTATCGCGCACGTAGCGAATAGTACAGGTAACTAACTATAAATATTAAGGTTTGAGTGGATCTCTGGAAAAATTAACTACAAATTCGAAAATTTTAAAAAAATTCGTGGGTATATATATGAGATATTGGCTAGTACCTATCTTCCCAAATTTTAATTAAAATCGTTTTTGAGAAAAACGAGAAAAACTGTTTTTTTCCACACATAAAACTAAAAAATCTGATTCCAATACAGGACTTTCCTATCTAGTCATTATAGGCTTTTTCTGGTTATTTTGTACAACCTATTACAGCACCTCTATAAATGCTTAGAGGATAAACTAAATATATACATGTTCCACATACATCTACCTCGAAACATTTTTCTATAGATATTCATTGAAAACGAAAATACTGAAAAATTTTAATTTAGCACTTTTCCTACAATTTTTCCATAACGGTCCATTTTAGAAAAATCATGTATAAACAAAAATTATAGAGATCGATATCCCAAACAACTTTTAGTTCAACACTTTTCATAAAAATCTTGGGTACCTACCATAATATGCATATTATTTTTTCCATTGTACGTACCTTGATATTAAATAAAAAATATTGTATAAAAAATGCTTTTACGTATAAATATTAATGTATATTAATAAAAAAAACTTCAATTGTAATATTTTAATTTAAATTTTTAAAAGGTGTCTATCATAATTAATTAACTGTTTTTTTAATCGGACATTATCAAGCCTATAGTTATTGGTCCAATAAATATTTTATGTAGTTCTATAACTAAAGAATCCCTATAACGACTCATTACTTAATGGTCAAATAAATATGTATTCAATAAATCACCCCCTTACGAGTCAATTTTAACCCCAAAAGCTGAGCTTGTCCAGGGAAAGGGACGGCTATTATTATTATTTGCCGTGGCGCTCCGGGGCGACGCAAAGATTTGACTTACAAGTGAGGAATACCCGGAAAACCTCACACACCACCAATTTGGAACCGCATTTTGCTTTTTAGGATAATACCGAGTTTGTGAGTTCATTAGCTAACGAGAGATTTTTAACAATCGTTCTTGCAACCGGCTGTAAGTGTGTTAGTTGTTAGCTATTCTTCATATCTTCGCAAATTGGCTAAAATCATAATTTATAATACTCGTGCATAACCTCATTTTATTTGCTCAATAAGAATGAGTTGCAGCGATTGCAAAAGTTGCAATATAGAGATATGAAGATAATAATAAGCTGTTCCCGATTAGATCTAATCAATTTCATTTTAAATCTGCTTGAGTGGTTGCCTGTTAAAAAATATTTACTGTTTTATTCCCTGCTATTTATATTTAAGAATAAATCAGGAAGCTCCGCAGTATATTTACAAAATATTTCCAGTAATAATCAGGATGTTCATGAACACAATAATACAAGAAACAAGCAATATTATTCTAGAAATCATAAGGCCACGGAAAAACGTACACATACAGTTTTGAAGGGTCTACAAGCTTTTAATAATCTGCCTTAAGATATTAAATGATCTGCAAACACAACGATATTTAAAGGAAACTGCGTGAGTACCTGCTGACTAAACAATGTTGATTTTTTTTTATTATATTTTCTTAAGTTGACTTTGTTTTATTATTTAAAATGTATGTAGACCGTATACTATTTTTATTTTATTTTAATTGTGAAGAGTGTGCATTGCAATGAAATAAACTAACTAAATAAACGATGTATATCTTATTTCATTTCAATACGAATACATTTATTCAAATTTAAAGTATAACTCTTCCACCGTCAGCAATCGGTTATCCAGCAAAACAATCGTTGAAAAATAATTTGCAAAGTATAAATCCCGAAAATGTAAAATCTAAAATGCAAATACATTCAACAATGGGCCGGGTCGCATTTAGGTTCAGCCCCCCAAACGCTCTCGAGAAATATACTCGACTTGACTTGACCTTTATTTGGAAATTCGTTGGAAATATTTAATATCAGCGTGATGGTTAGAAAATTTGCCGGAAAATATGATGAATTGAAAGCCGTAATATAAATTCCTTTTATGTAGGACTGGCCCATTTGCATATCGGGTAACTTTTTTACGTCGGGAAAGGGGTCAACGGATTTTAATAAGTTAGAAGAAGTTGTATGCTGATGAGGTTGGCAGACAGCTTTTGGTATGTTTATTATATAATAGGTTGGAAGTTCAAAGCCGGGAATTATTGTGTAGATGAACCGAGGAAATGAATATAAATGAATAAAATTATTGATAAAAGCCTTAATGAATATTTATACACAGTTTATCATAATAAGTTTACATTCATTTCCTTCGGAGAAGACCCACGTTTTTGTAAAAATCACTGACTGGTTTTTTAGTTACTTACTCAGTTTATTTAAACTTGTAAAGTTAAGTTAAACATTTTAAAGACTTAGTTACATTCTTAAAAAGTAGTACATATTCAAAGGTTACATTTTAGTCGTCAGTGTTTGACTCAACTGAAGTAGTCAATGCATGAAATGAACATGTCCACTTTTATTACCGTTTTGATACAATGCAATGTTATACTGTGGCAGAGACAATCCAGCGAGACGTGTAACTCAATGTATTTTTTTTGTTCGGTAAAAGTTATTTGGGCGATTGTAACCACAACCAGTCTATGATGGCGCCATTAGTAAATAGCGGGAAAATTAAAAATGCTTTAGGGCGGGAAATTCAAACATGGATTCAGAAATAAAGTTTTTCTATACAAATTTACAGGAGAAACAAAAACTATTGTTTCACTGTATATTAAAAAAATATAAAAGCTTCCAATAACATCAAATTTTTTATCACATAAATAATCATTTTAATAAAGGAAGTTTTAATCAGTTTAATATAAACAGTGAACATAGTTTTTATTACTCTTGTAAATTTCGCTAAAAAAAAACTTGAAAATTATATTGATTATTAAATATTTAAACTTGGAAAAATAATACACCAAACTCTTTTTCTATAAATTATATTTTTGTAAGGTACAGAAAAACAAACTACAATTGCTTCGTTTAGAAAGTACCTCGTATCATTTTGTGACAAATTACAAAGAAAGTAACAGTTGTTATATATTCATAATATATTTAAAACCTAATGTAACAAATATTTTATAAAGTATATTATCGATACCTTTTTGCCAGACTATCATAAGTGCCATTTGAACAAATGTCACTTATGTTAGTCTGGCAAAAAGGTATGGATATGTTATGACTGTTTATTTTAATAGAAACCATGGAAACGAAACACACATACACTCAACACAAATGTATAAGGCCCGAGTCAAGTAAGTTCCCATCCTGTACACTGGATCGAAACCTGCTAACTCCTCTTATAGTAATCAAGATCAACAGATTTATATGCCATGCCTTCTAAAAGGGAATGAAGGATGACATACTATCATTTAAACAGGACGTTGCTGAAGGCTTACCCCTGTTATTTCGTTTGTTTGTGTATCTTGTGTGTGTGCATTCCTGTTGTGTCTCCAGTCATGTAAAAGTTTTCCTAGTCTCCTAATTTGGTTACTAGGTGGACCTTCTCCAACTAGTAGTCTAATCTATTTAATCTGTTCGGAAGCAGGAGGTACTTTTCAAACATAGAAAATAATATTATTAATAATAAACACTATTTAAAGATAAATAAATTTTTGTAATTGCCCCTTACCTTTCTCTTACACCACCAGGGTATACCTATTTTCCATATTCCCTTAATTATAGATTACCTTACAATGTTCGAATGAATATAACATTTGACTCATGAAAAATCTAATTTCATATTTAACTCTTTTTCAATTTCATTTGAAACAATAATTGGTACCTATATTACAATTTATTATCAAAGAAAATTTCTAATAAAGTTATAGGAAATCCTACTTAAACTACTGGTTGTTCTGCAGGATAAATTAACTTTTCTTGAGATTGATCTCTCTATAAAATCCAAAACCGACCTGATGTCCCCAAATTTATTTTCCAATGCATCCTGATTTAAAATTCTGCCCTTTTGTGATTCAATATAAATCGTAAGTCAAACCTACTCTTATAGTGTTCCTATTATAAATTAATGATTATTGTATTAAAGGCCTAAAGATGGCCCTGTGGAGCCGAAACTAGTCGCTCCTGTATTTATTTATAATGAAACTGATGTGGTATTGATTCTGAGGTTTAATCCTTTAATTAAAAAAAAAATGGACTTTTACAAAGATTTTGTTTTTTTTTCCTGAATCAGACATATGAGTCGGTATACATTTTTAAAATAGTAATGTTTTTTACAATTATTAAAAAATTTAGACAATGTGTATTCTTACAGAGAAATGATGCGCTACTGAACCTGTGTGTTTACCTTCCCCCTTGTACCCGATTCCTCACTTCCTCTATAGAGGGTGTTTCATTTGGAAAGGGAAATATTTTAACCCTATATAGAGGTCACCCAGGGGATCATAGAATGGGTCTCGTGACCTTCATAACCGAGTTACAGGGTGTTATTTGAATTTGGCTTATTTCTTCCGTGCTCCCTAACTTTTGAATCACTCATTATATTTTTTTGATATCTGGCGTAGATAATCTACGCCTATGGGAGAATTTATGGACACATTAAAAAATTTTAAAATCCAGGTCTGGCTTAACAAAAATTATTTAAATTTGACCCACCCTAAAACAACACCCTGTACAAATTTTAAAAAATTAAACTAAAATATTGAATATATTTATCGAATTTTTTTTTGCATTCTGTTTTACTACAAAAATTTTAACATTAAAATGTACATTAATAAAAATTAATAAAAATTATTAAAAATTATTAAAAATTAATAAAAATTAATAAAAATTAATAAAAATTAATAAAAATTAATAAAAATTAATAAAAATTATTAAAAATTAATAAAAATTAATAAAAATAATTAAAAATTAATAAAAATTAATAAAAATTAATAAAAATTAATAAAAATTAATAAAAATTAATAAAAATTAATAAAAATTAATAAAAATTAATAAAAATTAATAAAAATTAATAAAAATTAATAAAAATTAATAAAAATTAATAAAAATTAATAAAAATTAATAAAAATTAATAAAAATTAATAAAAATTAATAAAAATTAATAAAAATTAATAAAAATTAATAAAATTTAATAAAAATTAATAAAAATTAATAAAAATTAATAAAAATTAATAAAAATTAATAAAAATTAATAAAAATTAATAAAAATTAATAAAAATTAATAAAAATTAATAAAAATTAATAAAAATTAATAATAATTAATAAAAATTAATAAAAATTAATAAAAATTAATAAAAATTAATAAAAATTAATAAAAATTAATAAAAATTAATAAAAATTAATAAAAATTAATAAAAATTAATAAAAATTAATAAAAATTAATAAAAATTAATAAAAATTAATAAAAATTAATAAAAATTAATAAAAATTAATAAAAATTAATAAAAATTAATAAAAATTAATAAAAATTAATAAAAATTAATAAAAATTAATAAAAATTAATAAAAATTAATAAAAATTAATAAAAATTAATAAAAATTAATAAAAATTAATAAAAATTAATAAAAATTAATAAAAATTAATAAAAATTAATAAAAATTAGTAAAAATTAATAAAAATTTAAAAAAATTAATAAAAATTAATAAAAATTAATAAAAATTAATAAAAATTAATAAAAATTAATAAGAATTATTAAAAATTAATAAAAATTAATAAAAATTAATAAAAATTATTAAAAATTAATAAAAATTAATAAAAATTAATAAAAATTAATAAAAATTAATAAAAATTAATAAAAATTAATAAAAATTATTAAACATTAATAAAAATTAATAAAAATTAATAAAAACTAATAAAAATTAATAAAAATTAATAAAAATTAATAAAAATTAATAAAAATTAATAAAAATTAATAAAAATTATTAAAAATTAATAAAAATTAATAAAAATTAATAAAAATTAATAAAAATTAATAAAAATTTATAAAAATTAATAAAAATTAATAAAAATTAATAAAAATTAATAAAAATTAATAAAAATTAATAAAAATTAATAAAAATTAATAAAAATTAATAAAAATTAATAAAAATTAATAAAAATTAATAAAAATTAATAAAAATTAATAAAAATTATTAAAAATTAATAAAAATTAATAAAAATTAATAAAAATTAATAAAAATTAATAAAAATTAATAAAAATTAATAAAAATTAATAAAAATTAATAAAAATTAATAAAAATTAATAAAAATTAATACCGGAAGGAAAAATCTACCATACAGGCCCTGGAATATGTGACCGAAAAACTTAAAAATGGGAAATGGTCTTCTCTAATCGCCATAGATGTCCAAAATGCATTTAATACCGCCTCTTGGGGAAGAATTATTCATAGGCTAGAAGAAATCGGTATAAGTAATTATATCATTCGACTGGTAGAAGACTACTTTAAAGATAGGAAGCTTTTAATCACCAAACAAGAGATGTTGGATGTATACATGGGAGTTCCGCAAGGGTCAGTTATCGGTCCTACACTGTGGAATGTAATGTATAATACAGTGTTAGAAATTCAACTACCAGAAGGCTGTTACTCAGCGGGTTATGCCGACGATTTCGCTCTTATTATAACAGCAAATACATCACAGCAGCTGATAACTAAAGCAAATGAATCTTTACAACGGATCGCAGAATGGATGCAAAATAATAACTTAAAGGTGGCCCCTGAAAAGACCGAAGCTATCATAGTAAATGGTAAACGAGATAGAAGACTTGTCTCCTTCCAGATGGAAAATACAACTATAAACCCTGTTAGTAACATGAAATATCTCGGTATTTGGATCGATGACAGGCTGAACTATAAAGCACACGTAGAAAAGGTAGTAGAAAAGTCTAACAAAGTAGCAAGTAACCTTCAAAAAATAATGCCAAATGTTAATGGCCCAAGTTATTGTAAGAGACGTTTGCTGAATGGTGTATTTAATTCCACAGTGTTATATGGGGCATCAATCTGGCAAGGTGGATTACAGTTCGCGAAGTATAGAGATATGTTGGAAAAAACACAAAGAAAGATGTTGCTAAAGATATGCTCAGGATATAAAACGGTATCGACTAAAGCTCTCCAAGTCATTACGGGCGAACTACCTATGAGTCTGCTGGTGAGAGAAAGATCATTAAACTGGGAGTATAGACAGGAAAATGAGACCGAAAGAAGACCTAGGATCAGAGCACAACTGATTAGAGAGTGGCAAGAGTCGTGGAACAGAGAGACATCTGTGGCTCAATGGACTAAACGACTAATCCAAGAGCTAGACTTATGGGTTGAATGCAAGCATCGTAATTTAAACTATTATCTGACACAGATGTTCTCAGGTCATGGAGTCTTCAAAAAATATGCCCATAGATTCAAAAAAAGTCGAACAAACAAATGTCTCTACTGTGACGATGAGGTAGATGATGTAGAACATACAATCTTTGAATGTGAGAAATGGAATGAAAAAAGAGACAGGTTATTTTATCAAATTGGCGTAGTTGCTACCCCAGAAAATATTGTCGCAAACATGATAAGGAACGAAAAAAATTGGTGTGCAGTTAATAGGTTCGTTACCGATATCATGTGCAAAAAAGAAGAAGATGAAAGAAATTTTCAAATAAGAGAAAATATGAACAATATTTAGTCAGCGCCAGTCACTGAAGACGATATCAACCCAGATGGTTCCGGTGACTTGGTGAGTAGAGAGGGTGAGTGTTTAGTGGGTAGGGGTCCGAGACCGAGTCCCACACAACCGTGCTGGTCATACAGACGGCGTGCGTAAAAGCATTTCAACACCCTCAAAAAAAAAAAAAAAAAATTAATAAAAATTAATAAAAATTAATAAAAATTAATAAAAATTAATAAAAATTAATAAAAATTAATAAAAATTAATAAAAATTAATAAAAATTAATAAAAATTAATAAAAATTAATAAAAATTAATAAAAATTAATAAAAATTAATAAAAATTAATAAAAATTAATGAAAATTAATAAAATTTAATAAAAATTAATAAAAATTAATAAAAATTAATAAAAATTAATAAAAATTAATAAAAATTAATAAAAATTAATAAAAATTAATAAAAATTAATAAAAATTAATAAAAATTAATAAAAATTAATAAAAATTAATAAAAATTAATAAAAATTAATAAAAATTAATAAAAATTAATAAAAATTAATAAAATTTAATAAAAATTAATAAAAATTAATAAAAATTAATAAAAATTAATAAAAATTAATAAAAATTAATAAAAATTAATAAAAATTAATAAAAATTAATAAAAATTAATAAAAATTAATAAAAATTAATAAAAATTAATAAAAATTAATAAAAATTAATAAAAATTAATAAAAATTAATAAAAATTAATAAAAATTAATAAAAATTAATAAAAATTAATAAAAATTAATAAAAATTAATAAAAATTAATAAAAATTAATAAAAATTAATAAAAATTAATAAAAATTAATAAAAATTAATAAAAATTAATAAAAATTAATAAAAATTAATAAAAATTAATAAAAATTAATAAAAATTAATAAAAATTAATAAAAATTAATAAAAATTAATAAAAATTAATAAAAATTAATAAAAATTAATAAAAATTAATAAAAATTAATAAAAATTAATAAAAATTAATAAAAATTAATAAAAATTAATAAAAATTAATAAAAATTAATAAAAATTAATAAAAATTAATAAAAATTAATAAAAATTAATAAAAATTAATAAAAATTAATAAAAATTAATAAAAATTAATAAAAATTAATAAAAATTAATAAAAATTAATAAAAATTAATAAAAATTAATAAAAATTAATAAAAATTAATAAAAATTAATAAAAATTAATAAAAATTAATAAAAATTAATAAAAATTAATTTTATCAAAAATTAAAAAAATTGCTTTCTGTTTACCTGTGGAGAGAATTTTTTAATGGCACAATATTAAGTGCTTTTATTGTAACTGGTCATTACTTTAACCTTTTTGAATTCTTTTTTTTTTGGCCCTCAAATTATAATTTTCAAATATTTTTTATGCTTTAGTATATTTTGTTACTGCAGTAATTTTTAGCAGTTTGTTAAAAAATAGGTAAATATCTTCACATTTATTTAATTTCAGAAACTGGCACTAGGGGGAGTAGCTCAAGGTTATCTTGTTTTGGACAAACGAATCGTTCTTAACATTCTGGGATTACCTATGGATGCAGTTGTCGGTTGTAATACCTTAGGCCATGGTCAAGTAATAGTTGGATAATTGAAACAGGTGAAGACGTAACGGGGGGAAACAGAATAGCAGTTTATACATTTATTAATAAAACTATTAGAACCTATAAAGAAAAATGTATTATTCATATTCAATTATCATGTTAATTTGATGTTTCATTTTTGGTTGTTAAATAAATCGCTGAAACTGAATAAATATATCAAAATATAACAAAAACATTAAGAAATTAGACATTGCCAATAACGCTGAAAAATGTATTTTCTTAGGATTAACTCTCGATCCAAAATTTACTTTTAAACATGTGAAAGTCTGGGGCAACTCTGCGCATGCCTTGTGGACAGGGCCTTGTAGGGCAGTTAACTATCGAGAATATGTACAAACCTATTTGAATATGCTGACAATTACCTTGCAGCACTAAGAACTGCAATAGAACCGAAGACATGCAATCAGTACAATACCCGACATAGAGCTGAATTCAACAATTCACTATGCACCTGCATTTTTTAATGTAAAAATGTATATCAAAAATTATCAAATTACTAGACCCTCTAGAATACTTTGTTCTTTATCATGTCAATATTATTTAAAGATTGTTAATGTGTCCATCCCTATATAAAAGTTGGTTTGACATTGAAATAACTTTTACTTTAAATAAATATATAAAAGCAATCACTATTTATTGACATTTGATGAGTGAAATAATACTAATTTTAATTGAAAAAGTGTAGAAAACATACAGTTTATACAACAATAAATATTTGATTGTTTTTTTATTTCAATCGAATGTATATATACATATATTTTGTAATAAAATATTTCCGTAGAAAACATTTATTTTGGTTCGATAAATTTTGAAGATGAAGTTTGTTGGAATTGTGACCTTTGTTGTCTGCTTTGTCGCACACTCACAAGCACAAGTAAGTATTTTCATTTGTTTTAACTTTTCTGTTGAACTATAATCAGTATTTTTGATTCTCAGCAATTACAACTAGTTGGAAAAGCACATGGTAATGCTAACTTAGATAAAACTATCATCCTTACCATACTGGGTTTGCCCATAGAAGCAGATTTAGGTGGTGATGCGAATGCTTACGGACAATTGCTAATAGGAAGTAGTAATGGCGTGCAATTAGTTAAAAGACAGGGTGACATCACTTTAACTGGAAGCTCTGGAAGCAGTACATTAAATGGAATTGGTGGAAACATTCAAATAATTGAAAAGGGTGGAAAACTTCAGCTTGCAAGGGTATCTGCGGATTAGCCTTTACCATATTGATAATATGATTATTAAAAAATCTTCTTACTTGATGTTCATTGTTTTTAACTACAGATAATGTACCATGTTCACTTAAGTAATCAAAAATACGAGTAAAAGTTTTTCGATCAGAAGTTCTTTGATCAGGAAATCTTCTTTCGTATTTGATTTTTGCAGATGAAACGCTACCATTGCATAAACCATAAACAAATACCATGTCGCAGTATTCTCGATTACAATATTGATGCGTGAATCTACACTCATTTACAAAATCAAAATAATTACTTTAGAAATGACACAAACTGGGTATCTTAATTTCATAGCCTACATTTTAGCTTTAGCGTCTTTGAGTGGATGTATGTTTAGTAATAGAATTACAATTTTATTAGGAATACATACATAGTTGTAATAAGTACCAAGTTATAACAGCAATAATTAATTTTTATTATTTTTAACAATTTTCCAGTTCGTGTGGATTATGCCTATTGAATGAAGATGCCTAGTGTGGAAATCTTCAATTTTTTCATGTAAAAATGTTAAAAGTGAAGGGTAAGTGCAATTTTTCGAAGTTGTTTTTTGGAAAATTATAGTGTTTTTTTTTTAGTAATGTGTGAATGGCAAAACGAAGAGGAGCGTCTCTTGAGACTTTGGCAGGAGTCTGAAGCTGAAAAACCTTATTCATATGAAGAATATTCCGAAGAATATTAGGATATTGATCACCTGAGCATAACTAGCAACTATCCTGATCAAGAGCAAGATGCGGGGAATGAAGATAAGAGAGAGACACAAGCAAAATAAAGTAAAGAAAGATGTGAGATACGAGAAAATACTCGGGATATATTTTTGTGGGCAAAAATGGCTCAGAATGGTTTTAAACAAGTACCAAATAAAAATGCGAGGACTAAAGCTGATAATATCATAATCCACTTACCAGGTGTTAAGAATTATAAAAATAATGCTAAAACACTAAGAGAATGCTTTAAGATTTTTATAGATGTGAAAATAACAGCTAACATGGTTAGAAATACAAATATTAAAATTGCTGGAAAATCAGAAAAATGGAAAAATTCACCACATTATGGGGAAACAACAATTGTAGAAATATAAGCAGTTTTTGGTCTTCCTCATTTAGCTGGCGTTTTCAAGAACTATCACAGAAATTTTTAAGAACTGTGGAATACCGACGGTACTGGGATGGATATATTTAGATTTACTATGAGCCAAAGAAGAGTTGAATTTTTGGTTCCTTATTTGCGTTTTGATAATGAAGGCAACCAACAGGAAAGGCTAAAAAATGACAAACTGGGTCACATAAGAGGTATTGTTGACAAATTTAACGAAAATTGTAATGCTGCTTATTCACCATCCGAATACCTAATAATCGATGAGAAGTTGGAATCGTTTCGTAGTCGTTGTTCTTTCAGGCAATACATACCAAACAAACTTGCTAAATACGGCATTAAAGTTTAAGCGTTACCAGATTCCCGCTCCTATTACTTGCTAAATATGGAGGTATATGTAGGCCAACAGCCTGACGGTCCATTTTGCGGCAGTAATAGTCCAAGACATTGTTGACCGATTGGTAGCACCAGTGTCAGGAACAAAAAATATTACCTACCTGTGACAACTGGTACACCAGTGTTGAACTTTTTAAAAATCTTTCAGAGAAGCATAAACTAACTGCAGTATGAACTATCCGAAAAAACAAACCAAATATACCTCCAGAATTTTTGATAACCTGCAGTAAAGAACTCTATTCGAGTCAGTTTGTTTTTCAAAAAGACCTGACTTTTCTATCATATTATCCAAAAAAAGGGAAGATCACCTTACTTTTATCATCGTTACACCATGATAATCTCGTTGATGATTCAGAAAAAAAGCTTCCGGAAATTATATCTTTCTACAACTTCAGCGAGTGTGTAGTGGATGTAGTTGACGAAATGTTTGCAAATTATAGTGTTTCTTGACCTACTCGACGCTGGCCAGTGGCTTAATTATTTTTTTGTTGAACACCACTTCTATTAACTCTCAAATTATTTTTAGAAAAAATAATTTCCAGAAGGCTATTCATAAAAGAACTGGGCATGGAGTTGGTGAAAGAACGAATAATGTAAAGGATGGAAAATCCTAGAATAACAAGGGAATTGCGCAGCACCATTTACTTAGTTTTAGGTCACACTCCGGAGCCTAAACCCAAAAGACTTAGGCTAACTCAGCAAGGAAGGTGTACGAAATCTCCCAGAGCTCGAGACAGAAAGACAAGAATACGTTTGTGAAGCTTGCAGTACTTTTTTTTGAATGGAGCATGTATTGCTATATTGCAAAGATTGTGAAAATTCGGTCAAATTCAACGCTGCATAACTTCTTTGGTTTTTGACATATTTTAATGATTATTCTTCTAGTTTTAAGAATAGTATTTTGACTTTTAGTTTTCAAGTTGTAGAAATTTTGTTTTTTTACTTAAAGTACCACATTTTGTAAGTAAAATATAATGAGTTAAATCTTAGGATGTAACTATTTTTGAAAAAAAAAAAAATGACCAATTTTTGTGTTTAATTTATAAAAGAAAGTAGATATATTATAAAAATAAAATATAAAAGGTCCAAATATTTAAAAAATATATTAAAATTTAGTTTTAATGTTGGGGTTTCTCAAACCCCACGTGTCGGAGCGTGGAAAAAATTTCATCTGTCAGACGCCGGGTTAAGTACGGATCTGTAATTGTCATTTTTATTGGTTTTTGTGAAGGTTTTTGTAAATGTTACTTCAAATTCAGTAAGTTTATTTCAGGAATTTCCATAAAAAAGTTAATTAAAATTAATTTTAATGAAAAAAAAAAAATAAATAAAACATAAATAAAACAACTTCAAGTAAAATTCTCATAATGTACATTTTAACGTTAAAATTTTAGTAGTAAAATGGCATTCGCAAAAATAAAAAACTGATGAATGTATTCAATATTTTATGCTATTTCCAAGTTTTAAACTAATTTTTTAAAAATTTGATGTATATGGTGTTGTTTTAGGGTGGGCCAAATTTTAATAATTTTTGTTAAGACAGACTGGATTTTAAAATTTTTTAATGTTTTAAAAAATTGTCCCATAGGTGGTAAATATATTGTCCAAATATCAAAAAAATATACCGACTGATTCAAAAGTGATGGAGCACGGAAGAAATGAGCCAAATTCAAAAAAACACCCTGTAACTCGGTTATAAAGGTCGCAAGACTCAAACAATATGGGTTTTTTTGTGATTCACCGGATGACCTCTACATAGGGTTAAAATATTTTTCTTTCCCAATAAAACACCCTGTAGATGTTGCGAACACAACAATCGCCTACAAACTTTCCTCTAGTAGTAAGTAATTGCTCAGAAGCTGCGTATCACAAACATTTTAAACTAAAGTTAAACTGTCAGATGTAGCTGATCTGTCGTTACTTGGTCACATTAATGATGATGTCAAATGATAAAATGTTATTTGATTTTAGGTTGTAAAACGTACTAGATTGCGGTATGTCATAAAACGCTGTATGATACACCCCCGTTACCTGATCTCTAGGTGCTTGCACGGTCATATAACGTACTTGCTAGCGCTCGCACATTAACGATTATGCTCGAATGTAAATATTTAGGTAACGGGGCTTATAACGTAAACTATTATTTTAAGAAAGGTAGAGAACACTTCTCGGCGTTATTCACAAAATTAATCAACTTTTGACTTTTGTCAGTTAAATTTTATTGACATATGATTTACATTATTTGCATAAACCATTTGCTTTTTGTGATTTTAGTTGTGTTACTTAGGTTAGGTGAAAAAATAAAGTCCCTTGTTTAACCATACAACCAAGTACTTACTACGGACTGTTGCTTGATTCGTGAAACCCTGTATAACCAAACCGATATCCAGGGATCCGTATCTGTCAATCGAATGGACAACTACTGGTATCATTTGGAATGGAAATTAGGCCCGTCAGAAGTCACGAAATGTCCCTTTCAGATGTGTTGCACATCTGGCTGAATATATTGATGTCTTTGACAAGTAGGGGTTACAGGACGTTTGATATTGTTTTAACCCTACAGCCAAAGAAAGGCTCTTTTGTTTTCGATTAGAATGGAAAGTTGTAATAATACTTTGTTTGATTGGCACTTATACCAATAAAGTATACATTTTCATATTTAGGTTTGCTTACAAAATTATTGTTTTTACTTTACATGTTGTTTTTAAACCCAATATTTTGTATCCGGAGGAGGAATATTTAATTAATTAATATTTGATAATATTATTTTTAATAAAAAATTTAACTGTATAAATAATTTTTATAGAAGTATGGATTGGCTATGAATTATCTAAATTTAATTAGTGAAGTTGAACCTATTTGTGTTTTCATAAGCTCGCCCTACATCAGTTAGCATATTTTGGCATTAAATTGGTTATTACTCAGTAACGAAGTTGTAAAGCATAAAATTATTTTTAAAATGGTATACAAAAAAGTAACGATTTTCAAAGGCTTGTAACCCAGAAAGAAAGTTTTATTTATTTATAAAACAAATTAAATATCGATATAACAAATTTATGAGGCTTGTTATTGCAACAGCAAAATAAAAATTATACAATAGTAAATATAATGACATAGTACCAAAATATAGAAATAAAAGCATAAGACTTGCCACAATAGCAAAATAAAAAACATACAACAGTAAGTTTATAAAGAAAAATACCAGAATTCCATTACAAATTTGAAAATACAAGGTGAATTCTTACATAAAAACAAATTAAAAGTCGTACCTAAAACATACAAAAACAATTTAAAATATAAAATCACAACTAAAGGCTAGAAACATAATCGATACTGTATAGAATAAACCCCAGGCACCAAGATAAAAAAAAAATAAACAAAAAGTAGGAAAAAACAGTCAAAACATAAAACTGTCCAACATCTGTCCCATTATTGACTAATTTCATGTTTTAACCATTCCCTTCGGTACGCTAATCTGCATATCTCATGCCACAAACAACTTCAAACTTTATCCTTTCTTCAGCCCTTAAAGGTCATGTGTCATGAATTTTGTTAAAAAGTAAAATTATTTAAGGATATTACTATTGTTAATAGGTGTTTTATCAAATAACGTCTTAGCCCTATTATACAATTTACTGCCTTGATATAAATAAAAATTTTAACTAACAATAATATTAAAAATAGAAGATATAATGTGTTGGGCGCCATTTTTGTAACGTGAACACCTGGTTATTTTATCTTTTTTGATAATGTGTTTGAGTTCAATTTATAGGGCACCACTATATTAAAAGCTTATACACTTAATTCTAGATAAGTGATAAAAATATAGAAAATCACTAACCACTAATACTTAAACCATACTTTAGATAAGTCTGCACAAAATTAAAATTTAAAACAATTTACTGATTAAAATGAATGTACTTATGTCAGTACAAAAGGTAAGTTAAAAGGTATAATCGGGTATTTCTTCACTTCAATCTATAAAACATTTCTCATAGAAATGAACCGTTAATGATTTTCGATCTTCAAGATAAATGGTTCTTCTGTCTTTGAACCCAAAACTGTCTAGAGATGAAACATAATTAATACTCAGTACCGTAAAACGGGGTTAATTGGGAAACGCGGGGCTATTTGGGACCTTACGAAAAAAAAAATAGCAACCCTTCCGCAACAGGTGGACATCTAATCAAAATGTGTCGGTCGCACCACGAGGTGGCATGTTTATGGTGATGACTTGCTTCAGTCCGTTGAATGAACTGTTGGAAGCGAGAGGTGACTTGCAAGAAATTGTGAAAATCGACGTAAAAAGCGATAGTGTCCAACTTTCTGTTCTCGTAATTTGACTGCTGGTAATAAGATAACTTTGACAGTTGTAACTAAGTGTTAAACGACTGTAGATGATCCAACATAAATACTTTAAAGATATATTACATGTTAGATTTTTAACAGGCTATTTTGGGACATAACAATGGGGTTATTTGGGACATTGGCAGGTTAATTGGGACAGCAAAATACATGAAATATATGACCGGTAACAGTGAGTTTTTTGCCTCGAAGAAAATGAGTAATTGCCGAAAGTAAATATTTTTTATTTTTTTGTGTAACCTAGGATAATAATATTATTTGTAAACGTTTGGTTACAACTACAAAATAAATGTTTATTTTTTTTTAATTTATTTTGGTTATCCCAAAAAGCCCCAACAATCAATATTATTCGAGTTCTAACGCAATTTGCTATTAGTCCCAAATAGCCCCACCCTGCGGGATAATTTTGGACAGCTATAAAAAAAAATGTTATCTCCCCTCTGTAATGGGGAAGGCTCATTGTTTCACATAAGACAGATACACCTACTATTTTCAAATATATCTAAACAAGGTGCATAATAAGTACATGTGTGAAGTACCAGCAAAAAATGTTTCAAATTTGTCTCAATTAACCCCGTTCTACGGTACTCAAACTTGAACTCGAAACTGTCTAAAGATGAACGTCTAGAGATGAATCGAAAATCTTCTAGAGATGAGACCGAAACCGTCTAGAGATTGAACCAAAATGATCTTCAATATTCGAACGACTTTAAAACTGTCTAGAGATGAAACCAAAATCATCTAGAGATGAGACCAATACCGTATAGATATAGCCATTAGCTAAAAAGGATTAAAATATTCTCATAGGAGTAAGGAAGTTTAAAAAGGATTTAGATAAAATGCATTAACTATTAAATGAATAATTTGACAGAGGAAAAATCTTATTTAACTTATTTATATATAGTAAAGCATATTATCTTATTCCAAAAAAATAAAATATAATTTTATATAAAACCAACCATGTGTCATTCATTGTTGATATTTAGGTTATCTTTAAAATTTGACGAATTATTTAAGAAATCCTTGCACAAAATATACGAGTATATATTTAATAACATATTATTATTAAAACATACCTTATAAAATCAGATAGCCATTAACATAAATAAGTATTAACTGATTAATCGGATGACCTAGATTAAAATAAAATCAACTTGATTGTTGCTGTCAGCGAAATCAAAAATAAATCTTACATGGCACAAACGAAAAATGACATTTGAGTAAGAGATGATTGTGTCGAAATAACGAAATAACCGTTACAACAGTGGATCACTGTCTTTTGTATTACAAGTATCCTATGCATAAAATGTGAATTAGCACCAAAAATACAACTGGCGATTTTTTTGGCGATGTTTTTTGTTAAATTATCGCAACCTGCTTAACGATTCCTTCCGTCTTACAGGGTAGAGTTTTGGACTATAAATAAATAAAGACTATTGTAGAATATCTTGCTGATAGGTTGATTGTTGTTGTTTGCTGTAAAAATTAAGTTACACTTTTACATAAAACTCAATAAAACACATGTTGGCTCGAAAGATCTTCTTCTTTTAGTGTTAAAATTGAGACTGTTTTGGATATTGATTCTGTTCTTTTTTGCTTAAAGGTTCAAATAGTTCTCTAAAAATGTGTTGTCTCGTCGAGTCTAAGTCTATTCTTGACACGACGTTCGACGTTGAGAGAGTTAAAGTGATTTGTTACAAACTGTTAAGCAAGCATTTGCAATTATTTAAAAAATTATTTCAAACGGGCTTATGAGGATGAGCGTGGAATGAGTGGGAGCAAGGTGAAAATTATTTAAATTTATTAAATGTATTTTTCAGTGGGAGAGATATGTCTCATCTGGATTTTCAACTGCCTGTACGTGTCTTGTTATCAAGCAGAAGTTCTTTTTGGCATATTTAAAAAAACGTTAAATGATATTTACCAGGGTTGGCTTTAATTTTAATTTATTATTGCTGTAATTGAAACATGATTTTTATTTTATGTAAGAATAATAAATTGGGTAATGCAAACTACATATTAAATAATGGAATATATTGTTGTTCTTATGATGATCATAGAATATTACGTTACATTACTTATACGGGGTGAATCCTTAAGAGAATAACTAAAAGATTTGTTCAAATATGCTTTTCATGTACTAAACTATACTAACCGAAGGAAACCAATCTAAAGATAAATAATGATACTATATTCTGTCTTGTAAACAAAATACATAGATTTTAGTTTAGACACTATTTTTATTCGTTATTTATTCACTGTGAAGGTATGAACTATATCCACATCTAGAAATTCTGCCAATAGTAGCTACTGAATACTGACTTCAGTTTGAACAACTTTTAATGCTAAATGAGCAACATCCAGTCAGACAATTTTAAATAATTGGCAATTAAAATCTAACTACAGCAACATGGGATGTAGAAGATTTCTGCTCTTCAGCTTCAGCTCATCCCAGTTCATTACTATCGGAAGAAGGTGCTGTGAAATCATCTCATACATATGCGCTTTTTACAATCTTTTCCAGTCCAACAAAGTGCTCAACCAAAGAGGAGTTATCCTCGACTTTGTTTTGTCCCCGGTGGAACTTACAGTGATGTAGCCGTTGATATATTGATTCCACCTGATGTTCATCACCCTCCTCTTGAAACTTCAATTCAATATAAGACGAACTCAAGAGATGCTCCTGGAGAAAAGTGATGATGATTTTCGCCACGCCAATTTTGAGGGTATACGCCAATGTTTGGAGACAATGGATTGGGATGGGCTTCTGCAAGAAAAAGAACTTTCAGAAATGATTCTTACTCTTTATAACGCTTTGTATTCGTTATTTGAGTTATTTCTTCCCTTAAAGAAATTTGTTTTAGACAGATTCTCACATTAGTATTCTTTTTAACTCAGAAGCTTGGTCAACGATAAAAAGGTTGCACATAAGATTTACAAGCTAAACAGGACTCCTCAAAATTATAAAATATTCAGTCAGTTAAGATCACAATGCAGGACTATATCTACAGAATGCTATTCAACTGACATACGTTCTATTGAAACTTCTGTTAAAAGTAATGTTAAAGCCTTTTGGAATTTTGTGAGTACCAAAAGATCTAATAACATCATACCTGATAATATGAACTTTAAAGACACTTTTGCTTCTTGTGTCAGTGAAGTATCAAATCTGTTTTCTAAGCATTTTTCATTAGTTTACACTAATCAAAATTTAAATTACAATTTTAACCATATTGAAACAAAACTTAATGTTTTCTCTTACCACATTCTTATTTTGACCATTTACGAGAAATTATCTAATCTTGACATAAAGAAAGGTCCAGGTCCTGACATTATTTCTCCCATCCTACTCAGAAATTGCAGCTTCGTATTGTCTCGCCCTCTCCTATATTTTCAATAAATCTATCGCCACGGATCAGTTTTTCAGATTATTGAAAACTATCTTATGCCACCCCAATATACAAATCGGGTAGCAAGTCAGACATCAAAAGTTATCGACCTATATCTATTCTCAGTACTATACCTAAGGTTTTTGAGAACATTATAACAGACTACCTTATCTATGGTTGCTCTAGCATCATACCGGATCATCAATACGGTTTTTGTGTTGGAAAATCGACTGAATTAAATCTAGTTACCCACGTCGACTACCTGTAAAAAGCTTTGGAGAAGGGTTGCCAGATTGATTCTGTGTACACTGACTTTTCTAAGGCTTTTGACAGGGTCAACCATTCCATCTTATTTCAAAATCTCGATAAATAAGTCATAAATGGGGTCGTACTGCAATATATTAGTAGCTATTTTACGAACAAAACTCAAATAGTTAGAGTAAACCATTACTATTCTAACTTATTTTAAGTTACCTCTGGTATTCCTCAAGGATCACATTCTAATTATAATTTTAAAATTGTACATAATTTATTTCTCAAATGGGCTTATCCGTAAATAAATAACTTCTTAAAACAACCTTCATTACGTCTTTCCTTGGCATTTACTTCTTCTTACAAGAAATACTGCTGAATAAATTTGTTGATCGGTTCTGTTGAAAAATAAAATATTAGATGTGCAAACTACTTGCGACTGTCGACGTGAATCGTTTGAAAGGAAGCAACCACCACGACTTCAGTCGCATGCGGCGTCCGCGCCACGACGGCTAAATGCGACCGACACATTAAAGGAACCGTACCTTAAGCAATGTATTGTTTATTTTAGCATTTCATTCGGTGCATACTACACTTGTATATTTCTTGTATATTTTTCTCCAAACACCTCCCAACAAAATTTTAAAAAATGCGTACAACTCTATTTACTATTAATTTTTGAGCTCTCCTTACTAGTCTATAAAATATTAGACACCAACAAGATATTAGAAATACAAAAATGAGTCCATCACAATAAAAAACAACTATTATATAAATTCCAATCTCACTATATATGTATATTATAACGCACTTGATCCAATACTGGAAGCATTAAGCCACCAAATTTTTGATTTCTCTTAATCATATATTATTAATTTTTTCATGTTATTTAATCTATCGAGATGGTCGATAAAAATACAGGTGAATCTATTAACTTTCGATAGATGACAGAAAATTAGTGGCTGGTCCGTAAGTTGATGGTATCTGGTTGGGTTTTTTGATGAACTGTATAATAAAATAATAAATTATCCCATCAACTTTTTAGGAAGCACTTGTTTTGATGGCGATGTCATCTAAAGAATTTGACGTTATTGTTTTCGAAATCAATTTTTTAGGGTTAATGAACTATTTTTAAATGATTACAAATAAATTATTTTTTTTTGTGAACTACTTATTGGTTTTTAGTTAGATACAGTTTAAGTTTATAAACAAATTGATATTTTAATTTAAATTTTTTTAGTTTCATAAAATTGATATAATCGTGCGGCAATGGGGGGTAATTAAAAATCAGAAGATGGCGTTCCTGTACCGAGAGGTATGTAAAACGACCTGTCAAGATACTTTATAGGTTGAAAAGGTTAGTAAAATATGCAAAAATTATTTGCGAAGCCTAGAAGGACGTACTTATCTACCTACCCACATTTACTAAAAATATTCATTTTGTACATACTACCTCTTATCTTAATAGGACATACTTTTATGTTGCATTTAGGTTTTGAAGTTATAAAATTATTATTTTTTTTTTAATTATAGGTGGGACACCTCAGAGGACATATGAATTTGGTATATTAACTAAAGACAATTTTGAAAAATGTTTTTCGGTGGATAGGTACCAGTGAGAACCCTATTAAAAAGCAAGAACAGCCTGATCTTATTTCAAGATTATTAATTTCTTCAATGAAACTATCCTATAATTCAACCAAAATCAATATATTTATGTCAACGATCATATTAATATTGTAACAAATTTAGTTGTATTGGATTTAAAAACAAGGTATTATTGAATATAAATAAAGTATATTTAAAACAAGTGTAAAACTATTTCATTAAAGATCTACATAATACTGCAATTGAACAATAGATACTCTTCATTTAATTAGAGGTATTTTGGTTAGGGCAAGTTGATTCTAATCTTGAATCAAGGTTTATTTGACATTGTTGAACAAGTATTACTAGAATTTCAAATCGAGACGAGTTTTACTAGCACAAAATAAGACCATTCATTTTGAATTTCTGTGTATATAAAACTAAGGTCATTAAAAGTTGGTAAATAATTAGTATAGTTTGCAAAAGGCAAAAAAATTATTTAGTATAATTAACTATAAGCTATTTATACGTACATCAATCCACTATTCCTTTTATATCATTTTCAGATATCTTTTTTACTTCTTCTTATGAGTCGGCTTCATAATAAATTGCTGTGTCGTCGGCAAAACTCACTATTTTCCTGAGGTCTGTTGTATGTATAAGCTATTTACATAGATTGAAAATAATGTGGGTCCTAAGCTTAGATAAAAGAGAGCAGAGATATAACATACATCGGTGTTTAACCTGCGCAAATGTTGCCAATTTCTAAAGAAAGGTTAACAGAGTGGGGGAACTGGGCAGGGACCCGAACTCTGTGACAGGGACCGGACTTTGTTTATTAGCATCATAATGAACTATTAGATTTATTTAAAATATACGTTTAATGGAATTTTGTATTATGACATAAATTAACGAGATTTTTTAATATCAAACAGATGCCACGACATTTTATGTAAAGAGAAGACCTTTTATAGAATATTTCGTTAGCTATTATTTACTACGGACTTTTCTGTATAATGTTGAAACAGGATATTGTTAATCTAGTAAGAAATGGTACTCATTGTCTAAGAGTATTGTGAACAAAGCATGTGCATAGGCGAATACTGCAAATCAAACCTTGTGAGTTGAACATTATATTTTTTCTACGACTTAAAATACTATTAAAAATTAGTCAAAATGAGAAAATGCTGTTTTGTATTATAACCTCAGAAAAAAATATATTAAAGCTTGTTTCTTAAAGAATATTAATTAATAAAGAGGATGAATCAGATAAAACTCTAGAAATGCATGTCTGAAACCAGATAACATTTTAAAATTTAAACCTATTAAAAATGATTTGGTCGCTAGGAGTGGGTGATTATCGAAATAATTTATTGATTATTTATAATAATCGATTATTTTCGATCAATCGATTATTTTCAAACAATCTATTTTTGTTCGTATTTCCTTTAAAATCGAATACTTGATTATCTTTGAAAAATCAAAAATAATAGATTAATTAAAAATCCAATTAACCGATAAATCAGTGTTTACAAAAAATAATAAACGAATTATCGTTTATTTTAAATAATCGATTGTTTTTAAATAATCTATTTTTTTTTCGTATTTCCATTGAAACAGATTATTCGATAATCTTTGAAAAATCTAAAATAATCGATTAATCAAAAATAATCAATTAATTAAAAAGTGGAATATTCGATAAATCAATTTTTTTTTAAAAATTATTTCCTTTAAAATCAATTATTCGATCATTTTTGAAACATCGAAAATAATCGGTTAATCAAAAATAATCAATTAAGAAAAAAGAACCAATTAATTAAGAAGCTGATTCTACGATAAATCGATTTTCCAAAAAAAATAACTGAATTATAGATTATTTTCAAATAATCCTTTTGTTTTCATATTTCATTTAAAATTGATTATTTGATTATCTTTGAAAAATCGAAAATAATCGATTAATAAAAAGCTGATTGACCGATAAATCGATAATTATAAAAAATGACCGAAATATCTATTATATAAAATAACCGATTATATTCGATCAATCGATTATTTTCATATATTCTATTTTTTCGCATTTCTTTTAAAACAAATTGTTCGAATACCTTTGAAAAATCGAAAATAATCGATTAATCGAAAATAATCGATTAATTGCAAATATTCGGCAAATCAAAAATATCGATTAATTTAAAAAATTGATTAAACAATAAATCAATTTTTCTAAAAAATCGATTATAATAAATCGAATATTTTGAATAAATCTACTCTCCTTTTGTAATTCCATTATAATCGATTATTCCATTACCTAAAAAAACAAAAACAATTTATTGAAAATGTTCGATTAATCAAAAATAATCGATTAATTATAACGGATAAATCGATTTTCATGAAATCGATAAATCGATTATTTTTGTAACCCCTATAGGTCGCATGCTTTTATCCGAGCATTTAGCACCAAAATTTAGAGATTCGAATTTATTGATCCTGTTATCTTTGAAACCGCATTCGATCGATTGTATAATAAATATTGCTAGAATTTAGATTTTTTTAGTAAACGAAGATTTTTTTCGAGTTGTTTAGGGGTTTATAATGTAACATTTTACTAATAATATGACTAATTTCTGTAACTTTGGTATTTTTTTGCATATACTAGATCATATTGCGCGTTTTACTTTGTTTTAATACTTAAATGTCACTTCTGATTTAACCGCAAATAAAATAAACCATAAAATTTTAAGTAGGTGAACCTGTATTCTATCTAATATTCTTGTAAAAATACCTAATATGGGCTAAAAACCACCTTTAGTAAATATTCTTATAAAACTACTTTTTAAAATCAAAATTTCGTTAGTAACAATGCCCATTTACTTCTTATTTAGATTAAATGTTTAAAATTTTAAAATTTTTCTCTTTTTTAAATTAATGCATTATGAAATCTATTTTCTGAAATATTATGTTTGATGCTTAATATTTATTGAAACCCCTTAATGCGGATCTGAAGGATTCAGCTCAAAGAATCATGGCGACTTTATGTCAAAACGTCAACAAATATTTACCGCTGAAAACGAATATATTTCTTATTTTCTTCATAACATTGACACTTATATTATTTGCATATACAATTTTTTACCATATATCGTGGCATTTTCAACTTGAAATTGAATAACTAAAACACTTTAAATTGCTAATAACACCAACAAATAGGGGGTGGGTTGGCTCAGTGGTTAGAGTCATGACTTTGAGATCGGAAGGTCTCAGGATCGAATCCCACCGTTGGCCGGAATTTTTTCATTTAATTTAATTATTTAAAATTAATTCTGATGCCTTGGTAGGATTCCCCACTCGACCATTCACTGTTGGGTTCTAATTAACAGTGCTGTTCCTAAAGTGGCGCTGGGAAACAGTAACAAAGCCTACACAGAACACGAGGCTAATGGCCGTAGTAGTCGACGCCGATGACACCAACAAAAAAAAAAAAAAAAAAAAAAAAAAAAAACACCAACAAATAATTCAAAAAACGGCGGTCCATAAATGATTTACTCACGCGGAGACAAGCATAGAATAGAAATTTTGGAGCAATTCGGATGGCGTCATGAACACAATGATTTTTAATTGGTGGGTTACTTAGGGTTGGAATAGACAACGTGCGCTATGTGCAATGTTACATCTCCGGTCTCTTTTATCTAAGGTCCTAAGACAGTATCTTGAGAAACACTATCATTCTCTCGCCGCTAAGTTCACTTTTAACTTTTACTTTCTGGCATCTGTTCTCAAGATAGCTTTTGAACAGATTTAAAGTCATTTCCGTATCCTCCAAGGCCTTTAATAATAGTCCGTGATCTACGGCATTAAAATCCTGAAATAAAGTTAAGGATAGCTTTTTTGCATCTACTGATTGATAAATCTTTGTTAACAGTTCCAGGATTGCATCAGTTGTAGAAAGCCCTTCTCGAAACCCAAATTGTTTATCAAATATAATTTCGTATTTGTTTATATACTCCTTTAATCTAGTACTAATATAAGAAAGTAATCATAAAAAATCTGATGTGTCCAACACATGACTTTCCTATCTAGTTATTATAGGCTTTTTCCGGTTATTTTGTACAACCGATTGCAGCATCTCTATAAATGTTTAGAGGATAAACTAAATATATACATTGTCCACATACATCTACCTCGAAACATTTTTCTATAGATATTCATGGAAAACGAAAATACTGAAAAATTTTAATTTCCTACAATTTGTTCATTACGGTCCATTTTATAAAAATCATGTATAAACAAAACTTATAGAGATCGATATCGCAAACAACTTTTATTTCAAAAACTTTCATAAAAATCAGAATTTTGCACATTTTGTCAAATTTCTCGAATACGGACCATTTCAGGAAATTTTTACATAAAACAAAAATTATAGATAATAATATTTGAAGTAACTTTTATTTGAACAATTTTTTTTCCAAACATTAATAACAGATATATTCCATAAAATATAAAAGTGGCCTCCCATAAAGTACCCCCCCAGATGTTCCGACTGTGTCCAAAATCTAATCATTTCACGTCAGGCCGAAATAAACCTTAAGTTTAAAATTTAATGTTTTTTTCTTTATCCGTTTTTGAGTTTTCTTCAAAATTCGAAATTTACACATTTTCTCAAATATCTCGAATACGGTCCATTTTAGAGAAATTATGTAAGGAATAAAAATTAAAGACACACACACACACACACACACACACACACACACACACACACACACACACACACACACACACACACACACACACACACACACACACACACACACACACACACACACACACACACACACACACACACACACACACACACACACACACACACACACACACACACACACACACACACACACACACACACACACACACACACACACACACACACACACACACACACACACACACACACACACACACACACACACACACACACACACACACACACACACACACACACACACACACACACACACACACACACACACACACACACACACACACACACACACACACACACACACACACACACACACACACACACACACACACACACACACACACACACACACACACACACACACACACACACACACACACACACACACACACACACACACACACACACACACACACACACACACACACACACACACACACACACACACACACACACACACACACACACACACACACACACACACACACACACACACACACACACACACACACACACACACACACACACACACACACACACACACACACACACACACACACACACACACACACACACACACACACACACACACACACACACACACACACACACACACACACACACACACACACACACACACACACACACACACACACACACACACACACACACACACACACACACACACACACACACACACACACACACACACACACACACACACACACACACACACACACACACACACACACACACACACACACACACACACACACACACACACACACACACACACACACACACACACACACACACACACACACACACACACACACACACACACACACACACACACACACACACACACACACACACACACACACACACACACACACACACATATACACACATACACACACACACACACAGACAGACAGACAGACATCATCGCGAAAATAGTCAAAACGGATTCAGGGGACCTCAAAACGTAAAAATCCGTCGAAAACTCGAGGTCGAAAAAAATCATGATTCCTATACTTTCCTTATATCTGTATACAGATAGGAAAGTAAAAATAATTGACACGTAACGATAAAATTCTCAGACTGCTCTTCTGCTATCTTTAAGTTCTTGTAAAAATTGTGATACAGCGGAGGGATATATTCAGAAAGTTTCAGTCAGTTTTGCTTTTTTTTATGAGTATACATATGAGTATACATTTTGGGCCAATGTTGAAAGGACCCCGCACTTTTCTTATGCAAAGTAGCGACCCGTCAAATTTGGTATGTTGTTGTAGTCAACCTAATAACCAAAAGTGTTAATGGGCCCAACTCAATCCTATGACTAGTTTTCGATATACGGGGTGTTAAAGTTGAAAATTGTCCAGTTTTTGGGAATTTTTATTTGCAAACTTACGAGCTGGATTGAATTTCTGATGCATACACACGTTTACTATGAGTTTTAGTACATACGTACAATTAAAAATATGTATAATTAGAGGGTGATTCACACATGTATGACAGTAATTTTTTGTAAAATCTCACTAATTCTACTGCGCGTTCAGAGAAGCATATTTTCAAAAAGTACTACATAATATGGTATTTTGAGAACCAGAATTTATTTTAACGATTAATTCAAAACCCTGTACTTATGAGTTGAATTTTGGGAAAGATAATATCACTAAAATATATCTACCTATAAGCTTCAAAATATACAGGGTAATTTATTTGTTGGAAGTTATTCTATATTAAGAAAAGTACAAAAACCACAAACTATTCTAAAATTTCCATCGTCAAATATAACCATTTTTTCAATATATAATAATTTTACTCGTTTTAGGAAGTATGAATTTTAAATCCGATACTATGACTAGTTTTCGAGATACAGGGCGTTAAAGTGGAGAATTGCTGATTTTAGTTATTTTTTCTTCAAACTGAAAAGATAGATTGGCTTAATGTATATAAAAGTTTAATATTAGTTTTGTTCAGATGTTCATAAAAAAGGACATTTTAAAATATTTACTGTTACACGGTGATTCACGCGCGAATAAATCACAATATATTTTTGCAAACACTCAATAATTCTACAGTTGCGCCACATATAAATTATTTTATTATCCTAATATCTACCCGTTAACAAGTTTGAGGTTAAAAGATTTCGCTATTTGTACTTTTTATACAGGGTGAGCCATGCAGTTAACCACAAAAATTAAATGTTTTCAAATTATTAAAACGAGACCTTGCATTTCTTTAGGGACTTTTGCGTAAGTTACATTATGCATGTAACCATAAGATTTTGAAATATAAGTACAGGATAAACTGTTTTATAATTCCAAATATATCGGAATACCACATCATTTTCCGATATTAGCAATAAGTTTTTATACACAGTTGATAATTATCCATTTTCTTATGTAGGTGTAATTTAAATACTGGTTTTAACGTTATATAAATTATCAAGGCTAAGAAAGAAAATCAGAAATTCGAATATAACTTTTATTCTGTTGAAAGACAAAATCAATAAAATCAATAAAACCATAACTACTTGTATATTATTTTTTTTACAGGATGATTATAAAATAAATGTTAATACAAACTACAAAATTTTATAGGGTGATTTCGTAACACTGGGTACGTATATTGTACAGACACATAATTCATAATACAAAGCGAGTTATATAATATATTAAAAATTAATAAACTTTTAACAGTTATTATTTCGTTGATAATGCTTAGCAAAAAAATAGGGATATTTCGGATATTCCATACAGGAATAAATGAAACTATAGATACGAACGTATATTGCAACAACTATGAAATAAATTAACAAGTACGTTTACCACATTTCCATGCCACCACAGAGGTAGAGGTTTTTGCGCGTTTTTTTATACTGGTTTCCCCAATAGGCCTAATCCACGTAATTAAGATTAATCTTTTTTTTGTTGGAAGTGCTTATTAAAGTTCTATAGATATAGCTTAATGCTGTAAAAATAATTGTTAGACATCGATTTTAAGGAATTCGTCTAATATACATCACTATATATGCATAACCATAAGCTATGAAGGATATAGGTTGATTGATTTATTATCTCAAGAAAAGATTCTGAACAACTTACAAGACAGTAATGGGGTACAAATACTTTTTTGATGGAAATTATCAGCGGAGTCATTTTAAAATTGACTCTTTCCCAAAGCCGACGAATCGTGACTATATTTTTATTTAGCAATATCTCACGTAGTAAACACTGTTCAAAGGTGTTTGCTCGTTTCGTCCGTTCCCGTTTCGTCCGCTAATAAAATTATACCTCTTTTGACCCTTTCTATGCTCGATTCGTCCGGTGAAGTAAAAACCTACTTAATGAGTTATCGTTTCGTCCGCTAGACATAATTTTATTAATAAGACTGGATAATTTAATTTTTTTAAGTCTATAATTGTTTACAAAGGTAAGAATACGAATAATACGATTATAGGTAGTTGCTTGAATTTTACTTTAATCTAAAAATCTATCAACGCACAAAATTTTAAATTTTTTTGGTAATATATTCGCAAATTTTGTGGGGCTGTTCGACCAGAAGTTGTACCGGTTCAGTTACTACGAATAATGATATAAATACTAAAGTGAAAATAAAAGGTTGTAACTTTCACTTCAACCAAGCACTCTGGAGGAAAATTCAAGAGCTTGGACTTTCAGTAGAGTATAGAGAAAGGAAAGACGTAAGGCAGCATTTGAGAATGTGTGCTGCTCTGGCACATTTACCTCCGCACCAAATTGATGAAGGTTGGTTGACAATTATGAAAAACTCTCTAAATATGGAAAAGATAATTAAATTTAACGATTACTTTGTTAAAGAGTGGTTAAACTCTCAAAGATATTGGGTATGTTTCCGCAGTCGCCATCGAACTACAAACGTCGCTGAAGCTTGACATAATAGACTGAACAAAAATGCAAAAAAGTTTATCCAAATATTGCTGCGTTTGAAAATTACCTCGTTTTGCTCTTTTTACTCGAAGCCGTTCTTTTAATACAACTGTGGCTTCTCGATGGGATCTACTCCGTGGTCTTTTTATGCAGAGCTGATAAATCGAGTAAGATCTATTTACTCCGAATTAAATTTTAGAGCTTTCGGAGTAAATGTAATTTCTGTGACAATTGACAAAGCAAATGTACTTTTCTGAGATGTACAGATGTCGCTCGTTGTCTCTTATGTTGCAGTTTATTATTTTTCATGTGTTTGGTTATTAAAAAAAATATTTATAAAAGACGTCAGACAAATGAGTACATGGTTTATTTTCTAGTGAAAGCAAAAAGTGAAAAATAACACCGCTAAAAATTAACTTTACTTACGGCCGATTCCACCGTTGTGTTAAACGGAGATTAAAATGACATTGTTAATGTAAAAATGTCATTTTAAACTTCGTTTAACACAACGGTGGAATCGGACCTTAGCAACTTGCAACAAAAATCACGAGACGAGAAATCAAATTTGATTTAAAAGTTGTTATTTTGATGAAAACCGAAAACAGGAAACACAAACAAATCCATAGCCGTTCTTTTATTCCACATAAGATCGATTTGCTCGATAATCACGTGACTAGAAAATCTACTAGCTCTACTCCGCTCCGGGAGGTACTTTTCAAACGTAGCATATATTTGAGATAATTACTATCCTACATGACGACTCCATTCATTATTAGATAATTGTTAAACAATATGAGCTAATGTTGACAACACCAAAAAGGCTAAAAAAATATTGTGATTTGGATAAGAGGATCGAGAACACTATCACCAAATATGTTGAGGAAACTATTGATTTGACATACATTGTGAAATAATAATAAACTAACCACGACAAGTCAGCATGCTGCATAAAACTTTGTATATATGTATATATTTTTTCAGACAAGCTCATATTTGAAGCGCAAACATTTTTAAACACGCCAATTTATAAAATATATGCATTAAATAAAAGGCTAAGACATTTCATTTTATAAATTACCATTTCTAAGCCTGGATAAAGTATGAAGGAACATTTATAATCTTTTTACCTACCTACCAACCTGACATCACCGGACGAAAGGAGAATATTTAAGTACCCTTGATAATCTTAATTTAACGACCGGACGAAAGGAGAATTTTTCGTGCAACGAACGAAACGGGAACGGGCGAAACGAACCAACGCCTATTTAAATGAAATGACTCTTTCAAAGACAAAAGAGTCATTTCATTTAAATAAACTAGTTCAATCAAAAACGTAATTGATTAAGATTTATAATTTTAACAAGATTTTTACGCTGCCACAAAAACGTTGTGGGATAACTATAACACTATAACTGGGTAAAAACAAATACCGAAACCTCTACTTCTATTGTTGTGTGGAAATGAGATAACGGTTCAGTTAATTTTTCTAAAAGTTTTTGAAATATACGGTTACACCTGAGGTTTCATTGTTGCCTGTATAGAGTATCCTTGATTAACACAATCTTCTGCTAAAATAGTTCATTTATTTAATAATAAGCGAGTAATAATTATTAGTTTAACAATTTTTAATTTATTATGTTAACTCGCTCTATACGTATACTGTGAAGTACCTGCCCATACCGAATAGGTACCCAGTATTTAAATTACACCTACATAATAAAATAAATAATTATCAACATTATTGTCCCGTGAATAAAAACTTGTCACTTATATCGGAAAATAATGTGGTATACCGATATATTTGGTAGGTAATTATAAAACAGTTAAATTATCCTGCACTTATATTTCAAAATCTTATGGTTACATGTATAATGTAACTTACTCAAAAGTCTCTAAAGAAATGCAAGGTCTTGTTTTAATAATTTCAAAACACAATTATTTTTTATGGTTAGCTGCATGGCCCACCCTGTATAAAAAGTACAAATAGCAAAATCTTTTAACCTCAAACTTGTTAACGGGTAGATATTAAGATAATAAAATAATTTATCTGTGGCGCAACTGTAGAATTATTGAGTGTTTGCAAAAATATATTGTGATTTATTCGCGCGTGAATCACCGTGTAACAGTAAATATTTTAAAATGTCGTTTTTTATGAACATCCGAACAAAAATAATATTAAACTTTTACTTAATGTATATACATTTTACTTAATGTATATACATTTTACTTAATGTATATACATTTTACTTAATGTATATACATTAAGTCAATCTATCTTTTCAGTTTGAAGAAAAAATAACTAAAATCAGCAATTCTCCACTTTAACGCCCTGTATCTCAAAAACTAGTCATAGTATCGGCTTTAAAATTCATACTTCCTAAAAAGACATTAAAATTATTTTATATTGAGAAAATGGTTACATTTGACGAGGGAAATTTTAAAATACAGGGTCTTCGTGGTTTTTGTACTTTTCTTAATATAGAATAACTTCCAACAAATAAATCACTTTGTATATTTTAAAGCTTAAAGGTAGATATATTTAAGTGATATTACCTTTCTTAAAATTTAACTCATAAGTAGAGGGTTTTGAATTAATCGTTAAAAAAAAATAATTTTATGTTTTGGTTCTCTTTATAAAACGCCCTGTATAAGAAATGTGTACTGTGCAATATTTTGTCGTCAAAATACCATATTAGGTAGTACTTTTTGAAAATATGCTTCTCTAACCGCACAGTAGAATTAGGGAGATTTTACAAAAAATTACCGTCATACATTTGTGAATCACCCTCTAATTATACATATTTTTAATTGTACGTATGTACTATTGTGTTACTAAAACTCATAGTAAACGTGTGTATGCATCAGAAATTCAATCTATTTCGTAAGTTTGCAAATAAAAATTCCCAAAAACTGGGCAATTTTCAAATTTAACACATCGTATATCGAAAACTAGTCATAGGATTGAGTTGGGCCCATTGACACTTTTGGTTACTATGTTGACTAAAACAACATAACAGAGTTTCAGAAATTTTGACGGGTCGCCACTTTGCATAAGAAAAGTGCGGGGTCCTTTGGTAAGACTATTTTCGCCTGAATGTACACGCCCAACCACTGTAAAGTAAAACTGAAACTAAAATTTATCCTATTTTAGGCGTTTCTGTTTTTTTTTTCGGGATTAAGGTACCATGTTCCTCTAAACAAAGTTTTTCAATTTTACCGATCATGTCAGATGTGTTTGTGAAATTTACCACATAAAAAACTAATATTGTTAAATTTAACAGCCTTACTAAAACAAAATACTTAACGAAAACGGCCTATCCCACAATAATAATTGTGAGTTAGGCCTATTTGACGCAACTGTAGTTGAAACAATTCTTTATACCAAAGAACTAGTGGCGCCATCTTTTAAACAGTATTAAATGGTGGCTTAGGCTATTTTGGACTGTGTAGGAATACACCTAGGTATACAGTTAGGCCAATAATCTCAAACTCACACATTTGTAATTTAGGCCGTTCTTGCGCTGATAGACTCAAATAAGAGATGTTCCATCAAATAGAAAAACTACTTTTTATTATACAGTACTCCCAGATGTTCAGACTAAGTAGGATAAATTAAAGCTTAAGTTTAAAATTTGGTGTTTTATTTTGTATCCGTTCATGAGTTTTCGAGTATAAATACACAGGCACACACAGGCACACACAGACACAAATCATCGCGAAAATATTCAAAACGGATTCAGGGGATCCCAAAACGCAAAAATCCATCGTAAAAATCATAATTCCTATTCTTTCCTTGTCTATATACAGACTATTATGTATTTTTCTCCATACCTTTTATTGTTTTTAAATTTATAAGAAACAAAAATAGTCTCGCTAGAAAATAAATTAAGAAGATAAAAAAGAGTAGCGGATTTAAAATAGTAACACAAATACAAACCCACATCAATTAAAGCAAAACAATCTATTTAATTAACATTTAAAATAAACCGTTTGACCTAAATAATCCTCGAGTGTAATTCACTAAAAATGTTTCGTTCCTGCGTCGAAGAATAGCGAAAAAACAATACACAATATAGTGAGTGCTTTTTAGAACAATGGCATCTGCATAGAAAGGCATAATTATAAATATTTTATAGTGGACCATTTCAAAACAATGCCCTTTTCATGGCACCAAGAAAAAATATAACGTGTATACAAAAACGTTTCATTGTTGTTGCAGGGCTCCACGAAAATAAAAACTTTATGAATTATTCATAATATTTGGAGCTTTTGTGATAATAAATATATCTTACCTTCGGTATATGGTGTGTGTGTGTGTGGAAGGCGATGATTCTTTTTTTAATTTATTGCAAAAATAGAGAAAAAAATTATTGTCTGGCTTTCCTGAATCATTCATAAATTATTAAGGTTTAAAATTAAAATACAGACTCCGTCATTTAAAAAGCAACGCGACTCATTGTGAACTATGTACTGCAACAATAAAGTACTGTAAGGATACAGCTATCATATACTATGATATTTTGCTGATTTAGAAGTCGTGTAATAATTGGCATTATTATTGGAAAATATAAAGAATTTACCAAAAATTATAAAAAAGAAATTTTTAATGTTTTAAATTAACATTCTAAAGAAAAACACACGTAGGTATTGCAAAAACTAAAACAAATAATTAGGTTATTACTCCAGTCAACGGCTTACATTGAACTAGGAAATTCAAGGAGAACGTGGGCATTCCAACAAGTACTAATATCACGTAAATTTTGGGTTTATATAGAGAGACTAGGCAGAAAGAAAAAGACTTGAGTGAGGACTGATATTAAGACTCTCGTTTTTGGGACTAGAAGTCCCGCAACAAAGTAATGTGTAAAGTTAAGTTTTGTGCAGCGATTTGTGAACTTTGGGTAAATATCTTCAACCCATTTTTTAAAGTGTTTTGTTTGAGATGAATAACTGATTTACGTATAAATACCAATTTCATATTTTCGTTCCACGTATTATATTTATCTTATATATGTATATTACAGTATTATATAGCTAGAGTTTTCAGTGCTAATTTTAGTTGGTAATAAGTCCAAACTATTTAATTTAATAGTAAGTTTATCTAGCTATTATAAGTCATAAATGTTTCTTTAAAAATTTGTATATTATTATCAAGCAGTGCTTTATTTCCTAAATATAATTTGATTCATGTATTCTTCGGACTATTAGTCAATTTTTTACTTTTTTTAAATACTTATTTGTTAATGTTTTAATACTTATTAATATTTTCTCCCCCCCCCCCTTTTCAAAACCTGTGAGATATTCCGAGCATTTGGGAAACCTCGGCGTTTCTATTCCCTTAGGACTAGAAGAGTCTAAAAACAGTTACCAAGAACCGCTCGATTATGCTATTAAGGGATAATTTTTGTTCTTTTAATTCAATTTTTTTAATATTTTTATTTGCCACTGGTGAATGGGTGTTTCTTCTGGAATCCAGGACCCTTTGGCTGGTGACAGTGCTGCCTTAACTCCTTAATAGAATATTATGAACAGTAGCTAAAGACCTATCTGTGTTTATAAAAGGTATTTATGCTATGCGATGGTCCTTTAGACGTCCTGGTTGTTACATTTGGTGACAAGCGGTGGTCCTTTAGACTAGTTGGTTGTTACAGTCGCAGAAATTAGTTTAAGAAGAAAAATCGATTTTTTTGAATTCTAATTTGGGACAAACTAACCAAAATTATTTGAGACTCTTCTACGATTTCATAGGAACTGAATTTTATACAGAATGTTTAATAAGTAGGCATCGTAGTTTTTTGATAGGACATATAATTCCATATAATAGAAATGTATTTTATAATACTCAAAAATTAAAGAGATACTATTCTTTTAAGTTTTAACTACGGATCTATTTTGTTTGGAATTATAGTAGCTTTAAATACCCCCAATTGTTAAGCATTGCTACTAAATCTTGTCATCGATCGGAATTTTAATTGATTATCATTTGTGTTTTAGAATTTAAATATTTTTCTATTTTGAACGTTTCTTTATCACTAGTTTACATGGTGTTGAAATGAAAAGTATTTTTTCTTATCATTCGAGATGCGCCGAGTTTAAAAAAAAATATGAAAAATGTTTTGCCTTAGCTTTTTTCTTGTATTTATTTGTGTCTGTGTCTCTTATAACAGACCAGCAATAATCACCTAACATGGCCTAGTCCTAGTATCCTTGATAATTTTGTTCAAAAATTTTTAAATCCTGATGAAAACGTTTTCCATGTTCGTCGCTGACTTCTCCGAGGTTTTTAGGGACATGCTGAAACCCATTCGTTAAAAATTATGTAATAAATCAGCAATTAACTGTAATTTTCATTTTTGTTGTTGCCTAAAAACTCTTTTATAATAAGTCGTAGTGAACTCCAAGCAGATCTCTCATTATCAGTGAGACTGTTTTAAAATACCTCATCCTTCAACATTTTTTTGATTTGCGGTCCGATAAAAATACCTCCTTTCAGTTTCGCCGCAGAAAGATTAGGAAAAATTAAGCCCAATGCTTAAAAGCTACGCTAGTTTTATCTAAAGCCTTGACAAAGTTTTTTACCAATCCTAATTTTATATGAAGCGATAGTAGAACAATTTTTTGTGGAGGTATTAGATATGTATGCTTCATATTCAGTTTACCAGGGCTATATTCTTTTCTAACTGGCCAATCTATCTTTTTATAATGATCTTGTTTAGCTCGCGAATTTCACAAACACAAAAAACAACAATATTGTGTATAACCACCTTGTAAGCCTAAAAGTAAACCCACAACTTTTAAATCACCGCAGACCATCCAATTGTTATCTTTGTATTTAATAAGTTCAAGTTGACCTCGTTTCATATGTTTCTTTGGTATTTACTGCGTGACCTATCGGAATAGAGGGCTTCTTGTTGCCGTTATGTAAAAGGACTGCTTTTAAACTAGTCTTCGATGAATCAATGAATAACCTCCATTCTTCTGGCTTATAAGGTTGCTGCATTTTTTTGAAAGGCCCAGCTGTATCATAACAGTAACAAAATTCGTTTTCTTTCTTGAAATATGTTCTAAAACATTCACTTCGCTTACGATACATATTAACTCTTGTGTTGGGAGCAAGTAACCTCCATTGTTGGAGTCGTGAACCTAGTAATTCAGCTTTGGATTTAGATAAGTTTAAATCTCTCACTAAATCATTCAGTTCAGAGTTATCATATGTGGTTCTTCATTAACATCAACCAATTTATCTAAACTTGTGTCACTTTGAATTTGATCTTCTTTGGATTCCGTGTTAGTCATCGATGTTGTGCTGGAACAACCAGGAGGATCTGGAACTTGCTGCTTGTCTGAGCTGTAGATAGGTTTAGTAATCGAAGGAACATCTGCATATATAATTTTATCTTTGTTCTTTTGATTAAAACCAGATGTCTTAGTGAGACAAAAGTAACAGTCATTTTCGTGGTTGGATGGTTCCCTCCATATCATTGGCATGTTAAAATTCAAAAACGTTTTTACATCTGCAGCCCAGAAGCTTAGCGTTTTTCTACATCTTTTACAAAAAACGTGAGGACCCCATTTTTTGTCCTGGCGAGAGACCAAAATTTTGAAATAAAAATATGCTTCTTTTAGAGATTCCGTTATGGGATATCCTTTCTTAGATATAATAAGTTCGCCACAAACGTAACAAAAACGGTCAGGATGTACTTTACACAACCTTTCTGACATTTTGAAAACAAATATTTATTTAACTGAACTCTACAATGCAGCAAAATTTTAGAATTAATTCAAAACCAACTTGTGGATAGTCTTAAAATAAAATGTGTTAATAACTCGATACTCTGACGTAATAAAAATAAGACAAATATATGTTTGCGTTTAGTTATTGTCACTAGAAAAACATAAAATTTACTAAATTTTGTAAACTAGTATTATTATTGTAACTAAAAACTATGTCAAAATTTCATAACAATCTTAAATTTAAACAATTTGTAAACCGCTCCATTTAAGAAACGCATATTATCTATATTACAAATAATAATCAAATCTCGCTCCAGATATAGTACAAGCTAAATATATTGTTTTCAAAACGTGAGAAAAATCACGTAGGCATGTCTCCACTATGTGCTTTTCTTACTATTTTTGATGAATAAATTTAAATTTTCTTCGAAAGCAGCATCTTTGTGACGTCGTCTGATCAACTGTCTTTCAGGGCCTCCGCGCGTCTTTTTGTCGTTTTATTTCTTGTTGAGGATGATGCAAGCGCTAAGGTTACGGTCACAATGGTTGATTCTCGGAATCTTAAAACATGATTAGAGCATTCAACGGCAGCATTAAACATGCGGATCAATCAAAACCGAAGAGTAACAGAACACCACGGTTCTGAGTTTCAACCAGTACAGACCGAAATAATTTTTAATTTCATTCTCTTGAATTTGTAGCATAAGTAAGACTGCAAAAATTGCAAAATACGTTAAATAATGTAATTTAATATATTTAATATACAGGGTGGCTCACGCTCAACGGGACGGAGCTTTATGGGAAAACGACCAAAGATATAAAAAATTCGTTTGGGAGGAATACGTAGGTTACAGACGGCTACAATTTAAAATTTGTTAGATGTATACAGGATGTCCCACATAAGAAAAAAAAATGGTTCTTTAAAAATTATTCAAACAAGAGTAAACAATTAATTTCTGGGAGACTTTTTTTCCTTAAAAATTCAAATAAATCGAAAACTAATAATAATAGTAATAGGGAACCTTTAGTTAACTGACATTATTTTTGATGTAGTTTTTAATTCTAAAATAAAAAACAGGGTGTTCCATTAAAAATAATATAACTTTGTATATTTTCTCTTATGTGGGACATCCTGTATACATATATAAATATAAATAAATAAATATATATTAATTGTAGCCGTCTGTAACCTACGTATTCCTCCCAAACGAATTTTTTATATCTTTGGTCGTTTTCCCATAAAGCTCCGTCCCGTTGAGCGTGAGCCACCCTGTATAGGGTGCCTCAGAAAAATTTTCGTTTATTAATCCGTTCGCTGGCGCAATAGACACATTCCCGAGAAAGAAAACAGTTGACAAACGGTAGTCGACAGTGTTACGGGGCTGCAACGTCTTTATACAGAAATCATCACAACCTAGCAGGAATAAAAGATATCCCAAATGCAAATTTAATTTTCAATACTCTCAAACTTTCTTAACCAATATTTAATTAAATTTGCGAATTCGGCACATCATTCATTCTTGCAATGTTATAATGATTTATGTACAAACGACGCACAAAAACATAAGAATCATTGTTTTTATAAAACGCACGAATAAAAAAAGCACGTTTTGTGTATATCGCTCCATTGCAACTAAAACACTGTATATCACCATTTTCCAACTGCCTTCTTTCTCAGAAATTTGTCTATTGCGCCAGCGGACGTTTTAATAAACGAAAGTATTTATGAGACACCCAACTGTTTGTTAAATATACTGAAACATTGTAAATTAAAAACAAAATTATATCCCACTTTGCACCATCAAGCAATATTACATTTTAGATCTATCCTATAATAATATTTACCCCTTATTACGTATCAGACAAAATTTGAATACTAGGTAGACGAGGAAGACATTGGCTGCATTCATCCGCGCCACATGCTACCTGATCGATCTGGTAGCGTTCTCGAGTGGCACGTATGAACGGTATATTTTGACATTTCGCTCAGGGAGCGGCCGCCATTAAAAGTAGCGCATTTTATTTACGTCTGATCGGTGATCACTGATCTGTCTTACGCACTTACGTCCACGGTTTGCTTGGTGACTAGTAGGGTTATATAAGCAATTGAAAAATAAATAAACAAACCACAAATAAACAAACAAATCTTCAACCAGAGACATTCAACTCAATGACAGCTTCATATTTATTTATTTATTTATAATAATGCATGTTTAATGATGTTAATTCTCTATTAAAAGTTGTCATTTATATTTTTTTTTTTACGAAACCGGCCATTTTTAAAAAAGTATGCTAACCCAGGGCTAGTGTCATTTATTCTCTTTGCACCTAAAAAAAATTAAGGTATTTTCTATAAAATTATGACTTAAACCAGAATGCCAATAACTCTTAAGTATATTTGTTAGTATTTAATTGTTTGCTGACCGATAAACCATTTATTTTTATTAAGTGAGATCAGTTGTATATCAAATATAATATTAAAATGACAATAAGTTAATAATACTGAAAATAACATTCATAGAAAAATCAGTGAATTAACTACAATTATAGAAACAGACATGTAGTTGAAATTTTCTACGAAAAAAAAAGCAATTATATTATCTATTCTTACAATAGGCACTTGTATAAATTAAATTAAAACAAGAAAATAATAAAGCTGCGTACTACAACATAATAAGAGCGACGGTCTCTTATAGCTAATACCACAACAGGCATACACCGAAAAAAACCAACTGAGATAGAAAATTATTTTCCAAACTCTATTTCTAATTTTGCTTACTAAGAAGAACGTCATTCTTGGAACGGTTCTGTTCTTATTAGGACTCCTCAGGTAGACATAAACATTATCAACTTCAATCTCTAATGGGCCCTGTAAATGCGTAAAATTCACTCATTTTTCGAACTACTGGTTGAGTAAAAAATTAAGAAGTTGAAATTAACATAACAAAAGTTACTAAAACAATAAATCAATGAAGCAGATGAAAGTTCCAGAATAAAAACCGATTATTAATTAACCGTGTCGTTATTTGAATTACAACTTACGATAAAATTAGATAAACTCGCCAGGAAATAAGAGACAATTAAAGTCCCAATTAGGCCTTTTTATCGAACGGATTTCATTTCGACTGTATCAATTAACAATTAAAAAATTCCTGGCCGGGAGTAACTCGAAAATTCGATGGTTGGTTTGATTCAATTAAATGTCCGCGGGATGTCTAATTATCGAACATTATCGAAATGTATATCGATGGCATCGAACCGTCAATTTTTGGTTTCTTCTTAATTATATAGTACTTAACTACGAATATTTTGGCTTCTGGTTGGTTGGGACTGATGAAATTCCTTGGGTTTTGTTAGATACGTTTTACTTTCCTTAAAGAATAAATACGTTAAATGGTATGAAAACATTTTTTTAAAAATTGACAATAAAGTGACATATTTTGTAACCACAACAAGTGTCAAAATGATTTATTTTATGCAACAAATAAAAATAAACCTTTTTTAGTTCTAAAGTCAATTTGCAAGTCTATATCAAAGGAATAACGGTTGTCTTTATAAAAATAGAGTTTATTATTTATCTTTTAAACTAGTAATAATTCTATTTTTAGTTTTCAACCGAAATTTGAACAAAATAATCGAAAATACTGATTCGCTCTTACTCAATAATAAAAAAAATCCATTTATTGTTCAACAAGAAAATCCCAATTTTAGAACAATTTAAAATATAATGGTAGAAATATGAAAAATAAAAATATATTAAAATGTAAAGATTAAAAAAAAATTAAATACAAAAATTTTAAATCGAAAAATTATATAAAATTACAATAAACAAACAGTCTGAGACTGATAAAGTATTGTTCTAATTATGTTTTTAAAACACGTAAATGAATCAAAGTAGATATCGGAACCACTGCAAAAGTTATTGCAGATAGAACATGTTAAAAACATTGACCATTTTGAATAAATATTAGTGCGGGGTGTTTGAAGGTAAAAACATTGGTTAAGTCTGCTTACAAGTCTAGGAATATAAAAATTAAAAGAACATAAATGTTCTTAGTCATTAATTTTACCATTTACTAGATTGTAAGCAAATATGCAAGAGTAGTATTGTCTAAGATTAGCCAGCGAAAGAAAGGCAAACCTATTGAAAAGCACATTTATATCAACACCTTGAACACGATAAGTACGATCAAGCTTGAAAGTGACATACTTAAAAAAAATTATTGAACACTTTCAATTTGTTCATTGTGAATGTTATATGGACACAAAACCAAAGCAGCATATTCAAGACGCATTAGAACATATGCAAAGTACAGGGTTTTCAGACAAGAAATTGAATTGAAGCTAGCAATCTTCTCGCACTTAGGACTATTTTGCTGATATGATCCGGAAAAATGAACTTTATATCAAAAATTACTCCAAAGTCCTTCAGTTAAGCGAGTTTTAAAAGGATTATTGGAATTAAATATAATTCGATTTTAATAAGAAATGGACAAATTTGCATTTCTGGATGTTAAATGGTAAACTATTTTCATTACACCACTGCTCTGAGGTATCCAAATCTTCTTGTAGTAATGCACAATCTTCTCCTGTTGTAATCATCTTGAATATTTTTAGTCGTTTGCGAACAATAAATAATCACTTGAAAATTGATCACCAATATAATTCACAAACAACGAGAAAAAGTTCAATGCTAAATTACCATCCTGAGGAGCTCCACTGGTAGCTATAAATTGAAAGAATGTATTACTTCTGTATTCAACATACATATTGAGATATGTCTGAAACAGTGCAATGAGATCATGATCAAATCCGAAATTTTCCAGTTTACCTATGAGCGTCACAAGATCCAACTTATCGAATGCCTTCGAAAAGTCTATATAAGTTATATCGACTTGATTATGTGTATTTATAGCTTGCTAACTTTTTGGAATCCGTGACCATGAGATGCAGAAAACACTTCACTTAGCCCGCCACACAACATTGTCTTGTCCGCTGCTTTAGAGTATGAGGCAGCTTCACATGCTTCTGGTGGATACAGTAGAGTGAGGACTGTAAAATAGAAAAAAGAAGAAGAAAAATTTGACCAATTGGTTAACATGATAAAGAGCCTTACTGATAAAAAGATAAAAACGAAAACTATCAGTTGCTGGAATTGCGGTGAACTGGGACATGTACGCAGTTCGTTCAAACTCCCTAGGGTACCAACAAATGAAGACAACACGCTGCAAAAAAACTAGAGCGGGTCAGCCTAGAGGGTGCAGCTTCGACATAAAATCGTTTCAAAGACCCTCTTATTGAAATGTCGCGATAATAGTGAAATACGTAGACGGCGAAGTAAAAGGTAAAAAGTATACACTGTTGGTGGATACTGCAGCAACTAGGACCATTATATAACCAACAACCATAAATAACCGTGAGAAACTTCTACCAACAAGATTGCAACTGCGGACTGCCACAGGTTAAAGTACCAACATCAATGAGGAATTTTGGGTTCAGTTGAGAATTGGTACAGAAAAGTTTACTCATACTGTTATTGTCGCTAATATCTAGGAATAAGTTATACTTGGAAAAGATGTAATGAAATAACATGGTTTCCAGTTAGACTTTAAGAACAGATCGATCAAAGTTGGTGCCGACGAGGTATTGCTACATCCATATGGTGGCAGTACCGTGCCAGTTGCTGTACAGGAGGATACTACTTCTCAGAAGTGAAACCTTTATAGTAGCACAGCTTCAAGAAACTGTGGAAGAAGGCATACCTGTAATGATGGAACCTTGGAACCACGATGAAGTGGTTGGACGAGGAATTCTGAACGGAAAGGGGTTGGTCACGACTGCTAAAGAGATTCCAGTCCGTCTAAACGTTAATGATCACCTAATTACCGTCAACAAAGACACCAGAATTGGAACTTGTTTACCAGTAATTTCCATAATTCGTCAGACGATAACTTCTGATAATTCTAACGACAAATTCGAGCAAATCATTACAGTTGCTGGTCAATCTCTGAAAAAGAAAATAAGGGAATTTCTTCAACGATATCGTGACATTTTTGTACCAAAAGGAGGAAAAACAGGACGAACATTTGTTGTATAACACAAAAGTGACACTGGCGACGCCAGGCCGATTCGTCAATCAGCTAAACGATTACCAAAGGCCAAGAGAGAGTAAGCTAAAAGGATTGTTCAGAAAATGAAGGAAGACAGGGCGATAGACTCTTTTACCAGCCCATGGGTCTCTCCGGTAGCCTTGGTACAGAAAAGGCAGAAAACTACGAGGTTCTGTGTGGATTACCGTCAGTTGAACAATATTACCAAAAAAGACAGTTACCCTCTGCATCGAATCGACGATACCTTGGACACATTGTGCGGAAGTAAACTATTCTTTACCATAGACTTTAAGTCTGGATACTGGCAGGTGGAAATGGACCCAGTAGATAATGAAAAGGTAGCTTCAATGTTATGCCATTTGGACTATGTAATGCCCTGGCGACATTTGAAAGACTTATGGAAAACATGCCTGGTGTATTTAGACGATATCATAGTCTTGGAGAAGACCTTTAATGATCTTTCAAAAAACTAAGATGCCCAATTGATGCTAAACCCAAAGATATGCCAGCTATTTAAAAATAAAGTCAATTACCTGGATCATATTTAGTCAGCAAAGATGGCGTGGCTGTAAATAAGGAGAAAGTCGCTTCCATCAAATAATGGCCACAACCAACTCAAAACATCAAATAAAAAGTTTTTTTTTACTTTTTACGTACTACCGAAGGTCTATAAGGAAGTTCGCAGATATTGCTAAGCCATTAACATGACTCACAGAAGAAGCAAGAGAATTCTGCTGGGACGAAGACTGCAAAACTGCCTTTAAAACACTAAAGAAGCATTTAACAACAGCGCCAATACTAGGCTACCCACTACCAGAGGGAGAATTTATTATACTGACGCCAGTAATATGAAAATTGGAAGAGTGCTTTTACAGATTCAAGGGTGGAAAGAATGAGTACTGGGTTATTTTAGTAGAGTGCTCTCGAAACCTGAGCGAAATTACTGCTTCACGAGAAGAGAACTCCTAGCAGTTGTGAAATACATTGAACACTTCTACCAATAGCTATATGGAACAAAATTCTTAATCCGTACCAATCATGCAGCCCTTAATTGGTTGATGTAGTTTAAAAACCCAAAGGGTCAGCCAGATGGATTGAATGACTTCAAGAGTACGACTTTAAAATCAAATATAGAGTCGGAATAAGCCACCAAAATGCCGATTCTCTTTCTAAAAGATCGTATCTAGCAGAATGCTCTTACTGCAACAGAGCAGAATCCAAAGAAAGTGGACTACTTAAAACAACTGTAGTCAACGATAAGTAGGCCCCTGCCAAACTTAAGAAAGAACAAGAGAACGATCCCGTTTTAAAGAAGACGAGATAATGGAAATAGGAAAATTGTCGACCTACTGTAACGTTCATTTTTGGCCCCACGAATTAATAAAATTGTTTTGGCTTACCTGGTTAATCATACGAAAAAAAGGTAAAATCGTATGGTTGATATCACTATTATTTTGGTCATTAACTAATTTCACCTGTATTCTAACTTTCGGACATCATTATTACAATTTATTTCATCTCACCACTAAGTAAAAGGATAGTAGTTCTCCTAAAAATAGACCAAGTTTCGTTGTAAATTTATACATATTATGTATTATAGTCTCACCTTTGGGTAATTAATTATTTACGATACCATTCTTTAAGATTTTCTTTGTTTATTTGTGTTTATAGCTGTCAGTATTGTTTTTTAATTATGACAGTGAATGACATAAACGTCATTTGACGACAGAACACCGACAAGTGTCATGTTGGTGGGACGTTCCAATATCGGGCTCAGAACCCGAAGTAAGGTAGTTTCACAATGAGCGATTCTAAGTCGTGAGGGATTTTTTTTGCGATCGCTGTTGTATTAATTTTTGTCGGCAACAGTTTCCCAAATGTAGTTATACTGTAAATAAATATAGTTTTTAGGGTACCTTTCGTAAATGGTCTCTTAAGTTATATAGTGGGGAATTCTTGAGGATGAATTTCTGAACCCACTTGACATTTATCGGAAAGGGATTTCGGCCATTTTGGACGGCTGACGTATTGTTTCTGTCAGTGGGTGTTGAATCACAAGAAGGACGAATTTTGCGTCGAAGTAGAATTTTGTTAATATTTAGCCCCATCGGCTTACCCTAATTAAAGGGGATTTTAGATTCTACTTCATGGTTAATTGTGGGTAAATGGACATTTCGTATTTTGAGAGGAATTTTAGTGTATTGGTAAATTCCTATGGTCATTGGTCCAGCCCATATCTATTATAGGATTTTAACGCAATAATTGGGAGTTCACAGCATTTGGAGTGTGGAATATTGTTGTGCTGTGGATCATCTCACGTGTTTCTCATCTTTGGAAGGCTACCAAGTTAACCCTTTACGAAAAAGGTATGTTTTGTATATATTTGGTTATGTTACGCACCATGTGGCTGTTAATTTCTTTTGTGTTATGGCATGGTGTAACAGAATATTAATTATTTGAGCTCATAATACTGTTTATGACTCACTGTTGAGCCAATGTAATTTTTCTTCCTCCTAGATGCTGAATAGTTTCTAGTTTATGTACATTTTTGGGTAATCCTATAGTTCGGGATACTTGAGTCAATGTGTATTGACATTTTTCTTTGTAATATTTTAAGGGTTTCACCCAGGGGGTTGTTAACCCAGGATTCGACGACAGTTTCACCCAGGGGGTTGTTAGCCCAAGATTCGTCGACAGTTTCACCCAAGGGGTAGCGACTCAGGATTTCAACAGTTGTACACAGAGGGTTATATCGTCCGGAGTTCAACGGTTTCATCGAGGGAACACAGAACATTGGTATGCTAGCCGCCTAGCTTACTTGCAGCTAGATTTACAAGGATGATTCTCGTTCTGGATAGGAAGATGGGAATGCTGTAAAAGAAGACAGGTTTTTTTTATACGTTATATTGAAGTTTCATGTGTGCACTGTTAAACTATACATTCACTTTCAACCGAATGTTGTCAAGGTATCCTCAACATTATTTATACTTTTGAGCACAGAATGTTCTAGGGTTATTTCACTCATAACTTAAGTATTATCAAATAGTACATCGTTTAATTGATTAATATTTCAAGCTTTTACTTAATTTAAGCACTTAATGCTGATGTAGTGATCCTTCGGGTCGCAGAACACTTGGACTGCTTCCACGTTTAAGTTGTAATTCTTCAGTTATTAAGGGCTACTGCCATAATTTTACTTTTTTTCAATTTATTCATTATTAAATGGTCCAGACTTAACGATTAAGTTAAGCAATCTCAGAAGATCCGTGTGGGGGCAGAGATTAAGTAACCTCTTCCAATCTGGGAGTTTAAGTAAATAACCTCTGTGTCTGAAGTCCTTTGTGTATCTTTGTATTTTTATTTTTTTTGATATTTTTATTTAGTTGTATGAATTATACTTAATTATAAAATTACATGGTTTAATAATTTTCTTTTGGGTAGTTTGGTCTTAACCAAAAGTTAAGCAGATATCGCCTTCCAATTTGGAGAGGGTTATAAGCTTATAAGTTTATTGTTTAGTTTATAATATATGATATAGTATAGGTGCGGTTATGCACAATATTTAAGTTAACTATTATTTTATTTTTTTTATGTAAGGTGGAAATTAATATTTTGCGCATGCGTCATGCCTGGTACCAAGCTAACGACGAACCGTGCCATATTTTGATTTAATAATTTATTTTGGGTTATGCATATACATATACAGTGTAAATTTTCACTTTAATTTCCTCCAATTTTTTTGATTACCTAAGCCATTAGGTAATTAGTCTGTATATTTAGTAAATATTTTTTTCTTTATAAAGGAACATAAGTTGAGGTTTGTCTTTTATTTCTTTCCTCATTTACTGGGTTTTTGGGGAAATAGGATCATAGTTTGGCCACTATATAGACCCAGTTGGCGCCTTCTCATTTGTCTACTATTTCCGGAATTATTGTAAGTCATCCACCCCCTAGCTGCCGTCTGAGCGACGTCGAAGGCCCGAAGGTTGACACCGGAACAACCGAAACTTGTGTAACCGTAGTAGACAACATTTTTAATTGTAGTTAATACTTTAATAATTTTTTTTTTAGTTTAAAAATTTTGGTGGAATCACCAAGTTCATTTCTTAGGTTACATTTTTGGCGCCCAACGTGGGGCCGTCGTGTTTAAAATATTATATTTTGAGTAATTACCCTGGCTTTTTGATGAATATAAGTCTTAAATAATTTTCATGCTGATAGAATTGAGTATATGTATATGCATTTACCATTTGTTGTAAGAACTGAATAGTGTACCAATTTGATTCATTGATTCACCTTTTTAAATGATTTTTACTATTTGAATTTTGAGTATTTAAAGAAAGTCAACTAATTGTGTATTATAGTTGAAATTTTGACTTTATTATTATTTTTGCACTATAGTATATTTTGGAGCTTATATTTATATCGAGTTTATGAGTTTTAATATTAAGATGGCTCGTAAAATGTTTATTAATCGTTTGGAGAAAGAGGAGCTTGAGTGGGAACTTCGCTTTAGAGGTCTCAATGTTGGCACCGCAGAAGAGATGCGATCTCAACTTTCTATGGCTCTGCGTATGGAAAAAACTGGTGATAGTTTTAAGTACCCTAGTTATCCTTTTAAGTTTGCTGATGACGAGGCTGCTCTTTCCAGGAAGTGTGTGGAGTTAGACGCTTTGTTAAGTAGTTATAGTGGGAGTGATAATGTCAGCGAGACTCAGAAACTGCAGAGTAAGTTGTCACACACATGGAATAGGTTTGATCAAATGGATACTGCTGGAGATGTAGCACTTGAAGGCAAAAGAACAGAAATATTGACCAAATTGATTAGTTTGCATGATGAGTTTCAGGCGAAATCGCGACCACCTCCTAGTAAAGATGCTATTGTACCAGCTGCATTGAGTGTCGTGACCAGTAATCTAGATGGACAATTTTTGAATGGTGTGCAAAATGCTGCTACTTCGTCTCCTGTTGTTAGTATTCCACATGATTCTTCTCAGGCTAATATTTCACAAACTCATATTTCGCAGGCTAATATGTCTCATAGCCTAAATTCTAAAATGGTACCGCCACATAAGTGGGGATTAGAAAAGTTTTCTGGATCATCTAGGTCTTTGTCCATTACAGCTTTTCTCGAACGAGTAGAAGAACTTCGTATCGCTCGCCATGTTCCATCAGAAATATTGTTAGATTCAGGTGTTGATTTGTTTTCCGACAAAGCTTATCAATTCTACAAGGATGTCAGGCTTCGTGCTCACAGTTGGTGTGAATTAAAAGATGAGTTCAAACGAGAGTATTTAACTGCACATCATACTGATGATTTGTTTGATGAACTCAGGAAAAGGACACAACATTCGTCTGAGTCTATAGGTGTTTATCTTGCTGTTATGTCTAGTTATTTTAGTAGGTTGGGATGTTTTGTGCCTGAAAATGCAAAAATGTCAATTATTATTAAGAATTTACACCCTTTTTATCAAGATAGATTGAGAGATCCACTTCCTAGTACTGTAGAGGAGTTGAGATAAGTATGTCGTCGTATGGAGGATAGACGCGATGCTATAAATAGCTATGTTGAGCCTAACAGTCGAAGAGGTAATGTGTTAGAAAGAGATTTGGCTTTCGTCGATGTTGACACACGTCAAGTAGGTCGTTTGGATGTAGATCGTTTGGAGGTAGATAGTATGTCGATTGGTAAAGAGTCGTCAGTTGTATGTTATCGGTGTAAGAAACCTGGGCATCGAGCAATTGGTTGTCTTCTTCCCAAGCAGCTGAAATGTTTTAAATGTCAGCGTGAAGGTTATACAGTGAGGACTTGTCCAAGGTGTAACCAGGGAAACGAAGTCAGGCGCTCTTAACTGGTCGAAAGAGTAGTGCTGTACAACGTTCGACTAAAGTTCAACCCATTCTTGACTATATTTTGGATCATGCTAGGGATGACGAAAGGCCCTACCTTAAGGTAAACGTATTTGGAATTGAGTTATTAGGTCTTTTGGATTCGGGTGCGTCGAAGACTATTGTAGGTAGTACTGGTTGGAAACTTTTGCAGACTTTAGGTTTAGAAGTTGATACTTCGAAGAAAACTAGTTGTAGGGTTGCGAATGGACAGATGTGTGAGTGTATTGGTGAGTGTTTGGTTCCATTTGCCCTTCGAGATCAAGTGAAGATTATTCCTGTTTTAGTAGTGTTAGATGTTCCACATGTTCTTATTTTGGGTGCTGATTTTTGGAGAATAATGGGGGTTGTACCAGATCTTAGACATAATGAGTGGCATTTTTTAGAGTCTTTCGTTGATATTGCCACAGTAGATCATCTTAGAAGCAGTTTTACGCTTAGTGATTTGCAGAAAGTTCGTTTGGATGCTGTAATTGAGCATAATAAAGTTTTAATGGGGACTAGTTTAGGGTGTTCTAATGTTGCTGAACACACAATTGTTTGTCATTCTCCACCCATTAAACAAAGATATTACCCAGTTTCTCCAGTGATGCAGGAACATATTGATAAGGAGTTAGATGAAATGCTTCGTCTTGGTGTTATTGAGAAATCTAACAGCCCGTGGAGTTCGCCGATTTTACTGGTGAAGAAGAAGGATGGTACTTTTCGCTTTTGCGTGGATTATCGCAAGTTGCACGCTGTAACTGAAAGGGATAGTTACCCTCTTCCTTATATTACCAATACTTTGGACAAACTTCGTAATGCCCATTATTTATCCACATTGGATATCAAATCTGCATATTGGCAGGTAAAGGTGGCTGAGTCTTCAAGACCTTTTACAGCTTTTACTGTCCCTGGACGTGGGTTATTTCAGTTTAACCGAATGCCCTTTGGACTCCACAATGCCCCTGCGACGTGGCAACGCCTTATTGATCAAGTTCTTGGACCCGAGCTGGAACCTAACGTTTTCACCTATCTAGACGATGTAGTAATTGTTACTCAGACCTTTGAGGAACATTTGGTTATTTTAGAGGAAGTTTTTAGGCGTATTAGGGAAGCCAATTTGACTGTTAGTTGGGATAAGTGTTATTTTTGTCGTCCCCAATTGAAGTATTTAGGGTATGTTATAGATGGGACTGGACTTCATGTGGATCCTGACAAGGTCAAGGCTATGTTGTTGTTACCTACGCCTAAATGTGTTAAAGATGTTCGTGGTGTGATAGGAACTTTCTCATGGTACTGCAGGTTTATTCCCGATTTTTCCACTTTGATTTCACCAATTACGGCTTTGTTGCGTAAGGGTAGGAAGTTTAACTGGACACCAGAGTGTGATGTTTCATTTGATAAGATTAAGGAATGTTTGGTGAAGGCCCCTGTGCTAAGTTGTCCTGATTATAATTTTCCATTTGAAGTTCATTGTGATGCTAGTGGTTATGGACTCGGTGCTGTCCTCGTTCAGATTGATCCAGATGGGGATCGAGTAATTAGTTATTTGAGTCGTTCGTTGACTAAGCAGGAACGTGTTTATTCCACTACGGAGCGTGGATGTTTGGCTGTTCTATGGGCAGTAGAGAAACTTAGACCGTATTTAGAGGGTGTCTCATTTACAGTAATCACCGATCATTATTCCCTGGTTTGGTTACAAAATCTAAAGGACCCTGCTGGTCGATTAGCCAGATGGAGTGTCAAACTCCAACAATACGACTTTAAGATTGTTCATCGCAAGGGTAAAGATCATGTTGTGCCGGATACTTTGTCTAGGGCTATACCGGATGTTGAGATTAGTGAGGTTTCTGTTGTTAAAGATCGTTGGTACAGTGGTATGATAGATAAGGTGTTAAAACACCCTATAAAGTACTCACAGTGGCGAGTCATTGATGGTAAGCTATTCAAACACATTAGAACAAATTATAAGACTTTAGGAGATGTTGCTGACGATTGGAAAGAAGTTGTTCCTAAAGGAGATAGGCGAGGGATTATGCAACAATTGCATGATTTGCCTTTAGCTGGACACATGGGTGTGTTGAAAACTTTTAAGCGTGTTAGTAAAAGGTTTTATTGGCCCAAACTTAGGTCAGATGTGGCTGCGTTTGTTAGGAATTGTTCGGTTTGTGCAGCACATAAGGTTGACCAGAGTGGCCCTAAAGAACATATGACACCCCAACCCAGAGCTACTCGTCCTTGGGAAATTATTTCTACTGACTTGATAGGTCCACTACCTCGATCCATGGCTGCCAATAGATTCATCTTAGTCGTTGTCGACCTGTTCACCAAGTTTACGCTTACTTTTCCTTTGAAATCCTCTACTGCATCAATAGTAGCTAAACGAATTGAAGAGGGGGTATTTTTGTTGTTTGGTATTCCGTGTTTGTTGCTTTGCGATAATGGTCCACAGTTTACTTCGGGAGCGTTCTCTTCATAAATGAAGGGGTATGAAGTTTCGGTACGGTTTTACGCCCATTATCATCCTCAGGCGAATCCTACTGAAAGGTATAATAGGACTTTAAAAACGATGTTGGCTATGTATGTTTCTGATAATCACCAAAAGTGGAACGTTGACTTAGCAAAAGTGACTTGTGCTATACGTACTTCTTTTAATGAGTCTACTAAACAGACTCCTTACTATCTTAATTTTGGGAGAAATATGGTCTTAAAGGGTAGCGAATTTGCAATTAAAGATAAACTGAGAGATTGTTCTGCTGACATTGGTATTAATAATGTTGAGAATAACAAGGCATTTGATGATTTGTTTAAGGACGTCAGGGAACGACTAGATAAAGCTTCGCAGAAAAACGAAAGGGTTTATAATCTCCGGCGACGTAGGGAGGAATTGCTTCCTCATCAATTGGTTTGGCGTAAGAATTTTGTTTCTTCTGATGCTGCGCGGTACTATACTAAGAAGCTAGCACCTCGATGGGTTGGTCCCTATTTAGTTAAGAAAAAGGTATCTCCGTGGACATATGTTTTGATGGACGAAAAAGGTAATGACAAAGGGACTTGGAATATTAAAGATTTGAAGACAGCTAGCGCTGGTGAGAATTCACCTGAGTGAATTCTCTTGAAGTAAGGGGGGAATCTGTAACGTTCATTTTTGGCCTTACGAATTAATAAAATTGTTTTGGCTTACCTGGTTAATCATACGAAAAAAAGGTAAAATCGTATGGTTGATATCACTATTATTTTGGTCATTAACTAATTTCACCTGTATTCTAACTTTCGGACATCATTATTACAATTTATTTCATCTCACCACTAAGTAAAAGGATAGTAGTTCTCCTAAAAATAGACCAAGTTTCGTTGTAAATTTATACATATTATGTATTATAGTCTCACCTTTGGGTAATTAATTATTTACGATACCATTCTTTAAGATTTTCTTTGTTTATTTGTGTTTATAGCTGTCAGTATTGTTTTTTAATTATGACAGTGAATGACATAAACGTCATTTGACGACAGAACACCGACAAGTGTCATGTTGGTGGGACGTTCCAATATCGGGCTCAGAACCCGAAGTAAGGTAGTTTCACAATGAGCGATTCTAAGTCGTGAGGGATTTTTTTGCGATCGCTGTTGTATTAATTTTTGTCGGGAACAGTTTCCCAAATATAGTTATACTGTAAATAAATATAGTTTTTAGGGTACCTTTCGTAAATGGTCTCTTAAGTTATATAGTGGGGAATTCTTGAGGATGAATTTCTGAACCCACTTGACATTTATCGGAAAGGGATTTCGGCCATTTTGGACGGCTGACGTATTGTTTCTGTCAGTGGGTGTTGAATCACAAGAAGGACGAATTTTGCGTCGAAGTAGAATTTTGTTAATATTTAGCCCCATCGGCTTACCCTAATTAAAGGGGATTTTAGATTCTAGCACCTCGATGGGTTGGTCCCTATTTAGTTAAGAAAAAGGTATCTCCGTGGACATATGTTTTGATGGACGAAAAAGGTAATGACAAAGGGACTTGGAATATTAAAGATTTGAAGACAGCTAGCGCTGGTGAGAATTCACCTGAGTGAATTCTCTTGAAGTAAGGGGGGAATCTGTAACGTTCATTTTTGGCCCCACGAATTAATAAAATTGTTTTGGCTTACCTGGTTAATCATACGAAAAAAAGGTAAAATCGTATGGTTGATATCACTATTATTTTGGTCATTAACTAATTTCACCTGTATTCTAACTTTCGGACATCATTATTACAATTTATTTCATCTCACCACTAAGTAAAAGGATAGTAGTTCTCCTAAAAATAGACCAAGTTTCGTTGTAAATTTATACATATTATGTATTATAGTCTCACCTTTGGGTAATTAATTATTTACGATACCATTCTTTAAGATTTTCTTTGTTTATTTGTGTTTATAGCTGTCAGTATTGTTTTTTAATTATGACAGTGAATGACATAAACGTCATTTGACGACAGAACACCGACAAGTGTCATGTTGGTGGGACGTTCCAATATCGGGCTCAGAACCCGAAGTAAGGTAGTTTCACAATGAGCGATTCTAAGTCGTGAGGGATTTTTTTGCGATCGCTGTTGTATTAATTTTTGTCGGGAACAGTTTCCCAAATGTAGTTATACTGTAAATAAATATAGTTTTTAGGGTACCTTTCGTAAATGGTCTCTTAAGTTATATAGTGGGGAATTCTTGAGGATGAATTTCTGAACCCACTTGACATTTATCGGAAAGGGATTTCGGCCATTTTGGATGGCTGACGTATTGTTTCTGTCAGTAGGTGTTGAATCACAAGAAGGACGAATTTTGCGTCGAAGTAGAATTTTGTTAATATTTAGCCCCATCGGCTTACCCTAATTAAAGGGGATTTTAGATTCTACTTCATGGTTAATTGTGGGTAAATGGACATTTCGTATTTTGAGAGGAATTTTAGTGTATTGGTAAATTCCTATGGTCATTGGTCCAGCCCATATCTATTATAGGATTTTAACGCAATAATTGGGAGTTCACAGCATTTGGAGTGTGGAATATTGTTGTGCTGTGGATCATCTCACGTGTTTCTCATCCTTGGAAGGCTACCAAGTTAACCCTTTACGAAAAAGGTATGTTTTGTATATATTTGGTTATGTTACGCACCATGTGGCTGTCAATTTCTTTTGTGTTATGGCATGGTGTAACAGAATATTAATTATTTGAGCTCATAATACTGTTTATGACTCACTGTTGAGCCAATGTAATTTTTCTTCATCCTAGATGCTGAATAGTTTCTAGTTTATGTACATTTTTGGGTAATCCTATAGTTCGGGATACTTGAGTCAATGTGTATTGACATTTTTCTTTGTAATATTTTAAGGGTTTCACCCAGGGGGTTGTTAACCCAGGATTCGACGACAGTTTCACCCAGGGGGTTGTTAGCCCAAGATTCGTCGACAGTTTCACCCAAGGGGTAGCGACTCAGGATTTCAACAGTTGTACACAGAGGGTTATATCGTCCGGAGTTCAACGGTTTCATCGAGGGAACACAGAACATTGGTATGCTAGCCGCCTAGCTTACTTGCAGCTAGATTTACAAGGATGATTCTCGTTCTGGATAGGAAGATGGGAATGCTGTGAAAGAAGACACCCTACTATCAGGTTTTTTTTATACGTTATATTGAAGTTTCATGTGTGCACTGTTAAACTATACATTCACTTTCAACCGAATGTTGTCAAGGTATTCTCAACATTATTTATACTTTTGAGCACAGAATGTTCTAGGGTTATTTCACTCATAACTTAAGTATTATCAAATAGTACATCGTTTAATTGATTAATATTTCAAGCTTTTACTTAATTTAAGCACTTAATGCTGATGTAGTGATCCTTCGGGTCGCAGAACACTTGGACTGCTTCCACGTTTAAGTTGTAATTCTTCAGTTATTAAGGGCTACTGCCATAATTTTACTTTTTTTTAATTTATTCATTATTAAATGGTCCAGACTTAACGATTAAGTTAAGCAATCTCAGAAGACCCGTGTGGGGGCAGAGATTAAGTAACCTCTTCCAATCTGGGAGTTTAAGTAAATAACCTCTGTGTCTGAAGTCCTTTGTGTATCTTTGTATTTTTATTTTTTTTGATATTTTTATTTAGTTGTATGAATTATACTTAATTATAAAATTTCATGGTTTAATAATTTTCTTTTGGGTAGTTTGGTCTTAACCAAAAGTTAAGCAGATATCGCCTTCCAATTTGGAGAGGGTTATAAGCTTATAAGTTTATTGTTTAGTTTATAATATATGATATAGTATAGGTGCGGTTATGCACAATATTTAAGTTAACTATTATTTTATTTTTTTTATGTAAGGTGGAAATTAATATTTTGCGCATGCGTCATGCCTGGTACCAAGCTAACGACGAACCGTGCCATATTTTGATTTAATAATTTATTTTGGGTTATGCATATACATATACAGTGTAAATTTTCACTTTAATTTCCTCCAATTTTTTTGATTACCTAAGCCATTAGGTAATTAGTCTGTATATTTAGTAAATATTTTTTTCTTTATAAAGGAACATAAGTTGAGGTTTGTCTTTTATTTCTTTCCTCATTTACTGGGTTTTTGGGGAAATAGGATCATAGTTTGGCCACTATATAGACCCAGTTGGCGCCTTCTCATTTGTCTACTATTTCCGGAATTATTATAAGCTATCCACCCCCTAGCTGCCGTCTGAGCGACGTCGAAGGCCCGAAGGTTGACACCGGAACAACCGAAACTTGTGTAACCGTAGTAGACAACATTTTTAATTGTAGTTAATACTTTAATAATTTTTTTTTTAGTTTAAAAATTTTGGTGGAATCACCAAGTTCATTTCCTAGGTTACACTACTTGGCAAGAAGTATCGAAACTCCCCAGTATTTAAATCATACTGGGCTCAGTGTGACTCCTTTATCCTGGAATATTGGTTGTATAGATATAGGTACAACATTATTATAATTCTTTAAGTGAGCGAAACCATGCATAATTGATAATTAATAATTTAAAATAACTACTTGAATCCATTCAAACAATTCAAGTTGTATAAAATGTCACATTTTCTCCATAGAATTTTCCAAATATTCTTTTTAAAAAATCTTTCATTGGAAATACAAAAATTTTATGGTTAGTTATTTTTTACCATACACAATTTTATAATTTAGTTAAAATTTAAAAAATATTTTATGTTACATGTTACAAAATGGTGTTTTGTCTAACTCGTTCATGATAGGGTACCTCGCTCTGCTCGTCCCGGTAAATATTTACTGGTTATATAAAATAAGGAAAATAAGCCAAAGACAAGAATCTTACTTAGCTTAGGTAAACAAGCGACAGTATTTCAGGCAGAAATAGCAGCAATACATTACTGCGCAAAAGTGGCATTTAGTACCTTATGTCTCTGGAAAAACCATTGTCATATACTTGAGAGAGTAAAGCGATGTTAATTAAACTATTTTTAAAATAATTTTTGATTATACAAGGTTTCTTATAACTAACAGTCTAGTACAAACTTATATTTTTTAGATGTATTCTTTCAGAAAAAAAATATTTTGTTAAAAAATGTTGTGTACGAATCTTTTTCCACACTTTTTAATATAAAATATAACAACCATGTATTTCAATTTTTAGATAATTTAAACAAAGGCAATTTCATACTTTAATTTCTGAGAAAAATATGACTTTTTTATTCGAACCTTTGAATAATTTTTCAACAAAATCCCACATAGCGACAGAAGTCGTCGTAAATCCAGTGCTTTCACAATATCTTTAGATATAAATTCATGAAGAAAGCCACCAATGCTCGTAAAATATCGAAAAATGTCCCTCACTAAAACTGTTTCCGATTTAAATGTCTATCCGTGTTGGTGACTAATCGGTCTTGGGCATGGACATAGCTAAATATTTTTATATATTTATTTTAAACCTTTAAAAATATATTTAGTAAAGTTATATAACATTGATTTAATTAGCTTAATATGATTAATTCACCTCAAAATTATTGGTTTAAAATTTTTATATTACAAAAATTTAGAGGTTTCACAATCCTTGCAACCAGCAGGGATATTAAAAATGATGACGACTTTTTTTGTTTTTAAATATTTCTATATTTTTTTGTAATATATAGACAAATAATATAATTTCTATCATTGGCGGCTCATGATAATTTAAAATGGGTGTACATTTTCTCCAATAATTTTCTCATTTGTATGTTCGGTTCAAAACTTTGTACGAGAGCAAATATCGCTGTTTTTCTTTTATTATTTGAGTTTGTATTAAGTGTAGTTATTATTATCAATATCATACTGTTTTAAAGCATTACAACTATTAATATTTGTTGTGATTTTAATACGTTGAAAACCATCTATAAACATTTTCACTTAGTCAACTGACTTTTCTTCATATTTTGCGATTATTTTTAAATATATATCAAGTTATGCAGAAAGCCTGACATTTATTTTTGTGTAAAAAATATTATATGAAACTGTACATAACTAGTAAATTAAAATGTTTATTTTATAAGATCAGTTCCATCACAATACATAAAATAACATAGATACAAACTAGAATGAAGATGAATAATACGTGGCATTCTAAATTATACTCTTCACAGTTTAACAGACCCTCTTTTCAATCAGATTTTTTTCAGAATCAATAGGCTTCACCCACTTGTAGAGCTTGATTTTTCCAAAAATTTCAAGTTGATATAATTGTTCGGTTTCGAGTTAGTTTTTTTTTTAAATATTTCAACCCACTTAACACCCACTTTTATTCAATTTTTTATTTATTTTCAATAGGTCTCATCTCCTTATAGAGATTGATTTTTACTAAACATTTCATGTTGATATGGCTTTTCATTTTTAAATTGATTTTTTTTTTAATTTTACCCATTTATACCCACCATTGTTAATCAGATTTTTTTTCAAAATCAAAGGACTTCTTCTACTTTTAGAGCTTGATGTTTGCTAAAAAATTTAATTTTTCGTTTTTTAGTTAGGATTTTTTTTTTAATATTTTAACGCCCCTCAACTCCCCAATTTATTCAGATTTTTTTCAGAATCAGCAGACTTTACCTTCCTATAGAAATTCATTTTTAAAAAAAATTCATGATATCCCTTTTCGTTTTTAATTTAGGATTTTTTAATTTTAATCCATCTTAACTCTCTATTTTTAATCAGATTTTTTTTCAAAATAAATAGGCTTTATCCCCTTATAGAGCTTGATTTTTGATTAAAATTTTTAAGTTAATATCATTTTTCGTTTTTATCGTGCAGTCAATAATGTGACATCGGACAGACGGAAAAAGTAAACCTATAATACTCTTCACAGACTACTGTGTGAAGAGTTGAAAAAGAAAATATGGTAAAATGAACAGTTTAAAGAGGTCAACAATAATATTTAACTTCTTTTTTCAAAGGATACTAAAAGTTTGAAATAACAGCACATAATTGAAAATTTAAAGAAATCTGTGAACTATAATATGGAGATACACATTGTAAAATATTATCCAAAGTATTCTTGCTCTGACTATGGTCTTACCCTAATTTCTGACTTTTGCACAACAAATTTTATAATTTTTTATATTTTCAAATTATTGTTTACTTGTAGTTGGAAAATTATTGTTTTGATATGTACTTATAGGATTGATTAGATTTAATTAGGACTATGGGCCATGTGGCCTCCCCCACCTCGACCTTTTCAGATCTATTGTGGATATATAGGATTGATTAACAAGAGCATGTATATATGTGGGATATGGCTTATTAAGTACGTGTAATAATCACAATGAATGTTTGATACTTATTGCTGTTTTCGAGACATACTTTATTACCAACTGTCTTATTTTTATTTAATATCTCAGGGATCAAAATTACCAATACACCTAATATTTCTGAAAATACAAAATTATACAAACAAGGCAATAAATGTCTTACATTAGAATAAAAGATTTGTACGCAACACACAATCAATGCTGGGGGTAACATGATAATTTACATGCAGACATAACTTTATATAAATGCAAAATGTCTCATTATGATTATATTAAATTTAAAGGATTGATCCATTTTCCTATTTACATTGGTAAAGTGAAAAACAAATTGTCTCTTTATTTTATCTCCTATATTCAACGTTTATTTTTACATAATTATGTCAAGTAGTTACCCTATCAAAATAATCCCATTTTTTCTTTCAGTCGATTTTGTGAGAAACAAAAATTAACAAATATTTTGAAATAGTCTTAGAATCGTCTTAGACACTGAAACAAAATATAAAACATAAATTATAGTCGTAAAACTAAATTACAGGTAAATAATACAATATAAACTCAAAAATACTTTGATTTGCCTTGCCTTTAAAACGTTTTTCTGGAACAATCCATGAATTGACATACATACTTCCAATTTATTAAAGTCGCAGTTCTTATTTAAACATTATTTTTTAAATGAGCAAAATTAAAATATAGTTTTATCGGGTTTTATAGTAGATTGTTTCGTAGAGGAAAGATAGTTTGTTTGATTTGGAGCAGTGTTGCCAGAATATATTTTTGAAATGTACCAGATTTGTCTTAAAACTGTACCAGATTCTTTAAATGTACCACATTTTTCTAATTCTATTTTCAGTGACGTTTAATTCATTAAATAAAAAAAAAGGGGTCTTTATAGATAACGAACACAAACAAGGAGCAAGGAGCGTAAAACGCTAGACGCCGAGGAAAAAAATACTAGATTTTGCTTAGAGTGTCCCAGAGTACATAATTTATCGAGAATGTATTACATTTAGTATAATTGTACATTTTTGCCACGAAGAAATCCGAATCGGAAGTCCGGAGATAATAATTAAATTCCAATAAACTTGCCATCTTCTTTTTAAATATAGTTTTAATTTGTATGTACTGTTGATTTACCCTTTATATTATTGAAAATAATATACTAGTATACCAGGTGTTCAAATTAAAGTTAAATACCGCCGAAAATATGCATTTTAGAAAAAAAGTTTCAGACAAAAGTTTTATAGTTTTATAGTTTTTTGGGGGAAACATTTTGGCTAAAAATTTTTTTTTTATAGCTGATCATATTATGGCCATATCGAGGTGGACTTTGTTTTTTTAAATGGGAACCCCATGTTTTTTGTAAATATTCTTAAAGTACATAAAAAAATAAGAAACTTTAGATGAAAATAATTTTTAACAGCTAACAGCTACTTAAAAATTTTGCTGGGCGAAAAAAAAGTTGGCCATATTATGGTTAGCTGAAAAAAACGATTTTAGCCAAAATTTTTTCATCACAAAACTATAAAACTTTCGTCTGAAACGTTTTTTTTATAATAGGCGGTATTTAGCTGTAACACTTTAATTTGAACACCCGGTATATAGGTTGTTGATGGTGGTGAGTTCTGTATTTTGGCTTTTAAGTTCCTCTTTGTAACCTAGAATCGATTTTACGTATTACCTAATATTATCTCTCGTTTATAAGATATAGCCAAAATCAAGCATCAAAATATAAAATTAAACAATTTAAAATTACATTCGTGTGACTTTTACTTATTACCTCTAAAAAATCAAAAAATATAAAGATGCGGTTGCAATTAATAACAATTGATTTTCAGCTGTATATTTATCCACTCCATAGATACGCCTATGTCTTCAGAGCCAATCTAGATATCAAAACTCTCAATGCTAAAGCTAACGAGAAAATTTTGTGGTATATAGATATCTAAATGTGTGTAGTCAATATCAATAACTTAGTTGAAATCGACCATCGCTTTTAAGAACCGAATTTACTTTGAATTCGGCCATTCTTGGAAATATTTGGTAGATCGCTTGTTTTCGGGATCAATAACTTTAATACTTTTGACTGTTATTGTTTTTCGGAAATGATTTTATTCAAATCGCGGACCTACCTGATCGAATTGATTCGAAAAGATAGAATTGCTTAACAGTAATTATGACAAGAGAAGAACAATAATTATTGGTAAATATTATGGAGTAGGTAGTTTTATAATTCAATTTCCATATAGAGAAGTAAATAAATCAAGTCAATATAATAGAGATGTATAAATTTCAAATATTATCTATTCAAAGTGTTTCGGAAAAACTTTAACAATCGTGCATTTTGATAGAAGTCACTAATTAAAAAAAATATATATAATAATATCCTGATGACCAAATATGAACTCTGATGGATTTTATATCCGTGCAGTGTTCTTACTGGTGGTAAAAAGAATATAAAATATATTCGTTGAGTGGAACGAAATGGTCTACATTTTCGTTTTGTAATTTGTGCGTAGAATATCTAGGGTATGAATGTAGAAAAGAAAATAATATATTAACTAACAAGGGTAGTAAAAAGCTTATTGCGAGTAGAAAAGGTGAGCACAAATCACGTTAGCGGCGAGTGTAGTAATTCTCTGAGCATTTAGTTGCTTTTACAACTCGACTAATATACTATACTTTATTTACAACCACATTCATACATTCAAAATAAAGGGAAGGCTTTTATAAATTATAATATTAATTAAATACAATTAATTTAAAAATCATTAATAAATTTGGCAAATTTTGAAAAACTATGAGTTCGTTAGTATTTTTAAGTATTTTGTAGAAGGTATTGAAATAGGTGATGTAGATTTAGTAGAGGAATTAGACACTATTTGATTACTGTTATTCATCATTCTCATTAACTTCGATTTCGTCTAGATTTTCTTTCATTTTTGGAATGTCTCTGATATTGTTGTTTTACAATTTGTTGTCTTTATTCTCTTCGTCTTCATCTCAGTCCGGGACGAAAAATCGTCGAGTACTACCAATTTTTCTTTTATTGCTTCTTTATATTATTGCCATCTGTTTTAATTCTGTAAGGGTCTATTTATACTCCCTTATTATTAGTATTTGTCTCAGCGGTTGAGTGCCAACTGAGCGCGTCTCCGGGTGGTGGATAGGAAAACGGTCAAGTTTTCCTTGGTTAGTGGTAGACATAAGTAGAGTGCGAGAGCCTAAAAACCCTCAAAATCTTTTGCGAAGGCTACCGCCGCGAACCAACTCCTCCAATCTAAGGTGTAAGGTAACGTGTCGACGGATGAATTGTCGCAGGGGCAGATGCGGCAGCAAACGCTTCCCTGAGGGAACCTGGCGAAACCCTCTTGTATCTAGCCTTGCCGGCGCTCTGCGTCGGTCGACCTTTCCTTTGCTAGCTACTCGTGGGAACCATATGGATTCTGAAACACAAAAACCCGAAGAGACTGGACATCGACGCTCACCTCCGGCAAAGGAGACTGGACGACTAAGTCCAACTCCGGCGCAGGAGGCTGGACTTCAAAAAAAGGAGGATAGACATCAACGCTCACTTCCTGCAAAGGAGCCTGGACCACAAAGTTCAGCTCCTGCACAGGAGGCTAGACAGCGACGCCAAACTCCAAAAAAGGAGGATGGAAAAAGTAGTTCACCTCTAACTAACAGGCCCCGTAGAGGCAAAAGAATCTGGGTCTGAATCAAAGAGGAGGAAGAGCGATAAGCTGCAGGCAGGCAGTGCTACGGCAACCGCCACCCTCAGCAAACTCCCTCACTGCAAAATAAACAGAAGCGGCCTAATCAAGTCCTTAGGCAGGACGCTAGTTCTGCCTCCACAAGAGGCCAGGAACACGACGCAACTAGGAACAAGAAAAGGCCGCGATCTCGCACCTCTTCCGAGGTTACGCCCCGGAAGGAAAAAAAAAACTAAGCCGGGACCACAAAGTTCTGTCTGGGTTAAGCTGCATTCAGTACTTCTGTTGGCAATGAATATATACATAAAAATGTTTTGAGTATGATGTGTTTAGAAAATTAATGCATTAGTTCACCTTCTAAACATTTACAGGAGTGATACAATAGGTTGTACAAAATACCCGGAAAACGTCTGTAATAACTAGATAGGAAAGGCATCTATCTAAATAACTATAAATAATTTGTGGTGATTTTAAAATTATTATAATAAAGAAATGTACGACAGTTTTTTTACATACAAGGCTACTAACTAAATGTGTTTAGACAAAAGGGTAGAAATTTTCTCAGTCTCAGTCCTATTGAATCCCATTTCATATCTTTAAATTTAAACGGTTTTGTAAATTTATAAGGTTGAATATTTGATTTTTATATTTATTTAGATTGAATATGACTGATAAAAATCTAATTTATAATATTTTTATTGTAAAGCAAAATAAAAGTGATACAACTAATTAATAACGCGCTTGTTATACAGATGTGTATCCCCATTTGAATCATAGATGGGGTTCTACCTCTTTTTAAAGACCATTCAAGTATAATGTTGCAAACAAAAATAACTGGCAAGAATATTTACCTAGTGTTTATATGCATCAACCATAATTCATTCATCAGTAGTTTTCGCCCTGTATAAATCTCTGTCTCAATATCGTCGTGTAGTCCCGGTCTGTTGGGAACACTGGTCACCGATGGTAGTGATATATGACTCCCCGGTTATACGAACTCTTCATTAAATCCGGCATATGATGACGTAGTATCGGAACGAAAGGGTGAAGTTGCGAAACTCCAATTTAGAGAACCGTCTCGGCTTACATTGCATGCGATATCGAGAAAATTTAGAGTTGAAAATTGTTTAACTTCATAGTTATAGAAGTTATTAGACTGACTGTCTAACAGTATAAAAAATATTAGTTACAGACATTCTATAACTAACCAACAAGCGAAGGCGATTTAATAATAGTAAAAATAATGTCTTTTACAAAATGCTGCATAACTATCAGTTTTTAACAGACTTCAAAAAAGGAAAAGGTTTTTAATCCGTCATAATATTTGTTTTGTTTATTTCAGCGACGGTGTCCGATTTCAATGATTCTTTTTTTGGTCCAACATAAATTTGCTCAAAATTTAATAATTGGATCCATTAGAAAATCGTCATACTCTTCATTTTTTACTTTCCTATCTGTATACAGATAAGGAAAGTATAGGAATCATGATTTTTTTCGACCTCCAGTTTTCGACGGATTTTTACGTCTTGGGGTCCCCTGAATCCGTTTTGACTATTTTCGGGATTAGGTCTGTGTGTGTGTGTGTGTGTGTGTGTGTGTGTGTGTGTGTGTGTGTGTGTGTGTGTGTGTGTGTGTGTGTGTGTGTGTGTGTGTGGGTGCGTGCGTGCGTGCGTGCGTGCGTGCGTGCGTGCGTGCGTGCGTGCGTGCGTGCGTGCGTGCGTGCATACGTGCGTGCATACGTGCGTGCGTGCGTGCGTGCGTGCGGGCGTGCTTGCGTGCGTGCGTGTGTGTGTGTGTGTGTGTGTGTGTGTGTGTGTGTGTGTGTGTGTGTGTGTGTGTGTGTGTGTGTGTGTATTGGCTGATATAAAAAAAAACTGAGAACCAAAGTAATATTGATATGATCTCCAAATATTTGTCGTATGCCACCAAAAATCTTACTTGAACACTAAATATTTGAGAACCAAAATAAACAAGAATCGGCATCACAATAAAATATTTGAGTCCCAAGAACACAGGCATAAAAAATTATACAATCAAGCACTATAACTAAAACAAGAAGACAACTTCTATTGCATTCTGGGAGGGTGTCATGTACACAGGTTGACAACCTGGTCTTATTTTTTTGGTGCTCACATATTATTCCCGATCATTATTTTGGGATTTGTATAGTATATTTGGTGTGAACTGATAATTCTAAAGCCGGCCCCAGACAATGCGTGAATTCGGCGAATGTTCCTTCGTACTGCGTCTTCGGCATGCCTTCGGTTACCCTCCCACACAGTGCGGCATTTGGAAAATGTTCTAATGTTGACAAACGTTCGCCGCAGGGCCTCAGTATAGAACAGTAGCGGAGAGCAGTGGACAGTGACGATGAGCAAGCGGCTGCAGTTGCAGCCTGTATGGTAATTTTAATAATGAAATAAATAATACAACACGTCGCTAAACTTGGCGCGACTCTGACTAGAGACAGAATAGGTAATCAACTAGGCGTAGTTGAGCATACTGTCTGGGAGCTAACGCGAATGAGCGCGAAGGCACTTTGTCTTTCTTTGCTGCGTGTTGTTTTACCGACAAGACTACGGATAGCAAGCGAATGCCGAAGAATACGCGCAGTTGAGCTCCCACACACTACACGCAGGACCGCGTATGCCGAATATTCGCCAATTACACGCATTGTCTGGGGCCGGCTTTAGGAAACATTATTTAATGTGGGTTTTCATTTAATTTAACTTTCAGCTCATAGACTTTTATTAGATATCATTCATTTATTTTGGAGATTATTTAATATTTTTGGTGTTAATGTATTACTTTAGGTACGGCTTTATTATTTATGCCAACTTTGTTAACATTTCAGGTGCTCATAAATTCTATTTCTGGTTGAGATTTTTTGGTGCTCCTTAATTGAATCGTTCATTTCAGAAAGTCCATATCTCCAGAAATATACATTTTGAATAAACAAGAAAAAACTGTTTTGCGCCATAAAGATATTTTTTTTCTTTATTTAAAAAATTTGAAGTTATTTAGGAGTCTGCCCCTTGAATAGTGACAAAAAACTATAAAATTAATTTAGTTTTGTTAACCCATGAAAATAATTTAAAGGGGTGTTCACTTAAGGGGTTTCTGCAATAAATTGGTTAAAAAAAAGTTTTGAAAATGTTTCTCTTTATTCTTAATTTTTACAGTTATAAATTAAATATAGGAGTTATTTTCTTCAAGTTCCGAGGCCTTACTCATCCTCACGTTCTGAGTCCATGACACAATCAGCTTCTGTAGTCGGCCATCTGAGTATATCTTCATAGAAATGCTCATATCCTTTGGTGTATTCCATCAGCTTCCGTACGTCATCAAGTTTTTTCTTGTTTATTGGAACCTTCCCAGCAGGATAAGCCTTCTGAGTTGGCAGCTCAGGAGCAGTATTACTTTTTTGGAGACTAAAAGTGGAAGAGATCATACCATTAATAAAGGGTTTGGCGATTACTTTTCCAGGAGTATCTAGACTGTAGATAAACTCTTTGTAGGCTGTTATCTTGAGAGGTATTCTTTGGTCTTTCGAAATACCCCTTCCAGAAGTTTCATCGGAGTTCGTTGTTTTTTTATAATATCGCGGCCACCAGTCTTTGAAACTAATAATTTCGTCAGTACGAACCTGATGTATTGAAAAGCGACCGACTTTACTAGCTTTTACAATAAGATCGGTATATTCTTGAGGCGTGTAAATTCGGTCGGTTCTTCTTAGAATACGTTTTATTGACCCAAAGTCGCGGTCACATGGCAGAAAGGAATGGCCACGCATAGGGAAATAGTGGATGATTTTTTTAAACTGGCCTCTATCGCACAAATTCATCAGAAACCGCAAAGTTGTGTGGTTTTTGTTTTGTCCTGCTGCTCCATCACTAAACAAGAAAAGTGTTTTGACAGTATTTGGTACTTCATTTTGAAGGTAATGCAATAAAAAGGAACACACTTCATCAGGGCATTTATTTGCCTCTCCTTCATGATACAGGTAGAGTTTCGCTTTATTCGATTTTAAATCGTGAATGCAAAAAACATTCACCCAAAGTTGCCGCATGTAGAATACTTCTTGGACAGGTATCAGGGGTAGGGGTAGATTCTGCATATAGTCGAATCACAAGGCTACTGTATCATCGTCCTGGTTTTCACTTGCCGTTTTTAAGGTAGAATATAACATCTTCGCTCTCCTTTTGTGAATCATTAACTCGGCAGCAACATTCCTTTTGAAATTCTCGCTTAAACCTGGATCTTTCATTTTGACGCTTAAACTTTCGCATTTGCTGCATACATCTACTTGTGGTCTACCAAATGAATAACCAAAATTTTCTTTAAAGTAATGATAATAGAAATTGTATTTCACAACATCTTTTAAATGGGGGTGCTCATTTTGAAACAGTTCATACATTTTGACAATATTAAGTCGAGCGTCTAAGTATTTCCTTAAGTTTCCCCCATAATGAGTTTCCTTTACTTTAAATTTTAAAATATGTTCATGCCCTTTAATGCAAACGTCTCCCTGAATAGCATTACCACTTCGGTTTTTCCCTCGCATGTCACACGGAGTTTTTTTTTCAACTAAAAGCTTACAAATCTGACGCACTCGGTCAGCAGAAATTCCATGAACTTCGATAAAAACATTTTTACACACGCGTTTAAATTCGCCATTGATTCTAAGGTAATAGTTAAAAGAGTGATTTTTCTTAAATAATATTGATTCACTCTCATTTACATGTGAAAGATCCTCTTCTTCTATGTCATCTTCCATATTTTGTTTACCTTGCTGTGTAGGATTATTCCCGTTTCCTGGGCGCCTACGTTTAATCTCCCTTATTTCAATCCAACTTTGAAGATGCGTATCTTGGGTATTTTTGTTTTCAAATGAATAGAAATTGTTCCAAATTTGGTGTATGTTCTCCCCGTTTAGATGTAAATAACATTTACTTAAGCACTTACATGTAATAGCAATGGGAATGGATTTCTTTGGGACCTGTTTCCCTGTATATGTTACGTATGATTTACCTTTAACTCGTGCTGTACGTATAACATTGCGTTTGTATGTACTTTCGAGTGAAATACCTCTCCTCCTTTTTGGAATAGTTTCTTCTTCCGAACTGCTAAACATTATAATAATTTAGTCTAGTATAATAAACACTATCCTACGAAAATAGAAAATAATACAGTAAACAACTTCTTAAGACGTGGTTGCCTAATAAGCACAATAGCATAGCTTTTTGTGCACTAAGGGCGGAAAGTGCGCCAGTAGTGTCAAATTATGACAATTCGCGGAAAACGTCAACTTTCTAGTTAGATTTGAATATGCAAAAGCCTACTTTGGATAGTGATCGTAGAAAAACCGTATTTTAGCGCAGAAAGCCCATAATTGTTGGTGCATAGGGGGTTTCCGCACCAAACGAAGATTTCACGCTGTTGATTAGGTGTTTATAGTACGACTATATAGGAGGTTAATGCACTAAATGATGTCTTTGCGTACAGACATTGTAATTTCGGGTATAACTCCATTTTGATATTTTTGGTCGATAGGGGGTTTCTGAAATAAACGATTCAATTACTTTTGGTGGCCAAATATTATTTTGAAGACATAGTACAAAACTTGGTCACTTAATGTTGTGGCTCAATAATTTTGTTGGTGCTCATTTAAAATATACCCAAAAAAATCATTTTTCATCATACCTCTCTGAAAACACGTCTTTTTAGCGTACCAAAAATGGGTTTTTCCCATGCGGTAAATGACGTCATTATTTACTTTTGGTAGCAACACTAAACAATGTTTCTATCACTCCTTTAGCATCGCGTTAGCAACAGCAAACAACTCCTATATTATTATGACAGTTTTCAGTTTATTAAATTCTTATTAATATAGCAGCAAAAATACTTTTGCCTTGCTTTTGTTTTCAGAGAGGTGTAATAAAGAGTATCGTTCATTACACGTCCATAAATGCGTTTCCCGTGCTTGCATGACCTTCCATGAACGGCTTCGCCTCACACGGAAAATTGTCATGCGCGCACGAGAAACGCATATTTTCTGGATTCGCAATCGTAATGAAATCAAGAGCGTAATTTCAGCATTTTAACTGAGGTGGCAAGGTCTGCCGGGGGCTCCGGAATACCTTCAGGTAAAAGGTGGGTCCATGGGTCCCCCCTGTAATTCTTTTTTAAATTTTGGCGTTAAAATGATGCATTTTTAAAACTTTACATACTATACCAGCATATAAATGTTAAATAATTTAAACTCATTGTTCTGTTTATTATTGATGTGCCTTGTTATATTACAATGTTTTATTTTTAGTCACATTGCATTACATATTACAAGGTTTCTGAGACAAGTTAAATAACGAATGAAGATTGTGACATGTTTATAAACTGTAATTTTTCACTTGTTCGCAAATAACTGATATGTTTACTGCCGATTTTTTGGGTAGCAAAAAGAAGGTTTTGGGAATGTTTCTTTCTGTCAGCCTCTTCAACAAATTGTTACTAAATTCAGTCGGAAATAAAATTATTTATGGACCACGGGAAATATTAAGTCTCAAAAATCTCAAGCAATTGCAAATAAACTTTGCCCTTGGACACTTATAATTCCCTTGATGCATAAATAACTATAACACACCTAATCTAACTATTACACACCTAATGTGGACATAAAATAGGAATCCGTGTGTTCTGTAAACAAAATGCGACCTACCTTATAAGGACAAATGCGCAAATCTAATAGAAAGAGTAAGTAAATAAGCAAAAGAGAGTAAAACAAAAGACGTTACTGATTTTCGATTTTAAATGATGATTGTGTCTATTAATCCTCAGTGTAAGCTATTAAATTGACAAATAAATCTTGGAAGTTCTTCACTTCTGAACTGTCTTCTAAATTAAAAAAAAATTATTGTGAACTTTCTTTTATAAATTATATCTAGTAGCTATATTTAAAATAGTCTAACTTAAAGTAATCAATACTAACGCTACCAACATTTCAAAAAGAAAGGGCCTTTATTTAGCTTTACATCAAGTTATTTATAATGTCACTCCTGAAGATACAAACCTTGATTTGCAAAACAACTATCGAGTTTTGAGTTTTTGAGTGTTTTAATATTATTAGTCTAAATATAGTGAAATTTTTACATTTTACTTTAGAATTTTATTATATTATTAAAACTGTGTATACATGTAAGAATAGAAATGCTTTGTGCAGACAGACCGCCTAAGGAAACTAGTAATGAGGTGTATAAAAGTCTAAAAATAGAATAAGTGTATGTCCCCGTGAGGATGGTTACAGACAAAAATAGCGATACACCGCATTGTATGGACTAATAGAATAAGTGTATGTCCCCGTAAGGATGGTTACAGAAAAAAATAGCGATACACTCCATTGTATGGACTGTCCGCATAATTTTCAATCCTTTAGAAATATATGAAGATGCGAGTGTATCGAAATTTTAGTTATATTCTCTGATTGAGCAAAAAAAACTGAAAAGGGTTTAATCCCCAGCAAAATTGACCCCCTAATTCACACAGCAGTCATGTGTCCTCTTAAGGATTGCGGGACCGGTATGTGTGTGTGTGTGTGTGTGTGTGTGTGTGTGTGTGTGTGTATGTGTATGTGTATGTGTGTGTGTGTGTGTGTGTGTGTGTGTGTGTGTGTGTGTGTGTATGTGTATGTGTATGTGTATGTGTGTGTGTGTGTGTGTGTGTGTGTGTGTGTGTGTGTGTGTGTGTGTGTGTGTGTGTGTGTGTGTGTGTGTGTGTGTGTGTGTGTGTGTGTGTGTGTGTGTGTGTGTGTGTGTGTGTGTGTGTGTGTGTGTGTGTGTGTGTGTGTGTGTGTGTGTGTGTGTGTGTGTGTGTGTGTGTGTGTGTGTGTGTGTGTGTGTGTGTGTATGTGTGTGTGTGTGTGTGTGTGTGTGTGTGTGTGTGTGTGTGTGTGTGTGTATGTGTGTGTGTGTGTGTGTGTGTGTGTGTGTGTGTGTGTGTGTGGGTGTGTGTGTGTGTATGTGTGTGTGTGTATGTGTGTGTGTGTATGTTTGTGTAATTCTTTACCATCTTGCGCGATTTCTCTGTTTTTTTTTTGTTAGTAAGGGGCTACCTCAAGGGTGGTCCCATATAAATTTGGTCAAGATATGGTGATTTTAAGGTCTTTTTTAAAATTGCTTTTATTGTAATTTAACGAGACCTTGATAAACAGTCCACTTTTTTGAATGGATCTAAATACTGAATGTTTATGATATAAATTAGTTAAGACATAATGTCGTCATTAATAATCTTTATTCTTTGATTTATTTATCAAGACAAATTGCAAAATACACGAAACATTTATTAACAATTTATTAAGGTCGTGTTATATGAATGAGTTTATTTCTAGAGTCCTAGATGTTACTTAATTAAATAAATAAAATAACTTTTTTTTAATAAATACTCCAACCCAAAAAGCATTTACGATTATAACAATCTAATCATTAAGATCAATTGGTATTTTATTTTAACCTAACTTATTTAGGGATGATAAACTTTACAAACTAAGATTCTACTCAATATTGTACATTAGTCTAAGTATTTGGTTACACTACCGCACTATACTCTGCTTTTATCTAACATCACTGAAATAACTCAAGAGTCTTGGTTATAGATTGGCATTGTTGAGAAGGTGGACACTCTTAAAGTTTCCATGTTGGAGCAGTCGTTGTTGGTGACTACTGGGAAATTTTTATATTGTATTTTCAACAGTCTCCACTATGAAGATCAGTACTGCGGCAATACTAGGGTGCATCAACGATATTCCTGAGTACTTTATTCTGGAAACGTTGAATAATTTGGATGTTAGTTTTACTGGCACAGTCCCAAAGCTAAATACCATACGTCCATACAGATTTCAATACCTGCCTGTAAAGAAGTAGTTGTTGTATAATTTGGAATTTTTTTTCTAGCAACCAATATATTCTTTTGTATTTTATACCAAGCTATTTGTGTTTCTTTTTAATATGAACTTTTTCCAGCAAAGTCCAGCATCAAGTGTTATACACAGATATTTTGCTGTATTGGTGAAAGGAATCTAAGTGTCGTTTATTTTAATAGGAATATATTCATTTTGTTTATTGCTGAAGATGATATGGACAGATTTGCCTTAATTTAATATTATTCGACATCTTTTCATCCCGGTGTTAATCTGGTCTATAGATTTTTGCAATTTTCTATTAGCGTCTTCGTGATTTTTTTACAGCAAGGATTACAGTATCATCAGCACATGTTGCGATATTATTGGGCTTAAGATTAGGATATCTCTGGTATACAATAGTTCAATAGCTCAGAGTATTGACGTGGCAGGAACATGTTCAGTTTTTGGATCAGGCCTTTATGTCATAATTTGTCGAAAGCCTAAGCTCCATCCAAAAAGACAATGGAGCAAATATTTTTCTGCTAGGGACTTTTTAATGATATCTATGATTCTATGAACTTGGTCGATGGTCGAGTTTTTCCTCTAAAGCAAAACTAGTGGGAGAATATTACGTCTTTTTCTTCTGTTATAGGTTTTATTCTCTTAAGAAGCAATTTTTTATAGTTACGAGATAACAGGTAACAAGGAGATGGGTTTTCTGTACGATATAATTTCCTGGGGAAGTTTACCTGGCTTAGGTATCATTATAACTTCTGCTACCTTCCACATATTTGGTACGTACTTCAGTCTAAAGGATGCATTGATGAGATTGGCAATTTTTATAATACCTTTCTGTTGAAGCATTTTTAAAATTTCCCCAGTAATGAGGTCAAATCCAGGGGCTCTTTTCGGATATATATTTGTTTAGATTTCCATATAAATTTCTTTTGTAGAGGTGGATTTAACGACTGTATCTTCTTGAGCTAGATGCATCCAATTTTAAAGATATTTGCCATTATTGGGTTTAAAGGTACTCTGTAAATGTTCTGCAAATCTGTTTGCTTTTTGCAAATTGTTTCGGGCCCAGATTTCTATTTCTGATTGGTGGGTTATATATTATAGTAGAGTAAATAATTGGCACTTAAATCGTTAGTTAATTCACCCAAGTATTCGTCAATCGAGTCACATTTAATGCGCCTTAATTCACGTTGTAACCGTTGTGTTGCGTTTTTTAAAGTTGTTTTATGATCCGATGCTCTAGATTGTTGCCATTTTCTTCAAATTTTTCCCTCTTCTCCGATGATATTTATGATCTCTTTTAAATAATTATTACCTTGTACTCTGCCTTTACTTTTAGTGTTCGCCCACGCTGCTTGTTAATTATTTTTGACAAATGGTTCAAATTTTTGGTCTAATTGTTCAACAATTTTTAATTAAATCGAGAGATCAATAAGTTCTTCTAGGTTTATTTAAGCTTTTCCAGTATGTGCCTTTGTTCATGTTCCATAATTATTCTATACTATGCATATTATTTAAGGCAATATTATTAATTATAAAAAAATATAAAACTCTATGAGATCGGAAATTTTGTTCGAATCTGTGGGCCAGTATGTAGGTTTGCCAGTTAACGTGGTTTGACATTCGTGTTGATGCTAATAGTTCTTTGCTTTTGGTTGTTGTCAGTCTAGATCCGCAATTAGTATGTTTTGTATTAAAGTTTCCTTCCACTATGAATCTAAATCCTTGACTATCCAGAAAGTCAAGTGTTGTTTCTTTATAGCATGTCTTGGTGGACTATATAAAGCTGTGATCACAACTTCATAAGTTTTTGTTGTAATATTAACAGATGTGGCTTGTATTTCTACTGTTTGCTAACCAATTTCTTGAGACTGTAAAATAGATTCCTTTATTATAACTGCCCTTCCGCCTTTTACCACAATATCTGGATGGATTGTATAGTACTCTTTATATTCTTTAAATTTGATAAACGACTTTTTTGTTAAACGT